>CM076581.1:117904413-118414098 GCA_034641835.2 Pinus albicaulis
CAAGTTGAAAAAATAGATGAGATTCTATTCTTATAAGATTGGGTGAAGTCTATTTATAGATCGCTAATCTAAAAATAGATGCACGTCGATTATTATTAGCCCTTAATAATAATCCAACAATAGATATCAACTTATTCTCTTGGAGCACTTTATTTCAGTGAACAGATTTGGAAAATCAGTGGGCTGAAGGAATTATGCAATTCCTAGGGTGGTTGGTGACTCATGCATGGAGGACTCAGTTAGAACTGAAGTGGCAGCGTTGTGACAGAGTTGGAAGAGTAGTTATGGGAGTTGTTATTTATTTTAACTCAGTTAAGTGAGTTAAACTCAATTGTGATAGTTGTATCTATTTCTAACTGAAGATACACTAGTGAGATTTTAGTGAATTAATTATTTAATTAATTCAAAACTAGAGACTCACTTGCAACTGAACAAATACAACAGTTAACTACTTGCATGTCAGTTCCATTGGAGATCCAGTGGAGAGATAGGTGAAAGGGTGAGATGGACTATCTGTTGTGACTATAGTGATGCATTCAATGCATCTGACACACATTGGAGATGCGAATGAGGATTGCGCAGTCAAGGCAAGGCCAATTCGAATTCATTCAGGGGTCTTCTTCAGTAGGGATTGCGCAGTGGAGTCAGTCTGTCAAGAGGCAAGAAATTGGTGCATAGATATGCAAATTTCTGCATGACAGTGTGTAACTATTGTTGATTGTACTGAAAGCTTGATGTACTAAGCTTTGTATGAGGTTATTACATGATCCATTGATATACATAATATATGATAGTTGGGGTTTTTAGCTTTAAACTTTCCTTTTGGCAAGAAAAGAGGTTTCAGGGTCAAGACCCAGGTTTAGGAAGGAGGCCAACAAGGGTTTTTGCAATAGTCTAGCACAACGCCGACATTTTCACCCTGCTCCGAGGAACAGAGAGTCTCACCCGAGGCGTACCGCAACCTTACTAAGGTTGGGATCATATCAGGTATCGATCAAGCATGCCCATACATAAATAAGTACTTCGAAGAAGTGTAAATACAAGACAGATAAAAATACTCATGAACATGATCAGAATAATAACCAAAAATTTAAAATAGCCGTATGTTCCACTAAATCATAACACAAGAAAAAAATTAGAACATCGGCCTTATATTAGAAAGTATTTCATTAACAGCAAAAGACAATTACAATTCTCCTCAGAGCGTTCCTGGCAGAACTTATTACAATCGCATCACATAATACAGAACAGAACAATGAGAGAGAGAGAGAATAGAACAACACAACATTAACAGAGCTCTCCTACGGCTCTTTCTCCCTGATCTCTACTGAGCCGACCTCCTTTCTTCACTGGCTGGCTGCCTATTTGTTCCGTTTCCAATGCGACTGATAGTTCTCCCTTCCTTTTCGCTCGACTGTTTATTGCTTTTCCCTGATTATTGGGAATTCCATTGATTGTCTTCTGTCGCTTCCCTCTGCCATCTGTGCTTGTTTCCGCGACAGTCGTGCCACCTGCTCTTCAGATCTCCGCAACTATGACATCTCTCTCTCTAATATGGTTACGTTTTGCCACATATTCTCTGCAAAAAGAAACTATTTAATTTCAAAACAAGGGCCCCAACAGGTCCCAACCACATCATATTGACTTGTCCCGAGTCAATTGTTTCCTGCCGCCTCGGTCTCCATTGGGTCGCTTGTCTTCATGGCCCGTTCTATTTGCTCCATTTCTTCTGCGTGTCCAAAAAAGGGCCCCAACTCTGGGACTTTTGTGAGTGCAGATGTTTTTAGCTCTCGGAAGCTAGCAATGGCCTGCTGCCATCCCTAAATGAGTAAGTCTTTTTTGGTTGTGACATTGGTAGCTTATTTCTCTCCTGTGACGGTCGGTAGACTATCGAAGACGTTATTGATCTGAACATTGGCCTCAGCGGCTATTTGTTGCATTGCTTGTGCAGTCGTCTTCACAGGTTTCCTGAGCTCTCGGAGGGCTTTCTTAGATGTGGTTGAATGCTCCTCAATTTGTTGTATCTAGACTTCCAGCTCCTCCGCTTGAGTGTACAGTTGGTCTAGTCCGTCCGGGTCTGCTGCTTCCTGAATCTCTTTTGATATATGTTGTAGTTTTGCTGAAACTGGTTGTGACTTCAAGGTGAGTGAGGTTGAACATTCATGTAGACCCTTTAGTAGGTCATACGTTTCCTTTGTTGCAGTACTCAGAAATTCTTGCATCCTAGCTACCTGTGTCTGTCGCTTTGCTATCTTCTCTATATAAATGACTGTTGGGTCCAGCAGAGCAGGCCTGGTCTCCAATGCTGCCCTCAATTCCTTGTTTTCTCAGTTGAGGTTCAAACAGGCCACTCGGACTTGAATGGACCATCCACTATATCATCTTCTACTATGTCACCTGGTATCTGAGTGTTGTGGGTTGTCATCATGGACTAGAGATCCTGAAATATATTGGTCACCATGTCCAGTTGGACCTGTAGTTGGCTCTTTTCTATCTCAGTTGTTCGCGCTCTTCAGTAAGTGCGATAATTTGTAGCTGTTGTTGCTCGAATCTCTGCTGAAGGTCTGTGTGAAGCCCTTCGGCCTATTGTGCTGCTTGCTGGATGAAATTGTATAATTGCGTTGTGCCCCAAGCTGCATACTTTCAGCTCCAAATATATCTTGATTTCTTTGTCGCTCTTAAAGCAGCTGACCGCTTGCAATAGAATTTGCTGAATGCTCTTTTGGTGACTGCGGTGGTGTTGGTTGCAGCGATGGATTACTAGGGTTACCCATGCTTATATTGGGCTGCACTTGCTGAAGTATCAGGTTTGATTGCTGAAATGGATTTAGCTCTTCAGTCAGGGTTGTTGTATCTTCGGTAAAAGGTGCCCCTCAGCTTAAAAGTTCTTGGAAAGAAACGTGTTCAACTAGGGTTTTGTTAACCTTAGGTACCACTTCTATACTAGAGTTAACCTCCACCTTGGCATCTCCGTTTGTTTTAGTTTGTACTCTGACTGGGTCAGATATGGTGGCTGATTTGGAGGGTGTGTGGGATGGATGATCTTTGGAGGTGAATTAGGTGGTGGCCGATGATTGGTGAGTGCGAGGAGGTGATATACAAACATTTAGAAAAGAATAGGGGTTTATTGGGGTTAGCTCCTGAGTCGTCTGGGGCTCTGTCACTGGATCTTCTCTGATTGGGACCCCCGTGTCCATAAGTTGTGTTTGATCTTCCCCTGTGAGATCAACGACTTGGCTGGAAATTATGATTTCGCCTTCTTGGCCTTGGGTGTGGCTACAGGTGGCTTTGAGGCTTTACTCTTTCTGACGAGAACTGTGCTTGCTACTGGTGGTGAATTAAACAAATTCAATGGTATGGTGGTGACTAGGGGGATTGCGATGGAAAAGGATGCAAAATTTGCGGCCTGAAATTCTGTAAATTCTATAGCCGCGACATCCTAGCCAACGCTTCCTCTGATGTCTCTCTTGGAAATGGATTCAACAACATGCCATCAAATGAATAGACCTAGACTCTGCTTCTAATCTCCATTGCTACTCCTGGCCACGAGCATAATTTTGCGTGAAAAGCCCACTCATCGATTTGAAATTTCAATGGCCTCATCTTAAAGGTCGATTCTATCACACATGCTGGCCAGATGTAGGTTTTCTTATGGTTAACCCCAAACCATACTTGCGCATCGTAACTGTCCAGCAAGGTCCTTGGAATCCTCTGTTGGCTTATTGTGACATCCACCATTTGGCTGTACTAGAATTTGAATGCCTCCTTGTTTACCTCCTTAGTGCTGGGGTCCCCTAATGTTTTCTAGGGTGTGAACTTCATTGCTAGTGGTTGGCCTGCTGCCACTTCTAGAGGTTGCCTGATTCCTGGAAATTTCCATTTCCACATGGCCAACGCCATTATAAGGTAACTGTAGATGAATCCCATGGCCCTCCTATAGTTTTCCTCACATGCTTCGAAAAACTCATTAAGTAGAAACGAGCACTAGTTCAGCTATGCCCCCTGGAGACAATGCTCCTCATTTGAGATAGTATCTAGTGTACATTCCCCTTTGGTGTAGTGTCTCATCGTTTTTCTTGCAATAAAATAGAAAGAAAACTTGATCTTTGAGTTATTGATTAAGTCTATCTTGGCTCCTTTTCCCCCTCTCTTGGTGTCGTACTTCTAGTAGTTGTCACCATCCCCTGCTTTCTTTTCTCTCTTGGACACAGTCTGGAAAGCTGTGGAGACGTCTCTCCCTTCCTGCAACAATCCAGTCAATCTATGAATGTCTTCCACATGAATTGGGATTTCTCTTCCCAACCATAGAGACCCATTAAGAATTATGCTCAGCAGAAAATTGGTGCACTGCATTGCAGCCCCTGTAGTGCCGAACACCGGTAGGTTTCTTAGGTTCAGTATGGTGGACTGTTGAACACCTCTAAACTCTGGAAGTATTCTTGTTGCTTCCTGTCCCGCTTCTATTTCATAATTCTCCATGTAGAACTGTTTCTTCATTTCTGGAAATTGGAAGGAGGCTGTTAGGTCAGTATCAATCAATGAGGCACTCTCATATTTTCCTACGAGGGATTCCATCTTTTGAATCCTCTCATCAAGCTCGTGCTCAACAACTGCTAGTGCTACCCTGGTCATTTTAGATCTTCTCTGGTACACTTGTAGAGTTGTTCCTCCTCTTTCCTTATGAATTCTTTCTTCTAGACACCCTCCCTGCTATTCCTCTGGTAATGTTTCCCTTGCTACGCTTGTTGTTTCTGGTTCTAACTCAGACTTCTCCGGCATTCTCACGCTTTCTTTCATGTAGGTTATGTAAGTAACCGACACGCATGAGGTTGATAAGACCCCATAACTAATTAATTTTCTCTACCTTCCCCCGCGACTATAATCGTGCGATTAGTTACCGGGCTGAGGTGGGTTCTGACAAAGCTGACTATGGCTTCGGGGTTTGGGTAGACGTGATGGGTGATGGTTATGGCTTTTTATGGAAAATTTGAGGATTCTAATTATGGAAATTATTTTTCAAATCTCGGTAATCCTACGGACTGACATGGGTACTATGAGTAATGATGATGGAATGATGTTAGAAACTCTTTTCCTTCTGACGTGGATGACACACTGGACACTACCCCCCCAACCATAATTGGTTGCGTTGTGGTCTCCACAACGCAACATTGAATTTTTATTGTGCTACAAAATATCTTTACTAGGAATGATATCTAAGCTCTTCTTGGGTGCAAGAGAGTTATTGACTCTATCTAATCTAGTCTAATCTACCCTACTGACTCCTCTCGGTTGCAAGAGTTATTGAAAATGAAATGTGGAACTTACTCATGGTAGGGTTTCAGGCATGCACCGTTCATCCATCCTGGTAGTACCTGGCTGTCCAGTTGTGCTAATTGAACTACTCTTGAATATTTGATTTTGATTACGTGGTAATGTCCTAGCCAATGCATTTGAAGTTTCCCTGGGAACTTCTGGTACTTATTGTCATAGAGTAAAACTTTTCTGCCAACCTTGAAAGTTTTGTGCTTGATATGGCAGTTGTGCCACACTTTTGTATTTCCTTCTAGACAGTTTGGTGGAATTCTGCTAAAAACCTGTCTTCTTCCAGCACCTATAGTTCTTGTAACCTTTCCTTTAGCAAGTCTTCCTCTGATATCTAGAGTGAGGTTTCCATTAGAAGACTGGGTATGAAAAACTCTGCTGGTACTATGGCTTCTCTCCTGTACACCAGATGGAACAACATTTGGTTATTGAGCCTCTTGACAGTCGTTCTATACACCCACAAGTTTGCTGGTATACATTCGTCCCAGTCATCTCGTTGAGCATTACAGATTTTTGTTAAGACCTTCTCTAGGATTTTGTTGAATGCCTCTATCGTACCATTGGCTTGTGGATGGTAAGGGCTACTCTTGTGATGCTGTACCATGAAGCTTTCGAGCAGGGATTTAATGGTAGCATTGATGAAATGTGTACCTTGATCACTTGTCAGAATTTTCGGGCAGCCAAATCTACTGATTATGTTTTCAAATATGAACCATGTGATTGTTTCGGCTATGCAATCCTTCACTGGCATTGCCTCTGCCCATCTTGTCAAATAGTTTGTTGCTTTGATGATATACCGGGCCTATGAATTTCTTGCAATGGGTGCAATTGGGCCTATAAAATCGACTATCCATTTCTCGAATGGTTGTAGTGCTTTTACTAGGTGCAGTGGAAGCTCATCTCTGTGCAATGGATGTCCCATCCTATGGAAAACATCACATTTCTTTATGAACGCCTTATTGTCAATGTGTACCATCGGCCACCATAAGCCCGCCTGCAGTACTTTCCTAACCGTTGGTTTAGCTCCTACATGTCCTCCCGCAACTCTAGAGTGGCACTCCCATAGTACGACTTCCCTTTCGTGGTCCAGGACACATCTTCGTAAGATTTGGTCCAGCCCCATCTTGTACAAGTGTCCTACAATGAGCTGGTACTCTACTGCTCGGACTACTAGGTGTCTTTTCTATATTGCGGTATATTCTTTTGGGCACTGTCCTGTTGTTAGGTAGGTTGCGATCTGATCTAGGTATCCTGGGATGGATTCTACTCTGAAAATATCAGCGTCTGGCAGCTGATTATCCAAAGATCCTTATTTTCTCTATTTTTTAGCCTTGACAGGTGGTCTGGTCCCAATTTCAGTCGCCCAGGTTTGACTATCACCTCGAAGGTGAACTCCTAAAAGAGTAGAAACCATCTGCATATCCTTCCTTCTAAGACCGATTTGTTTACTAGGTATTTCAAAGTTGAATGGTCTGTAAAAAACTTGAACATACCTCCCAACAGGTGGTGGCGGAACTTTTGAAGGGAATACACCATTCCTAATGCTTCCCACTCTGTCGTGGTGTAGTTCCGTTCCGCTATTGATAATATTCGACTTGCAAAGTACACTTGGTGATCAACTGTAGTGTCCCCTGGTTGGGCTAGAACTGCTCTGAGTGCGATGCTTGAAGCATGGATGTGGACATGAAATTTCTTGTCCCAATTCGGATGAAATAATATTGGCACACTCGCCAATTTTTCCTTCAAAGTGTTTAGGGCCATCGTGCAACTCTCTGTCCAGTTGAACTGTTCCGATTTCCGTGACAGCTTCTCCAATGGGGTTGTTATCTTTGCATAGGTGTGGATGAATTGTCTGTCGTAACCTGTATGGCATAGTAGTGACCTTAACTGTTTCACAGTTTCTGGAGCCTCCATGTTGATTATCACTTCTACCTTTGTTGAATCTACGCAAACTCCTTGTTTGCATACAACGTGTCCTAGCAATGTTCCAAACAACATCACAAAGATGCACCTCTTTAGGTTCAATGAAATCTGTAGTTGTCTACACCTATCAAACATAATTACCAATAGCATTGCATGGTCTTTTAACAAGCTGTAGATGTTCCAGCCGTCCATATAAACCTTCAGGAATTTGTGGATGTAGTCGCGGAATGCTGCTATCACAATGCGTGAAAATACTGCTGGCGCATTCTTCAAATTGAATGGAATTACATGATATGCGAAGGAGCCCCATTCAGTGGTGAACGTTGTAATTTTTTTATCTTCTTCCGCTATCTATACCTGATGGTATCCTAAGAATCCATCCATAAGGGAATATGCCTCGTTCCCCGCAATGTTGTCGAGGACCTCGTCACTGAATGGAGTAGGGAATGGGTCGTGTATGCAAGCATTATTCAAGCTCCTGTAGTCCAAACAGACTCATATTTCAGAATTATCCTTTTTTATTTGTATGAATATCGGAATTACCCATTCTGCTTCCTCCACAGAGAATATCAACCCTGCCTTTAGCATTTTGTCGATTTTCCCTTTAAAATTTTCCTTTACTCTTGGATTCAACCGATAGGGTATGTGCTTGATTGGTCGTGCATCAGGCTTCATGATTATACTCATTTCTCCCATAACCCCTTTGATTCCTTTCAAGTCTGCTACGGATGATGGGAACAAGTCCTCATATTCTTGTAGTAGACTGAATATTTCCTTGGTCGTCTCAATATCCCAGTAATCCTCGATTGATGCTAGTTTGGGATTTTCTTTGGTCCCAATGTTCATTGTCTTGGTTTTGAGTGGTAGCAGATGAATTCCTTTGGTTTTCGAGTATTCCTGAATATCCCGCTCCCCCTTTGTTTCTTCAAAGTACAGATGCCTAAGTCCCTCTAGATCATCATTGTCTATTTCACTATTTATCTTTTTTCATGCTACCGACTGTCATATGCTTTGGTTCGGGAGTGGTTGCTCATCCTCCTCCTGATTCTCTAGGAAGAACAATACCCTTTTAATGGCATATAACGCTTTGGGTGACTAGTTCTGTTCTTCCTTCAAATAAGAATCACTGTGTAAATTTCCTTGTAACTTCTTTCCAAGTGCTAGTTCCCCTTTTCCTCTCTTTCGTTAGTTACCAGGCTTGTGGAATCACATCCAGTGAGTGTATCAACTTGCGGACCCACAGCTCCTGTGGGTATATTGCAGTGTTCCATTGATCTTCACACTCTTTCAAATGTTTTATGGGATCTGAGTCCCCCTAGAATTTTTGAGTGCATTGTGGTCCTTCTTCTTCTTTAAACCTGGCTTTCAGTGCTGTTGTAACTCTGTCCCATCACGACAGTGAGTTGCGGTGGTTACTCCACCATCTTGCAGATGTGGATTGTAAGGCCACGTCCATGACGGGACCCTATGATCCTCTGGTACTTTATCTTCTATTTTAGTAATAAAAGTATTTATAGCGTTCATATCGGATAAAGTTGGGTAATCTCTTACCTCAGTTATGATCCAATTGATTCTTCTAATGGTGGCACATCTCCTTGTGTTGGTCTCATATCCCCCTTGCTGCCAATTATCCCAGGCTATCTCTAAGCCCAAGTCTGAGCTTTGAATGCTTCTCCAACTTACATATCCTCTCGCCATCGGGTTGATGTAATCTTCCCTTTTTCCTGCAGTCATTTGATAAAGATCACTACAAGAAAAAAGCACATTGGTGAGGGGCGAAAATGGTCACCATAAGCTCATTGGTGAGGGTCAAAAGAGCTTTCATCACCAAAAATTGAACGTCACCAAAGGTGGCATCACCGAAAGTATAGGTGTTGTGTTGACATTCAAGGTCTGTCACCAATAATGATATATAGTGACGAATAGTGATCGTCACCATTTCATATGAGCAATGGTGACAGACAATAGCCTTCGTCACCAAAAAATTGAATGTCGCCGAAAGTATAGGTGTTGTGGTGACATTCAAGGTCCGTCACCAATAATGATTTATAGTGACGGATAGTGATCGTCACCATTTATATGGGCAATGGTGACGGACAATAGCCTCCGTCACCAAAAAAATGAACGTCACCAAAGGTGGCGTCGCCGAAAGTATGTGTTGTGGTGACATTCAAGGTCCGTCACGAATATTGATTATAATGACGGATAGTGACCGTCACCATTTCATATGAATAGCAACGATTTTTTGTGATGGACCTTTCATGGCCATCACTATTGGTGCATATATATGGCGACGTTCATTGACCGTCACCATAAACTCATTGGTGACATCAAGGTCCGTCACGAATAATGACTATAATGACAAATAGTGACCCTCACCATTTCATATCAACAACAACGATTTATGGTGACGGACCTTTAATGGTCGTCACTATTGATGCGTATATATGGTGGCGTTCGTTGACCGTCACCATTTCATATTTTGGTGAGGGTCGAAAAATGTCACCATAAGCTCATTGGTGATGGTCAAAAGAGCATCCGTCACCAAAAACTAATCTTCTTCATTCCCTATATATGAATATCAGGGCACGATGGAATCGAACCACCAACCTCCTGCTTGTAAAGCAGGTGCTCTTCCATTGAGCTAGCACCCTTTAAAGAATTATACTTTTAAAAATTATATCTTGAAACTTCATAGATTGTAAATTCTACAACTTTCAATAAATTAAAGTCTCGACAATCTTTTACTAAACAAAAAAAACACCATCGACATTGCAGGTCCCTCCCTAATGGTTATGGAAGTTATGAAAAGTAGGTGAAGGGAAGAATTAGACTTTTAAAAATGATACATGGACTACCACCACAAGAATCCCCCAAGAGAGATCCAGTGGGAGAATCTCTTGAATCAGACTCAATGGAAAATGAAGGACTAGATGAAAGAGAAAGGCCTCAGCAGGATGGGGAATCCACCACCTCGAGTCAAGGAATAGAAGAGGTCCTCAGAAATTCTTACAACACTTTGAAATAGAGCTAAGGGTAGAATATCTACTTAAGATCTACTTATGAAGATTTCTTATGTAAAATAACTCAAATAGACAAGCAAATCCACAATTACAAAGTGATTATTTGGCATTTCAATCACTAATTTCAGGGCCAAAAACCTAAATAACCTAAAACAATCAAATATCCTAAAACAACGTGTGAAATAAAGACAAAGAAAAAGAGAATATGTTCTCAAACAATAATACGAAACAAAGACAAAGAGAATATGTTCTAGAACAATAATACAAAACACATCCAACATTTTGAAGTATTTGACTTGTCTTGGTGAACATGCATCCTTAGCAAATACAATGTAGGAATACCTTCCCCACAAAAGAGAAGACATGTCAGAATAGTATGTTCGACACAGACAATCATAAAGATGCCACAATAGCTACTCCATTCAACACATGCACAAGCAATACAACTTAGATGTTGATGGCAAAGTATGGGATAGAAACAAATATCCTAGATGCTAGTTGCCTCACAACAATTAATTCAGATTTTACATATTGGTATGATGTTGTGGTGAAGTTCCCAGTTTCTAACCAAAATAAAAAGTAATAGATCAACATAACATACACTGCCAACATGTAACCTAGCCAATGGCTTCATCATATGCCTCATGCCAGGAATTGGATTTTGCATACTAGACCAGTGATAATTAGGTTCTAAATTTCAACCTGATTATTTTAGACATCGTATGAGTAGCAGTAGAGAAGTCCTATAATAGAAATTCCATCACATTATAGTGATTTTCTTGTAGCATTTTTTTTAGTTTTAGGGCTCATGTTTCAAACAATTTTAACATGGTTTTAAGGTTCCAAAAATATCACGGGAAAGTCTCCCTTATTGCAGTATTTGCAGTATTTGGTTGTAGCCTCCATGAACAGTTTGACATCAATAATCTTGGTATAATAAAACTATTTTTAATAACATGTTTTCATCCTCCATGGTCTCCAAACAAAGCAAACAGATCACCATCCAAGCATAAATATAACTCGGCATATAAGATCAACTTTTGTTGGGGGGATGTGAGGTCATGTAACATACTCTTGTAGGATTATGAGGCAATATGAAGATGATATATAGAAGAAAATGACTGCAGATTCGATGGCAGCATGTGAAGAGCCCTAAATAGAAGATACAACAATAGATATATCCTTTGATTGGTGGTTCTCTGGAACCCAATAGTGTTGGTCTTTCCAATGGTTGATACCTCCAACTGTGGTAAAATTTCACCAACAAATAGAACTAGGGTTAATGACAGAATGGTTATGGCTCTGATAACAATGTTTGGATAGATAGGGCAGCATGAAAACAAGTATAAAAATACAGGTGCAATCAACAATTTTTTCGAACAATGATGTGGGGTTTTTTGGAAGCTTGTTGTGGGATAATTTGAGGGATTTCAGACAAATTTTCAGCCTTGTGAACAACAATAATCTTTATTACTTGTTTTTGACTACATCTAGGGTCATTGTAAGAAAATTATAGCCAACAATAAAACTCTAAATACCCATCAATTAGAACAGTTCATCTTTCCTTCAAGCAAAAACCAATTTAAATCTTCATGTGTCTTCACCTTATAGAAATTTTGTGGCAGAAATGGTGGTGGTAAAAAATATCATAAGGGCTGTTAATATCTAGTGAAATTTTTTTTTTTGAAACCCTTGGAAACATACAACGAACCCTTGAACAAAGGCACTATAACCTTTGTGAAATCCTTAGGTATCATTTGAATTGGACATCAGTATGTCATTATAAACATTGGAGTGCTTTGGTATTCAGAGGCATTTCAAGAGCCCTTTTCATATCTTACTTGGAGTGGTTTTTGGGTATACCTCTCGTTGTTGGGTGTTCCTAGACTAGATCCTAGCAATCTAAAGCATGTATTAGATCCTAGTAATCTGTTGGGTGTTCCTAGTAACTTGTTGGTTGTATCAGATCCTAGACCAGCAGGTGTTCCTCCTCGGCAACATACATTCCTTAATTCATAGAGAATAACGTGAGGAAAAGGAGACCTTGAACCACATGTATATGCATAACCTTATGTTTGACCGTTAGCTTGAGTACAACAGCCTGAAATAGGTCCAACCTCCTCATCTTAGATATTATCTAGGATTTACTAAGATAGTGAAGTTGATAAATGGGTTTCAACTGACCAACAGTTTACACCCAAAGCCACAATTTGAACTTAGTTCAAGCTAGCAATGGCAAAATTGGATCTTCTAATCATCCAAAAGGTTATAGAATTTCAACATTCTAATTGCCTCTTGGCCAGGAAAAGCCAATCCTTTGAGTGTAGGAACCTCTCTTTTTTTATAAAAAGGCAAGGTTATACAGGTGATAGAAAATTAGTTGGTTATATAGGTGGTAGAAAGGTCAGAAAGGAATTTGGCCAGCCCAACTTTAGAAATGGCATCCACAAAACCATGTTGCATTAGTTTAGGTCCTTCAATCTACAAACAAAAAAAATGTACAAGGTGTTGAATCCATATATGTAGTCAAAATTCCATTTTAAATAAAAAAATTAAGATTTGGCCAAAAACAAATTTGTGGTAATAAGACAAAAACTCAAAAATGTAACATGTTTAGATTCCAAAGATTACATTTTTTGGTAGCCACAGTGCATGGGTTGTCTATAGTTGCACACAATCCATGTTATGTCTTACACCATGACCTTATCTTAAGGCATATAGACACACCCTAGTCTAGTATTGACTATGTGAGTCTCTCTATATATATCATTGAATGTTCTGCTTTAGCTTATCCATCCATCCCTTGATCAGTCAATCAATCAATGATGGTGAAAGTATCATCCATTCTCTTGCATTTTTGGTGCATTCAGGTTTTTATTCACCTCTGAAAATTCCATGCTAGCAGTCAAGGGCACAAATGGGAATTGAATCCAAGAGATTTGGAAGGGAAAGGCAAGTTGGCTCATTATGGTCATCCTTACAGAAAGATCAATGCCCCAAGTTTCTTTCAACTTCACAGAGGTGATATGTATATAAATCTAACCAACTGGGTAGCTACCCTCATCTCCCTCGCTCTCCTTGATGCTAAAGGTAATCATCCCTAAACCCTACCCTTCAACTGATTTACCATCATTTACTCAGAGGGAGCTATCTCATTAAGTATTGGTATTTATGCATTCAGGCCATCTAGCAGACGTACTTCTTGGCTATGAAAATATTTCCTCATACATGGTATGTATTTGCATTTCCCTTTGGAAATTAGTACTGCCATCATATGCTAGAATTTTAAGATAAATTTACAGTTTCTACTCACATATTGGAATGGATCTCAAATGTATGTGTTACCATGGGGAATATGAGATTGTTTATTAATGCAAAACATGAGCTCCAGTAGACCTTACTTTGGTGCCTTGGTGGTTCGTGTAGCCAACCGTATCAAGGATGGAGAATTCACACTAAATGGGAAAAAATATCAGCTGCCTAAGAATAATGGCAACAACACACTCCATGGTGAAAATCTGCCTTTTCTATTCTACATGCATGTTTTATCCAGCTAACTAGAGCCCTATAATGACCACTACTCAGGAATAAAATCTCTCTTTTTCTGTATATGTATGTTTGTTTGTGGAGGTCTAGAGCACTACTATTTCAGGTAACATATGTGTAGTTTGGTGATCTGAATGAATCCAGGAGGGCTGAGAGGCTTTGACAATGTCTTGTGGGAAGTGAAGGAGCAGAGAGGCTTTGACATGCATAATTTTATATGACAAAAAGAGTCTTTGAGCCAAAAAGGAGGGATCTAACATAATTTGTTTGATCCCCTACAACTATCAAGTGTTCAGCAAAGGAGGTGTTAAAACAGGTCTGCACTACAGTAGAAGATACAACAATTATCGCTATATTGTATGGTGTTCCTATCAAGCGCTGAGGCCCAGACTTAACCATAAAATTGCCCCCCTGTATCAGTCTTAAAATTGGTTTCAATAAATGCCAAAAATGATGCACAGGTCGGCTCAAATCAGTATGTCGGCTCCTTAATCAAAAGACATGATTGTTCAGTTCATACACAAACAACTATAAAAAACTAGTCATGCTCATCATTTTGGAATGAAAATTTCGATGAAAAATACAGTGAGAATTCAGAGATAAAACAAAGGCCAAGGAGATTAAAAGGGAGATCATAATTACAACGTTTTGGGCTAGAAGGATATATCTCTTGCAGACCTATTTCCACATGTGGAAATAAATTTTTTCGGAACTGAATTCAGGCCTAAAATTTCGGCCCTATCAAAGCCTGAAATTTCGGCCCTAACAGGCCTGTAACTTCGGCCTTTCCAGAAGCTCAGACCTGAGACTCTTCTCTACAACTCAGACCCTTCTAATTCGGACCTGTAGTGAAATATGTGACCATGCAACAGTCTTGTAATTCAGATCTATAGTGGTTGTTTTGAAGACAAATTCAGAACCTGCAGATCTCTGTTTTTTTTGTATCAAGGTTCCCTCAAATTCATACTAGTGGACAAGTATATATGGAGAAGCAAAGTGCTAGGCTGGGATAAGCACATCTGTGGAAGCTCGATTATCATTACATAGGACTGTTACCCTACAAACTCGGATTGTATAAATTATAGTTTTAGTTAAATGAATTTGGAGGCTCAGATCAGTGTTGAAGAAGCTCAGACTACTAACTGTGGAGCTTGGGTTAGCTCGGACCTGTGTGACTGTTTAAAGCTCGGTTGAAGGCTTGGTTTTGGACAAAAACAGTAGTAATACGGTGGGTTTAGATTCTGGAATAAATTCTGTGCAGAGGCTCGAAGGTGCTCAGACCTGTGGCTGTCCTGTCGTAGCTTGAAGTGTAATCTTGGACTATATTACAGTCATCTGGAAGCTGCTGGGAAAGGTGTAGTCCTGTAAAAGGTTGAGTTGAAGCTCGGACCTATTGAACTATGGTGTAAAAGGTAGAAACTCAGAACACTGACCTCGGTGTGTGAAAAATCATCACTTTATCTCGGGCTACAGTTGGATAGACCTCACCACATTGAATAAGTGTTGCCTCAGACCTATGACAGATCAGAGACACATGGAGTAAGGACAAATTCGGTTTATTGAACAATTAAAGAATTTGGACCTGATATCACTCTGGAATCAACTTCTAGAATCAGCATTTAAAGAACAAGACTTCTTTGATATATGTTGTTGTAGCACCACTTCTGGACAACGTGCCATTTTTTGGGCAACATTATTTGTGGGTAGCTGGTGGCAATCTTTGAGAATTTGTTGGAGTAGTTTGGAAGGATATTATTTGGAGAACTCAGACTTAAGGATAGTCACTTGGAGAAGCCTTTGGAACCTTTGGATTCTAGTCTTCTGAGCAAACGTTGATAAGAACTTAAAGAAGTCTTGAAGCAAACTTGAGGACTTGAAGCAGATGCTTGGAAGTGTATTGAAGGCAGTTGTAAGAGATATTTATTGAGATTTTGCAGATCTATTGAGGATAGTGAAGTCAAAGCCCTTCTCAGTATTTCCAACAGTGAGGCTGTATATTCCCAAAAGGATAACACAGAAAATAAGGCAGTTTCAATACCCTAACCAGGGTCAAGAGTATTACCTACACTGTCGAGATTCATCTGAAAAGAGACACATAACTGTGACCCAAAGGTATATTCAAAACTCTGGGTATTTTTGCTAGGGATAGAACATTGTTTGTGCTGTCTTGTGTCAAAGCTTCATGTGCCCTAATCTTCTATTCTTTTGACAACGAAGGATATGCGTGAGGCTTTCTTATTTTCCATTATACAAAGATGTACATTTATAGTACAAGGGTGTGACTCTTGGTTTCACATTCCAAGGTCACTTGGACTCCATTGTGACTTTTCGCATTCCACACCTACCCATGTAGGATTAGGTGTTCCAACATCCCCCCTTAATCCGAAGGGGTATGTGTGAGTCCAAGAAAAGAGTTGTAATACAAATTTGCAAAGTATACATGGCAACACTTGGGCTGAATAAACTCTTTTAAATGTTGGAAAAAAAGAGCTGGTTTAAGGATGACCACCAACACTGGAACGCAAAACTTGTTGCAGTTCCCAGAACTCTTCCATAACTGGCAAGAAGCTGAAAGCTTCTGCTAGATGAATTGTCCCTCATAAAAAAGGGATACCTTCAACCTAAAAGAAGGGAGGTCTACTACATGTGATGGTTTTAGGATTACCAACAACTCTGGAATGCTTGAAGCATTTCCTGGAACTCAACCAAAGCTGGCAAGAAGCTAAAGGCTTCTGCTAGAGGAAGTGTTCCTCATATATGAAAGGGAGACCTTCGACCTAACATAAGGGAGGTCTGCTACCTGTGATGGTTTTAGGTTATCCACCAACCAAAGATGATGGTTTAAGGTTGTCCACCAACCGAAGGCATGCTCATAGGCATCCGTGTCTCTGGCTACATCTCTGAATCTGGAATGACGAATTGTGGCTCAGGCTCGCTTGAACTACTGGCTACAACTCTGAACATGGAATGAGAGATTGTGGCTGGAGAACTTTATCGTCATCGTCAGAAGCTTTTGCTAAAATTTTCCCTACTGTGGGGACCATTTGTTCAATGATGGTAAAAGCTCATTGATTTCCTTATGTCTGTGGTCAAGTTGAAACATGTGACTTAAACATCTTCTTGTTGTTGATGCAGGTGTGAAAGCAGTTGCAGTCCATCCAAGATAGATATTGGTTCTTGGGAAGGCTTGTAAAACCTTGTGAAAGTAGATGGTCTGCAAACCACAGTGCTTGCATGGATGAAGATCAAAACAATGATCTTTCATATGACCAACTCGATCACAGTGTTGGCATTTTACAATCTGATGTTGTTGTCATGGAGCAGGATCTGGAACAGATGCAGGTGAACTGTCATACAGGAATCCGACACTCTGAAATATGATGGGCTTGGTGTAGTCTGGGGTATGAAAGGTCACATCCTTGTCATATCCAACACCAGTTCGGTGCTTGTTGTGGACAAGCTCTTCCCAAGGTCTGATGATGGGCTTGAGAAGTGCAGGCTGAACTGCTGCATCTGCATGTACATCTGCTCTAGTACAAGGAACTGAATGAGGATCAACTGCAACTTTATATTCTTTCTTCTGATGAGAGTCCTTCTCAATATTTTGAACAGAAACAGGTTCAGAATGGTGACTCTTTTGCTGAAGTTCATCTTGTTGGAGCTGAGATTCCAACTGCAAAAACTCAATCTTTTCTTGTGCATCTAGCAAACAATTTTGAATGTTACAAAGAGCATGCTTGCTCATTCTTATCAGATCATCAACATTTGAATGAATGAGGTTATTCAACAACACTAATGCCTCGTTGATTTTAGCCATTTTTCAACAATCTTAGGCTCAAAAAATGAAAAGGTGTTGGCTACAACCGAAAATGCACCCGTTTACAATGTGATTCAACAAATAAAAATGACTTATAGAAATGTCAAAGTACAAAGTGTGCTCCTCAAATCATGGAGTGCAATCAACAATTTTTCAACTCAAATACACTTCAAGTCTTGAATGAGGATGAAAATCAATGTCAGTTCAATACAATATTTCTGCAAAATATGTGCAGCTGAAAACACTTGTGCAAGAGGCCTTTAAGGCAGCTGAATTTTCCTTCAAAGAGCTGTTTAAAAATGATGGCAAACAGTCTTCACATGTAAATTTCTTCAGAAAATCACCCTCTTATATATGCCACAAATCATTAAATGTAAAATATTCTATTTTCTCTATGTGTACTGTCCATTTACTGATATGTCATTTTCTTCATTTCTGCTGTTCATATCTCTTCCTTTCTCTCTCTGCTATTTTTTTTTTAAATTAATTAAAAAAAAATTAATTAAAAATGGAAATTAGTTAAAAATGAGGAGGGAGATTTTTAATAAAAAATTAAAATGGGAAGGGAATAATTTTTTTTTTTTTTTTTTGTTAATAAAGAAATGAAATTAATTAAAATGGGGAGAGGAAAGGAATTAAATGGAGAGGTGGGAACTTATTTATATGAAAGGGTGGGAGGCCGAATATTAAAAAAGGGGAGGTATTATAAGGGTGTATTAGTGAGACGAAAGTATTATAAGGGTGTATTAGGATGGGAGGTATTATAAAAGAGGTGTATTATAAGGGGCGACTATAAAAGGGGAGGTATAATAAAATTAAAATTTAAAAATCGACTTGTGATGGGAGGCCGGAAGGCCGTGGGAAAGGAGAGTGATAAAAGTTGGGAATATACAGTAAGATTAGGAGAGAGCGTAAGGGGGCGGGAGAGTGGAGTGCGTGGAGATGGCCGAGAGGGTGAGAGATGGCCACGGAGTTGTGGGGAAGGTCTAGATGGTTCTGCAGGGGGCGGAGGCCACAGAGGGGAGGGGCGGAGGCCGCGGTGAGGAGGTGTGAGGAATGGGGAGTAATAAGGAGGGTGTCGATTGTGTTTGTGTAGGAAATAGAATTAATGAAAAATGAGGGAAGGACAAATAACGTGAGGGGTATGGAGATATGGCAGAGTTGAGTGGTGAGGCCGTTGGAGTGATAAGGGATTTGTTGGTAAGTGATGGCGGGGGGAATAGTGGGTTGGAATAGCGTAGGGAAGATCCGAGAGGCCGTAAGGGCCGAGGAGCCCAGTGCTCATAATTTTTTTTTATTTATTTTTTATTTTTTTATTAATGTTAAAACATCAGAGTAAGTAGAGCAGAAATTCTTCCAGATATACATCGGAATTGGACAAAATGTAGAAATGAGGACAACAGTAGAATTTCAAGTACTGAAATGCAGTAGAAGATTGCCAATAAAACCCAGAAATTTTCCAATAGCCCGGCAGCAAAGCATATTTTCTAGCAGTAGAAAAACCCAGAATTTGCACAAATTTTTCAATGAAAAACTCAGAAATTTTTCTTTCAAAAACCCTCTTTAAACAGTATTCAACAGCTCTCGAAATTGCAGAATTTAAAATGCAGAAATTGCAGGAAAAATGAGCAGTGAGAAAACCTTCAGATACACAATGCTGCTTCTCTTCAAAACCACTGCTGCTCTTCTTCAAAACAGATTCTGAATGCTGCCAATTTTTGAATGCTGCTCCTTCTCCAAAACCACTGCTGCTCTTCTTCAAAACAATTTCTGAACGCTGGGATTTTGAATGCTTCTCCTCTTCAAAACACTTCTGAATGGCAGAAAAAACACTGCTGCAGAGAGTCTCTAAATGCTGCAAAAATGTCAAATTTTTTTGCAGATATGCACAAGCCATAAACACAAATGGCTTACTCAATTTGGAGCAAGGCCAGCAATTGCTCGCTTTGATACCATGTTAAACACCATGTTAAGCACACACATGGTGTATGAGGAAGATGAAGACACACACACAAGAGACTCAACACACAATGAAGGATAAGCGTGAGGCTTTCTTATTTTCCATTATACAAAGATGTACATTTATAGTACAATGGTGTGACTGTTGGTTTCACATTCCAAAGTCACTTGGACTCCATTGTGACTTTTCGCATTCCACACCTACCCATGTGGGATTAGGAACATTCCAACAATAAAGCGGTAGTTCGTTGCGTGTAGATTATGATGCCACTAATACCTTTTTCCTTTTATTTGTTTTGCGGGGACTATTTCTTGGTTCTGTTGGAGCAACCTCAAAAAGAGTTTGAATATCACTCATATCCTGTTGGTAGCAAATGCATTGGTGCCTACTTATCCAAGGGATTTTAAATACAAGCAAGTTGAAGGTTAGTGATCCTCCCTTTTGTTGTTTTAAAATAGCTTAGTTCCTATTTATCACTTTGTGAGTATGTTGGCTACAGGATGGGATTCAGATTCATTTGGAGTCCATGTTATAGTCCATGATATCGAAATAGTCTCCTTTTACTCTTCTTATTGTATTGGTTTATTTGTCTAAAGAGAATCTTTTATGATTTCTATTTGCATATGACTAGTATCAATGATGTTAAGGAGGGTTTATCTCACTCAGGGTGCCATATGTAAGCAAGTGACCAATTACTCTCTGCTTGGTTTTGTTAATGGATTTGTTTGTGTAGACCTTCTTTTTTAATAGAAAAATACATCTTGTATATACAAGAATTACAACAACAGAACAAAAAGCAGAAGGATATATAAAAGGGAGCTTATATTCTCTTGTTTGTTTCCTTGAAATACATATCCTGGGGAAACCCACTAGGCACTCCCCTCATTCCAAGGACAATACTTAGGGTAAAATAGGATTCTTCAGGGCTTTCTACAACAAAATGTAACACCTTAGTGCAAAGCTTCACTAAGTACTCTAGCTCAAGGGCAACATAGGGATCAGTCACCACTTTCACCTTAGTAGCTTCTCCTCTGCTGTTCTATGGATGGATGTCCCCACAACAGAGGCTATCTCAGAAAATATTGGAGATTAAGTAACCTGAGAATTCTTAGGCTAAATAACTTTCAAGGATTCTACTAAATACACACCAAATTCCAAGGATATTATTTGATAAGTAGAGTGGACAAACTCATACTAGTGGACAAGTATAAATGGAGAAGCAGAGTGCTAGGCTCGGATAAGCACATCTGTGGAAGCTCGATTATCATTACACAGGACTGTTACCCTACAAACTCAGATTGTAGAAATTACAGTTTCAGTTAAATGAATTTGGAGGCTCGGATCAGTGTTGAAGAAGCTCAGACTACTAACTGTGGAGCTTGGGTTAGCTCGGACCTGTGTGACTGTTTCAAGCTCGGTTGAAGGCTTGGTTTTGGACAAAAACAATGGTAATACAGTGGGTTCAGATTCTGGAATAAATTCTGTGGAGAGGGTTGAAGGTGCTCGGAGCTGTGGCTGTCCTGTGGTAGCTTGAAGTGTAATCTTGGACTATATTACAGTCATCTGGAAGCTGCTGGGAAAGGTGTAGTCCTGTAAAAGGTTGAGTTGAAGCTCGGACCTATTGAACTGTGGTGTAATAGGTAAAAACTCATAACACTGACCTCGGTGTGTGAACAATCATCACTTTATCTCGGGCTACAGTTGGATAGACCTCACCACATTGAATAAGTGTTGCCTCGAACCTATGACAAATCAGAGACACATGGAGTAAGGACAAATTTGGTTTATTGAACAATTAAAGAATTTGGACCTGATATCACTCTGGACTCAACTTCCAGAATCAACATTTAAAGAACAAGACTTCTTTGATATATGTTGTTGTAGCACCACTTCTGGACAACGTGCCATTTTTTGGGCAACATTATTTGTGGGTAGTTGGGGGCAATCTTTGAGAATTTTTTGGAGTAGTTTGGAAGGCTATTATTTGGAGAACTCAGACTTAAGGATAGTCACTTGGAGAAGCCTTTGGAACCTTTGGATTATAGTCTTCTAAGAAAACGTTGATAAGAACTTAAAGAAGTGTTGAAGAAAACTTGAGGACTTGAGGCAGATTCTTGGAAGTGTATTGAAGGCAACTGTAAGAGACCTTTGTTGAGATTGTGCAGATCTATTAAGGACAGTGAAGTCAAAGCCCCTTTCAGTATTTCCAACAGCGAGGTTGTATATTCCCAAAGGGATAATGTAGAAAATAAGGCAGTTTCAATACCCTAACCAGGGTCAAGAGTATTACCTACGCTGTTGAGATTCATATGAAAGAGACACATAACTATGACCCAAAAGGTATATTCAGAACTATGGGTATTTTTTCTAGGGATAGAACATTGTTTGTGTTGTCTTATGTCAAAGCTTCATGTGCCCTAATCTTCTGTTCTTGTGATAATGAAGATTGGGAAAAATTTTAGTCATTGTAAATACAATGTTTGGACAGTGTTTGAACAATCATAACAATAATGTAACTATAATTCATGACATCTACATAGAAAGAAAATATGTGCCCTAGATTTTGGGGCCCTGGGAAAATTTCTGAGTGAGTTCTAGTTTTTGGAATGATGGGAATATCGAGCCCTTATCTGAGCAGAAAACATTAATTGAAGAAGCCTCCTAGGACCTCAAATCAGTCTTTGTAAGTGCTTTGTAAGGGTGATTTCCTAAGGCTAATAATTGAAGCTTAATCTGGAAACGTTCTAATTCAAAAGAAAAGCACTACAATAGAGGAAACAGTGAGTCATTGGATTGGTAAACAATATGAAAACATGCTTGAAACATTGTGGCTTTGAATGTATAGATGCATGAAGCAGAAAACACTCGTTTGAGATTTTGTCCTGAAGAAATCATTCTACCCTCCTGAATAATTGAACTCCTCATCTGATGTGAAAATATTTGTCTACATGAAAATTCTGTGGTAAATCTGACCCTAACATTTCAAAATATTTCAATGGAATCAACAGTAAAGTATATCACCCTTGTCTTGTTTTATGCCATCTCAGATCTATGAAATAAGTTTTATCATCTCACAACAAAAAGCTCATGACCTTGCTCTTAGTCTCCTACAGTAAGAAGAGTATTTGCTGACTTGTGGAGATAGTATGAGTCTCACTGAAATAAGAACAATGACTTCAACGCACATATATATTTATATATACATACACAATCTGATCTACTTGAGCCTGTGGAGAATTTTGATTTACAGTTGCAATACCGTAATTAAATAATTCTATAACAAAACCCTAGGAAATTCACATCAGTGAATATTTGGTTACATTGAAAAAAAAGAGAGGAAAGTTTCAGACACGGAAATCATTTTTTTGAAATTCATGTTGAAGCCATGTATCAACCTCGTTGAAAGAAGCAATCCTGGAAGATCATATCAGGCTTGTATAGTTGGGGCAAATATGTGTATAAGGTGACAATGAAGTATGGATCAACAGTATTGTGGGCACTATTCTTGGCAGGCATCTTCAATGGCACATTTTTCATGAGTAGAGATCTTCAGGGATTACATGAGTACATCTTCAGTCCTGAGGACTTGATGAGCAGCTGGTTAAATTGCTGATTATGAGATTATGATGCCACTAGTACCCTTTTATTTGTTTTGCATGGACTATTTCTTGGTTCTGTTGGAGCAGCCTCAAAAAGAGTTTGAATATCACTCATATCCTGTTGGTATCAAATGCATTGGTGCCTTCTTATCCAAGGGATTTTAAATATAAGCAAGTTGAAGGTTAGTGATCCTCCCTTTTGCTGTTTTAAAATAGATTATTTCCTATTTATCACTTTGTGAGTATGTTGGCTACAGGATGGGATTCAGATTCATTTGGAGTCCATGTTATAGTCCATGACATCAAAATAGTCTCCTTTTACTCTTCTTGTTGTATTGGTTTATTTGTCTAAACATAATATTTTATGATTTCTATTTGCATATGACTAGTATCAATGATGTTAAGGAGGGTTTATCTCACTCAGGGTGCCATATGTAAGCAAGTGACCAATTACTCTCTGCTTGGTTTTGTTAATGGATTTTTTTGTGTAGACCTTCTTTTTTAATAGAAAAATACATCTTATATATACAAGAATTACAACATAAGAACAAAAAGCAGAAGGGTATATAAAAGGGAGCTTATATTCTCTTGTTTTTTTCCTTGAAATACATATCCTGGGGAAACCCACTAGGCACTCCCCTCATTCCAAGGATAGTACTTAGGGTAAAATAGGATTCTTCAAGGCTTGCTACAGCAAAATGTAACACCTTAGTGCAAAGATTCACTAAGTACTCTAGCTCAAGGAAAACATAGGGATCAATCACCACTTTCACCTTAGTAGCTACTCCTCTGCTATTCTATGGATGGATGTCCCCACAACGGAGGCTATCTCAGAAAATCTTGGAGATTAAGAAACCCGAGAATTCTTAGGCTAAATACCTTTCAAGGATTCTACTAAATACACACCAAATTCCAAGGATATTATTCGATAAGCAGAGTGGACAAACACATACTAGTGGACAAGTATATATGGAGAAGTAGAGTGCTAGGCTCAGATAAGCACATCTGTGGAAGCTCGATTATCATTACGCGGGACTGTTACCCTACAAACTCGGATTGTAGAAATTACAATTTCAATTAAATGAATTTGGAGGCTTGGATCAGTCTTGAAGAAGCCCAGACTACTAACTGTGGAGCTTGGGTTAGCTCGGTCCTATGTGACTCTTTCAAGCTCGGTTGAAAGCTTGGTTTTGGATGAAAACAGTGGTAATACGGTGGGTTCAGATTCTAGAATAAATTATGTGGAGAGGCTCGAAGGTGCTCGGACCTGTGGCTGTCCTGTGGTAGCTTGAAGTGTAATTTTGGACTATATTACAGTCATCTGGAAGCTGTTGGGAAAGGTTTAGTCATGTAAAAGGTTGAGTTGAAACTCAGACCTATTGAACTATGGTGTAAAAGGTAGAAAATTAGAACACTGACCTCGGTGTGTGAACAATCATCACTTTATCTCGGGCTATAGTTGGATACACCTCACCACATTGAATAAGTTTTGCTTCAGACCTATGACAGATCAAATACACATGGAGTAAGGAAAAATTCGGTTTATTGAACAATTAAAGAATTTGGACCTGATATCACTCTGGACTCAACTTCTGAAATCAGCGTTTAAAGAACAAGACTTTTTTTATATATGTTGCTGTAGCACCACTTCTGGACAACATGCCATTTTTTGGGCAACATTATTTGTGGGTAGCTGGTGGCAATCTTTGAGAATTTGTTGGAGTAGTTTGGAATGCTGTTATTTGGAGAACTCAAACTTAAGGATAGTCACTTGGAGAAGCCTTTGGAACCTTTAGATTATAGTCTTTTGAGTGAACGTTGATAAGAACTTAAAGAAGTCTTGAAGCAAACTTGAGGACTTGAAGCAAATTCTTGGAAGTGTATTGAAGGCAGCTGTAAGAGGCCTTTGTTTAGATTGTGCAGATCTATTGAGGACAGTGAAGTCAAAGCCCCTCTCAATATTTCCAATGTGAGGTTGTATATTCCCAAAAGGATAACACAGAAACTAAGGCAGTTTCAAAACCCTAACCATGGTCAAGAGTATTACCTACGCTGTCAAGATTCATCTTAAAAGAGACACATAACTGTGACCCAAAAGGTATATTCATAACTCTGGGTATTTTTGCTAGGGATAGAACATTGTTTGTGATGTCTTATGTCAAAGCTTCATGTGCCCTAATCTTCTGTTCTTGTGATAATGAAGATTGGGAAAAATTTTAGTCATTGTAAATAAAATGTTTGGACAGTGTTTGAACAATCATAACAATAATGTAACTATAATTCATGACATCTACATCGAAAGAAAATCTGTTCCCTAGATTGTGGGGCCCCGGGGCAAATTTCTGAGCGAGTTCTAGTTTTTGGAATGATGGGAATATCGAGCCCTAATCTGAGCAGAAAACAGTGATTGAAGAAGCCTCCTAGGACCTCAGATCAGTCTTTGTAAGTGTTTGGTAAGGGTGATTTCCTAAGGCTATTAATTGAAGCCTAATCTGGAAACGTTCTAATTCAAAAGAAAAGCACTACAACAGAGGAGACAATGAGTCATTGGGTTGGTAAACAATATGAAAGCACACTTGAAACATTGTGGCTCTGAATGTATAGAGGCGTGAAGCAGACAACACTCGTTTGAGATTCTGTCTTGAAGAAGTCATTCTACCCTCCTGAAGAATTGAAATCCTCATCTGATGTGCAAAGATTTGTCTACATGAACATTCTGTGGTAAATCTGACCCTAACATTTCAAAATATTTCAATGGAATCAGCAGTAAAGGATATCACCCTTGTCTTGTTTTATGCCATCTCAGATCTATGAAATAAGGTTTATCATCTCACAACAAAAATCTCATGAACTTGCTCTCAGTCTCCTACAGTAAGAAGAGTATTTGCTGACTTGTGGAGATAGTATGAGTCTCACTGAAATAAGAACAATGACTTCAACGCACGTATATATTTATATATACATACACAATCTGATCTACTTGAGCCTATGGAGAATTTTTATTTACAGTTGCAATACTGTAATTAAATAAGTCTATACCAAAACCCTTGGAAATTCACATAAGTGAATATTTGGTTACGTTGAAAAAAAAGAGAGGAAAGTTTCGGAAACGGAAATCATTTTTTGAAATTCATCTTGAAGCCATGTATCAACCTCATTGAAAGAAGCTATAACCACCAAAAACACAAATAAAATAGGTGAAGCTCGACTACTTAATAATACTTACTAATCAGACTACATTAGAACATCGTCTTTATCTATTCATTCCTCAATCCGTCAATCCTTACCTCATTCATTGGTGAAGCCAGCGATCCCATCCATCCATCCCACGAAGACCAGTCTATTTTGCAAATTGATTGGCGGGATTTTCACCACAGTGGCAATATCAATCTAGCTTCTTGGATGAAGGCGAGTAGGTAAAGGCTGAAGGACAATGACAAATTAATATAGTTTACTATAGCCAAATTCGGAGTTCTTGAACATGTTTTCTGCTCCGAATTGCAGCGAAAGCCCCAAATCAAGAGAAGAATATTTCAAATAAAGATCAAAAAAGAGTGAACCCAGATCTGATATAATAAGTTCGGGTTAAAAATCTATTGGAGTGGATAGAAGAATTGAATGTCAAAAAAGGGTATGGAATCTGCGGCAAAATCATAAAAAATTATGAGCAGAGAAAGAACACCGAACTCTGTCCCATACCTGGCAAGGAGAATATCGGCGGGAAAATATATTTTATTAGGTCGATTTAAATTTTATAGTAGCCACCAAATTAGATTTTAATAGGTAGTCAAATAAATTGCTATGGTCGGTTAGGTTTTCATCAAGTTTTATTTTTATGTGAGTAAAAATAATGTTAAACTAATTAGAGTATTAATCAAAATTATATTATACTTCTATAATATAAGTAAGAATCCTAATTAATTAAAATTATATTATATCTCTTTAATATAAGTAAGAATGTTCATATAAAGAGGGAAAATGAACATGAGCTTGGAAATATCTATCAACTTTTAAGGTAGTGAAAATTATCTTTAAATCTATGAATAATGTTATCAATAAATTTAAGTAGGTATAGATAGATAGTTTCTTATTTTTGAGGAAGTTCATTTAGAGCTTAAAAATACCCAATTAGAAGCCCTTCACATGTGTTTTTAAGAGAGGCATGGGATAAATTTTGATTAAAGGAATTAAGGGGTACAATAAGATCAATGTATAGCACCTACTCAAATCACCAAGAATATATCCAAACCATCAAGATGACACACTTCTCTGAGAAAAATTATGAAACACCATGGAATAACTCAGATTAAAACTTATAGTCAATCAATCAATAGTTAGAACATAGTGTTTAAGTGAACACTATAAAAATAGTACACATTGGACATAATATCATATACACATGGATCATACATATCCAACTAAATGTGGGAGCTAAAGGAACTTTTTCCTACACATAGTGTCCTAGATGGCTAAGGAAAGGTGTCATCAAACCAATGATACATTCATGAATTACATATAGATCCATATAACTTAGATGAAAAATGATCAAGGTGACAAGAATCGTAGGGGTTGAGATGACAATCAAATTTTAAAATATCCTCTAAAAGCCCATATAGAAAATGGGGTAACATATCCTATGACATCCAACTTGTGATATATGGTGGGAAAACCTTAAAGTATATCTGAAGAAAGATGTCTTGTTGAGGTCTAGGTCAAGAAGAGGTACAATGCCTCACTAATTTGGTAGTTGAAGAAGTTTAAATCTTGGTTTGTCAATTTGGCCCTAAGTAGGCAGGGAAATATAGAAGGAGGTGACCCCCTTGGAAGATTTCTAAAGGGGAAGGGCACATAAGGCCTTATATAAAGATCTAAATCCAAGTACCTCCCTCATAAAAAGTTTTATACAAGTATTTAAAGAATGTAGATAACGACTCGTCCAAATTTTGATAAAGACAATAGAACATCCCTTGAATCTCATAATAAATGGGGGCATCTACAAATGGAAACGCTAGAAGATGTTATTAAGAAGAGGAAGGTCATTATGATTTGTTTCAACTCGACGCGAATGTAAACCCACTTTGAACGCACCAAGGGAGATATGACGGGCAACATCTGCTACTCTTGAGTGTATGTGGTTAAACAAAAAGGCCCCCTTTCATTTGCATGAAGTGTCCCTAATACAAATCCATGTTAAATTCGAGGCCCTAAAAAGATGAAGTCCAAGTACATTGAATGTATTGTCTATAAATAACCTCTCTAACAACCTGACACAAACATATAATGATTTCATTTACATTTGAGGTGTAAATCACTTGAATTGTGTTACAACTTTAATCGCTCCCCAGCAAAATTGTGCCATGCTTCCTTGTGATGATGCTTCAACCCTATTGGAGAACAACCTCACAATGTAAAAGGAATTTAAACATAATGTCACTTTAATAGTGCCCCACATTCACCCTTTGGCTCACTACCCATGGCTAATTTAAGGTTATTTCAAGCACTGATGTGGATAATATCATTTTATTTTCTCTTATGTATAGTATTCTACATTGACACAATTGAGTTTGTTTAACAAACAAAATATTTATATTGAGGGTTCAATCCTTATGCATTAGGGCTAGACAGACCTTGTCTTTATGAGTGATCTATTCATTTCCAACTCCTTAGTCCTTCAAATTTTGCATGTCGTTAGGCCCAATACACCTTCCCTTCTACCAGTCTTGTTTTCCTTCACAAGCACAAGACTTGGGGCTCTTCTTTGATAGTCACCTAAAAACCCTCCAACTGTACTTGTACTACCATTAATTTTCCCAACCATGGTCAATTATTTTACTGATCTAGTGCCCACAACACTGCCCTCATCTAGAGATCTTCAAAATTTCCACCTAATAGTGATTTGACTCCTCTCAAAATCACTATTTTTGTGTACCAATTTCTTTGTTGTCCAATCTATGAAAAAATATGAACTATGCCTCCTATCATCCTTCTAAAACTTTGTATATGCTTGAACTAGGGTCACAAAACATCCACTAAAATTTGATTGAATAATTGTTTATAGCTTGCTTCAGATATCTGTCCAAAACTCTTTGGAAAATCCACCAAAATCAACTCCTCTTCATGTCCATCCATTCCTCATAATATGCCACAATTATTCTACCCAATCTTCTACTCAGGTTCCACCTTCCTTTGTATTTTCTATCTTCGCACATACTTCTGCAAACCATCTTCCAAATTTGTGGTATATATTGCAGAGATAAACCTCTCTCCAATGGTCCCGACCCCTCTTCTTCTACACATATTTGTCACGGTCTTAAGGGCATACCTTATGGATTGAACATGTTAGGAAACCTCCTTAACTATGGCATTATACTTCTATTCGAATTGTCTTAGAACAAACCCTATCCACCCATAGCAAAAATAACAACTCTTACCTCCATAAGAGACACAACCTAGCTCATATGGACCCATAGATTCTGGGAACTTCTTTAACTGAATTAGGGTTTAAGGGGTTAGGGTTAAGGGTTTAAGGGGTTAGGGGTTAAGGGTTTATAGGTTTAGGGTTTAGGGGGTTAAATGGGTTAGGGGTTTACTAGGGGTTTAGGGGGTTAAATGGGTTAGGGGTTAAGGGTTTAGGGGTTAGGGGTTAAGGGTTTAGAGGTTTATGTTTTAGGGGTTAAATGGGCCAGGGGTTTAGAGGTTTAGGGGGTTAAATGGGTTAGGGGTTGGGAATTTGTGTTTAAGGGGTTAGGGGTTAAGATGATAGTTTCATTGGTCTCTGTTTGTGCACAATAGTTGCTTATTCTTTGCATCTCAATGTAACAATTTTGTAAGTATTGTTGCTTGTTGCCATGTCTTCTTTATTTATTAATTTATACTATTTGTTAGCCATTGCTTTACATTTATTGATGAAAATTTCTATTGCAATCAAACCAAATGTATGTTCAATCTCTAGTTTCAAACTCAGCCACAGTGTTGTCACACAATTTAAGTCCGGAGAATGGCCATCTGATGAAGTCTTAATAAATAGACTGCACCTCATGACTAATCCAGAAAATCTTAAGTTCGAGTGTCCCACATTCATGAGAAATTTGGCTCTAATACTCTTGCTCCACCTGACTGTGTCCTAGAAATACCCTTGCTTATTGCAAAAACATCCTAATGTTGTCGACCTTGTCCCTTAACAGACTAAGGAAACATATGTGACTGAGAGGAATGGAAAGGACTACAAAGTTGAAGAGAGTACAAAAGACTAAAATGGTTTAAAGGATAAGCTTGAAGAATGTAGTAGTGTTGAAACAACTAAAATTTGTCCCAAACAAATAGTTGATAATGCGAAACCTTATTTTGTACTAGTCAAGAAAGACTACATTCATGTGAGAGCAAGAAGATGCCAAGCGACTGATAGGCATAGGCTGGAAGATAGGGTATGGTTCCCTCTTTTTGATGAAATATTTGATCTACATTTTTTCTATCAAATATTAACCATTTTAACCTTGCCAACAAGGCGTAATTAACCCAATCGTAGGTCCCACTATGTCATGATATATATTAACTCTAGATATATATGAGAAGGAATAATAAAGACATAGATTGATAGAGGTGGCGAGACAAGGGGAGTCACAAGGGAGAGATGGAGATAAACTGAAGGAGAGGGGAGAGAAGGAATGGAGAGAGAGAGAGAGAGGGAGAGGAGTGAGAGAGGTAGAGAAGGGTAAGAGAGGGAGATAGTGACACAAAGATGGAAGGGGGGTAGAAATAAGGATAGAGGGAGGGATATAGTGAGAGGATTGGAGGGTCGAGAGAGAGAGAGGGGGGAAGAGAGAGAGAGGTAGGAGAGAAAGGGAGAGAGAAGAAGCACAATATATTAAAACAATAAATATATTAGGTCCACTCTACACAAATCTGCAATCTGAGAATTCAGGATAAAAAGAGCAGGCTCCAACAACAATTGCATAGAAGTCTTTATTACTTAAACAGAAGAATGTCACAGCAAGTTGTCATCTCACAAAAGCTCCTACTACAACCTACAAGCTAATAGTACTCACTCTTATTATCTATTTCTACAAATGTCTAACTACTGTGCCCATCCTTTTCATTTATAAGTTAAGAGAAGGTGATGTTAGAACACAGGCTAATGATAGCGTTAGTGGTGCATCTCCCTTGAGCATGAACAACTCCCTCATAACTTTGCCTTGTATGCAAGGCTTTTCTTTTAGAGTAGTGCATTATCATAGTAGATATAACTCCTCTCCTGAAGGTGCCTCATTCCATAAGTGTGCACTCATGAATGCACCTGAGATGATGATTTTAATCTCCTCAACTAGTGTGCCATACTTGGTGGGCGTGATCCAACAACTAATTCGTCTATCCTCGAAGGTGTCGTTATAAGCTTCTAGTTGTATTTAAGAATCTTTCTGACTGGTGTACCACAATCTAGCTCTGCAATATTGGTGCTGCTCAAATTCTCAAGGCTGAGGTGAGACCAACACAGACCAACTAGGTAATCTAACACACTTGAGAAAAAAAAAAAATCCAATAACCCAAGATTCTTCCCCAACTTGTCAAACTTCCCCTTTGTTTGGAGCTTTGTCAAACTATTAACCATATGAAAATTTTTCAGAATGTGGTCCAACACTACTAACTCCTAATGAACTTGGAATCTTAGGAAATTGTATTGAATATCAATGTGTTTGAAATGGTCATGACACATTGGATTTTCATAGAGCTTGATGTAACTTTGATTCTCACAAGAGACAATATTGGGCTTCAACAACTGATTGGTTGACTCTACAATCAAGTTGCAGATCTAGATAGCTTCATAATAAGTATATGAATTTGCCATATACTTTGCTTCAATGGAACTAAATGCAATTTTTGCTTTCTTCTTGTTGAGTTAATAAAAATGATTTATAAAATGATAATAATGATGTTTAAAATGAGCCTTATGATGGTATATTTATACACATTGATTGTTCATGAGGTGTAGGGGTATGTTTATAACATCACTGCCCTTGAAAGCTTTTTCTCGAAAGCACAGTAATTAGAATTTTCTTTAGTTAAGCACATTTTTGTGGTGGAATGAAGTTTATCAGATATCTATTTATACTTTGTAGAGGTTTGACTTTGTTTGTCCTTTGAGTGTTGGTGAGGTTTCTTTGTATTTTTTGCATCATAGTCTAAAGTCTTTTGACTTGATTGTTTAACATGAAAGCTTTATGCTTATTGGAAATATATTTGAAATACCTACATGATCAAGAAACTGTTATGGTTAATTAAATTACTAATTAGGTACTACAGAAAGAGGATGATGTTGAGAGGGCTTGCCTGGGTGACTCTGGGAGCAACCCGAAGTGGTCAGACAAAGCTCTTCTAAGTTACAAATCTGAAGAGAAAAAAATGGTGATGTATATGTGGTTGCTCAACCTGGGCTATATGGAAAATCTTGGCTGAGAGTGTTTACCTTTCCATGTCTTCACAAAAGTAGGTTTTCCGGTCACATAATAAGATCATGACTACATGTAGGTGATGGTTCTGTAGTAAGCTCTTAGCCTAATCTTCAGAATGGCTAACAGAGAGGATCAGGCTTGAATACAGGATATAATTTGATGAATTTGGAGATTTATAGTTGAAGAAAAAATTGTGGTGATGTTTGGATGGGTGCTAATTTGTAGGGTTTTCCATTTTTATAATTTTCTTTGCTGTGCTTTCTACCATGCTACCTAATTGCTTTCATGTTTCCCTAGCATTTTAACTTTTTCGATTTCTATCTCTCTATTATTTCTTTCCCCATTTGAAATGTCATCCTTATTTGGTAGGTGTTTTCTTCAATATCGTGTGAATATTTTTCCATCACACAGCTTCTGTGGGGTTTGTCTACGCAAATAGCTTGTAAGGTCCATTCATCGGGGTATTTGATGAAATGAAATGATTATCGATGATCACCAACTAATGGTACCTGCAGAGATTTACTCTAACAATTCTATAGTTTTCTTGTGCCAACAATTATACAACATTTTAACCTCATGAATTAGTCTCCTCTGTTCTCTTAGCTGATTCTATAAGCACTTATTGCTATTGTCAAAGATTTTACTCTCTAGTCCCATTGAGCTGTTTCATTTATTTGTGGACATTGATATATTTTCATTTCATTTCTTCAATTTTTCTGACTGTTATGCGTTGCCTTTGGCCAGTGCCTTCTTTCTTACCTATGCTTTTTCTGCTTAAGCATTCCAGCCAGCCAGAGCAACAGGGATAGCAGGAGCCACGCAGTCCAGCCAGAGTTTAGCAGGGGCAACGCAGAGGTAGCAGGAGCCAAGCAGGGCTGACGCAGGCCCAATAAGGGCAGCGCAGGGGAAATGTAAGCCCTTCAGGTGTGACGCAGGCACTTACTGAGCAACACGGAGGCCGACGCAGGCCAGTTAGGCTGACGTAGAGGGATTTAGAGCAACGTAATACTACCATTTTTATTTCTCTGTTGAGTGAACCAGTTTTGGTGCACAGGATTGTTGTACTTGGATTTTGTATAATAATGAAAACCCTCCAGAGCTAGCTGCATCGGTTTTCCCACATTGGGTTTTTTATGGGGATAGTTGTCTAGAAAATCCGTGTGTCACTTTGTCTATGAGCATGTTATTCAGTATTTGATCTGTATGTGTAGGTTGCTAGTTGTATTTACTATTTACTTCGTTAATTTATTGAATATTTCAGGAATTAACTTGTAACTTAATTCAAGTAGGAGAAGTAAATCAAGATACTGCAATAGGGTTTATTAGATTAAGAAATTTTCACATTCCTTAGGTCTATCCCCATTAGGTCACCTAGGGCAACAATTTCCCAGGAATATAGCTAGAGTAAAACTTCTATCTCCTAGAGGCAGCTGCATTGTTGGGTGCCCTCACTCTCCTCAGAACATGGGCCAATTCCGACCGTGGAATCTCCGGATACCTCAAGCCCTAGCTCTAGGATCAAGTTTTGCCTAGGTGTTCCCAAGGATAGAACCTAGTAGGATCAATTTGACCTATCGAAGTAAAAACACTTGTCTGATCCTTTCCCATCACCTTATCCAGGATAGGAACATCATTGGTTGCTAAATTCCATCCCCGAACCTAGGCTGGGTCCACTTGGCCCCATGTGGTCCCATTTGGTGTCAAAGGCCTTTCATCAAGGACCATTTGGGAATCCAAGTTCCCAAATGATTTTAGGGATTGAGAACTTCCTTCATAAGTCTTATTCTTCTCTCTCAACCCTTCATTCCCCCTCCTCTCTCCCTAGAAGATAATTCCCTTGCTTAAAAGGAAAGCAAGTCCCACTCTTTATTTTATCTTAGGGAATGGGTTTTGAGGGTCACTTCCCACCTATTCATTGACCTATACTCTACAAGTGACTTCCTAAACTACTGGGACTCCACCCATCGGTGAAATTCCATGAAGAGCAAGGAGCCTTCCTTCAGCCTACCTTGCACACACAATTCCTATGGAATTATCTCCATATTAATTAGGAAAATCACCCTTCCTTGATTGCTCAATCCATCATGACATCCCAATGACTTTATAATTGCACATGGGAAATTTTATATAAGTACAACTGATAGTTATGTTCCTCTGAACTGTGTTACAATATGCCAAATGTTTTTAACATCTTCAAATTTTTTAACATCTACCACATGCCAAATGTTTTTTAACATCTTCAATTTGCCATATCCACCATTTGTTTGACATTTAAACACCTCTGCACCACCAAAGTTTGAACGGCCCGAGCCATGTCTGAACGACCCGGCACCCGTCGCCCAGTGTTAAGTCTGAACGGCCCAGTGTTGCCTCTGAACGCGGTGCCTGAGGTCTCAAACACTTTATCCAAGCATTTAAACACTGGTAAGCTATCCCTACACACATCTTAGGTTCATATGCTCATGATCTTTCGTTAGCATCCATTTCAAAAACAGGTTTAAGCCTCTGCAACGGCCAACTTTGAACGGCCCGGGCCATGTCTGAACGGCCTGGCACCCAATGTTGCTCCTGAACGGCCCGACGCCCAGTGTTGCTCCTAAACGCCCAGTGTTACTCCTGAACGAGGTGCCCGTAAACATTTTTCCATCCATTGACTGCTCGAGAAGTGGAAAAGGTATCTACCACTTACCCTCTAATATTTCCCTCATCATTTCTCATTTTCAGTCATTGAAAGTGCCATTCTTAGCCTCTGCACTGCCCATTCCTAAATGGCCCGGGCCACCTCTGAACGGCTCGGCGCCCGGGCCACTGTTGAACGTGGTCCTGCCCGCTTGGGCTGCTGCTAAATCCATCATCTCATACATCTACAAAGAGGTTTTCTTCACACCAATATCTCACCCTCCATGTATCAAACTCTGCATATCATTTTCACCTCTCTTGGTTCATCTCTACAGGCTTATTTTTGAACGGCCCAGGTCGCCCCTGAACGGCCGAGCGCCCAGGCGCTCGGGCCACCAGCAACATTTTTTTAAAAGATGCCAAAGTCAAGTTTTTAGCAAAAAGACACCCCCAAGTGCATCAAGAGACTTTTATAAAGAGGATGAAGGAAGTCTTCTACTATGATTATAGAGGACATAAAACAGTGAAAGAGAGAATGGTTATTGTGTCACTTTGAAAGAGATTTTCTTTCTATAAATGGCTAGGGATATGCATATTCTCTAAAAGAAAAACATCAGTTTGATTAGAAGGTTTTCAATTAGTTTGAAAGAGTATTTAAAACGGTGTTTTAAATGAGTCCCTTTTGTCTCAAATAAACCACAGAGAAACAGTGAAAGAGAAGAGAGTTAATGTGCAAATTTGAAAGTCCTTTTTGTGCTATGAGATAGCTAAGACTACACACAATTGATAGAAGGAAAAACAGAGTTTGTTTGTAGAGGTCTTCAAATCAGTTTAAAAGGCGTCCTAATAGTGTTTTCAAAAGAGCACACCTTGTTTGCTAAATCAAAGATCAACACAGTGATTGGGGAAGAGGTTGTATCAGTTTGAAAAAAGTCTTGTTTACCTTTTAAAAACAATGATAGCAAAGGGGCAATGTTTAAAGGGGAAGGGTTTTCATGCCAAAACAAAAGGAAATTCATTTTGAACAAAAAACAGAAACATATCTTGCTTAAAACCTTTTGTTCAAACACAGTGATAAAAAGTGATTTTGTTCTCATTTGACAAATACTTGTTTGCTAGCATCAAAGAAACACATTGATTTGCAAGGAGTAAAAGGTGTCTTGGTTGAAGATTTTTTCCAATGATAATTTTAAAATTTTGTCTTGGTAAGTCAGTGAAGAGTATTAGAAGCAACGGGCGCTACAAAAAGCCAAATCAGTTTGCCCAAAGGAAATTGAAGGATGCACAAGAAAAACTCAAAATCGTCCAAAGAGGGCGCCCGACGGAAAAAGAGGAAAAATACACCTCTGGACTTGGAATTTTGGCCCAATCTTCTAGACATGTTTCTCAAAAGCCTTGAGGCACTTGCTCACCAAAATTGAGCAAATTTCGACATGTTCTTGTTTTTTGACATTTTTGGGCCTAATTGCATAAAACCATGGGCGCCACCATTTTTGTTTGGAGCATCCTCAACTATTGAAAGTGGTACCATTGGATGAATTAAATTCAGGGGCATCTACTCAGAAATTTTCAGATCAATTGAAGATTTTTTGGTCCCCCAAAGAGGCAAAAAACTTTCACTTTTTCGACACTCTGCCCACATATCAGCAAGGCCTATTTTTTGGGTTTTTTTTACTCAGTTCAGTATTTGACAGACGTCTAAGAATATTTTTTGGAAAATTTAGGCTGTTACAGAAAATAGACATCTAGGGATTTCCAACGAGCTATCACGGGCCTCATTTCGACAACGGGAATACCTTCAAAAGTCTTCCGAAAGACAGGCAATTTTCTGCTGATGCGCCCTTGTGGCATTTTGACCAAAAAAGGCAGTTTTCTGAATTGGCCTCTCCAAATGTGCGTTAAGCTATTTTGGGACATTGTCAGTCATAAAAGTCAAATTTATTCCCTTTTTTAGCATTTTGAGATATTTTATTGGATATTTTGTGCCTTGTGCTTTGCAAAGCCTCAAGGACAAGATAAGATATTTGTTTTTGAGCCAATGGCTAGCTAGTTTCCTTGGTTGGTTTTCCTCCTCTTTGGCCTATATATTCCAAGAGGATTCATTATAATAGCGAGCAGAACTTGATGTTAGAGAGCAATACAATAGCACTATGAGCTTTGAAGAAACACTTATCTTGTGATGTTGATGATCTCTTTCTTGACTTGGATGGTGGAGAAGGATTGTATGTAGGATTCCATGGCTTGGTGAATGGTATAGTGTTCTTATTTTGTTTATGTTTCCTCTATTTCACATTTGTTTCCATGCTTCTTGCTTGTAGTATTTCAGTAAAGATAAGTTTGAGACATGCCCATGGAGGCACCTCAAGTTTCCTGATTCATTTGCAGCTTCTATGTTTTCTTCCTTCTTAGTCATATCAAAGAATTCTTAACTGCTCTTTGATCACTAAGAACTCGTTTATTTATTTCATTAATGGTTGTTATGCATGCCAAGTATGATTCACGGTACACCCTGCTTACTCATGGCTAGTCAAAGCTCCGTCTCTGAAATCTCTCTTTGAATGGTTGATTGTCTTAGTTGAACCAAGGAGGTCTTGTTTCGATCTTGCCCTTTGCCTAAAACTTTGCATTCTTGCTTTCAAAGTTTCAAATAGCTCAAAATATGATGTCTAAGAGTTCCCTCTTCATAGATTGAGTTGTTTTTCCATCTTATTTGTTTTCCCAATGTCTGAAGGTGATTTCCCAAAGTTAGAGGGTCTTATACTTCTATGTATCACCTGAATGTTTATTTTACGCATTGATTAGTTATTGTTTCGTTTAGAGAGGACCATGGTTAGCCCTAAATTATGAATACTTGCTGATCAAATATTCATGTTTAGAACCTCTTCGTTATTCAAAAACTTGTTTTTCATCCCATTTCATTTTCGCCCAAAGAATCTATTCATCTCGACCAAATTGGCCCTGCAGTCATACCTTATCCGTCATTAAGACTATATTGACCTCATTTGACCCCATAGCCCAATTGTTTTGACATCTCTATATCTATTTATCCTTTCAGTCGGTTTTCCCTCAACAACCAAAACAAACCAAAAACATACTTCATAACTAGCCTAACATCTAAAAACAAACTAAGAAAACAAGCACGCATCCTTGCACATAACAGAGAGAGCCCTCTCTGAGTCCAAGAACGTTGGGTACTAGGACTCCAAAGTTGGTTTGATGTTACCCTATCATTTGGATTGCCAATCTGCCAAATTACGAGACACTAACACTATCTAACTAATCCTTCCTACTACTGTTGTATTGTGGGCTCCTCGTAGCCAGGTTCGATCCATGAGACACGCCATCTCAATGGACCTTGCCCAAATTTCTTATCTTGGGATTATGTCTACACATAACCCCACCTTACACCTCGAGGTATGGCTGCTCCCTCTTCCCATCTAGCTCGAAATTTCCCTCTCATGGAGGTCTCTACTTGAGTGGATGCTTCCACTCGGTCTCCTCTCTGCTTCTCCAATTGTGGCAGCTACTCCACAACCTTCTGAGACTGCTTCTCATGAGGATGCATGTTGAGAGGTAATTTATGCTCCCTCTAAACCACCAAGTCTCTAACTTCTGCCTTTCTCCTCAAAGCTTTGCATGCATCCAGTACCTCAAGTGCATATAGGTTCTTGACTCGCACACAGTGTAATTGTCCCAAAGTTACAAAAATTTTCTAAAAAAGAGTTGATTTTAAATCGATGATATCTCCCTTATCCGAGTTCTGATTTGACCAATTTTTTTTCCATTTGGGTAGATTTTCGCAAGGAATCCAAATATTCTATTTGTTTTTGAAAATTTTACACCAAAATATTCAAATATTCTCTACAAACTCGCCGCCCAAAAAATTCCTGCTCTGATACCATGTAGAAAATCTAACCAACGAGATTCAATCTGATCTTGTAATCTAATAAAACAAGATACTAAATCCTTCCTACAATTTACGGAAACAAAAAATGATCGCACAATCATATATAAGTAAGAGAAATAAATTATCAATCGCACAACAACATGATGTATTTGGGGAAAGCAACTAATCAAAACCCCTCTAACTCTATTGTGTATTAAGTCAAGGAATCATGAAACAATACAATGCTTAATCTCTCATGAGATTCTCCAGCACTCTGTCAATTTTCTCCCATTGATCTAGGAAAAATCGGTCTAGTACTTAGCCAATTCTCATCCTTACTTCAGCTTGCCTTGCTCTTGCAATTCCTAGGGAATTAACTCCTTATTAATTAGGAAAATCAGTCTTCCTTGATTGCGCAATCCATCATGGCATCCCAATCAGTTTATAATTGCACATGGGAAACTTTCTTTGAATAAAATTGATATTTATGTTCCCTTTAACCTCTGCCTCAACTGGGTATTCCTAGAAACTGACATGCATGCAACTATTAATAGTGAATTATCAGTTATCTGATTGATCACTCATTGTGAATTAAATCTAATTTAATTCACTGGACCTCTCACTAGCTCATCACTCAGTTAGAACTAGTTAAACTGATTTTAACTCATTTAATTGAGTTAATTACACTTTCACCCCACTAATTCATCAACTTCAACTGGACCCCAAAAATATTAGAATCCCTCTAGATGCCTCATATTAGACCTCAACTCGAATTTCTTGAGCTAGCTCGGTCATCATGACTTAATTAACTGACACAAGTTTTTATGAGATGAAATTACAATTTATTGTCTAATATATTTAAGGGAAAAATAAATTAGACGCCCCACATTCCTCACTCCTGGTGCATCAAAATTCATCACAAGTGTGGGTGCATTTTTTTTTTGTCCTTTATGGTTTCCAATCTCACTATTTCTTGTTGCAAATTTCAACATTTCAGAATTTGATGTGGCCTTCACACAAATACACCATTGAAATCACATGCCCAGATTCTCATGAGAAACCTCTCTTAAGCTTGATCTACCAGAAGAGAACCAACAATATGCCATCCTACTTCCTAGCGCAAACTGACCATTAAGGTATGCAACATTCTTTTGAACCCTCACATGATGATCTTGCTCTTGGAGGATGATCATGACCTCCCTTTAGCAACCCTTACTCGGCCCTCGTACTTGACCTACTTTAGGACTACATCTTTCTTCACCCCCTTGATGTGCCAGATAGTGGGAATACATATCAAACATGCTAAGATGTGCCAAGTGATAAGGCATGCCAAGATGTGCAAGGGTGTGTCAATGCATGTCAGGGACTTTCAAGACAACAAAAGGGAGAAAAAGGTTAAACTACAAGGAAATGAGCACATAAGAGGGTTAATAAGTCATCAATTTACCTTTTCCAAGAGGGGCATGCTAGGCACACTAACACTAGGCGGCAATAGGTTCCAAGTGCAAAGTCTTAGTGCATTCTAAGTGCCAAGTATTCCTTTGTTGCTTCTCATCTACTTTCCAACAATTGATCATCACAAATAAATTTAATATTAAACCATGCTAAATCATATCAAGGCATCTCAACGTATTCCATACATGCTAAGACTTTCCAAGCGCCAACACGTTCCAAGCGCCAATATGTGTCAGGGACTAGTGTTATGCATGTTATGAAGTGGAAGGGAATGTTGAAGAGTGCTAAGGTGTGCTAGAGAGTGATAATGCATGTTGATGAGTGTTAAGGAGTACTAGGAAAAAAAATTAAGGGAGCACTAGGTAAAAATTCATGGAAGTTAATGAATATGAGGAATGTGTACTGCCAGAGACTAGTGTTAATGGTCAGTGTTAGTTTTCATGCCAAGGAGGGAGTGACAAGGTATGCTAAGCATTGGTAAGGCATGTTAGGGAATATCAAGGCATGTTAAGAATTCCCAAAGTGTGCTTGGGAGTTCCAGGGTGTGCTAATTATATCATGTGCCAATTAATAGTGCCAATATATGCCAATACATGCTAGGTGCTAAGGATGTGGCGCAGGGTGCCAGGGTATATCAATATGTGTCAAGGCAACAAAAGGAAGAACCAATAATAGGGTTAATAAGTCAGGACTTTATCTTTTTGAAAAGGGGCATGCTAGGCACACTAATAATAGGTCCCAATACATGCCAAGTGGCATTGTGTGCCAAGTGCTAATTTATGTCAATGCATTCAACCAAGGTGTTCTAGGGCATGCTAGGGACTATATGCAGCATGCCAACACATGCTAGGAGAGTTCCATGTTGTGTTAGCACATGCCACCATGTGCTTGGGCGTCAATGTCATCAAAAGATGTTCTAGGTACAAAGATGTTCCAAGACATGTGGGGTAATAAGAAATGTTAGTGTGTGCCAAAGCAGTAATTTAAGGTGTGCCCAGGTTGTTGAGGATTGTTAGGTCTTTCTCATTAATAGAATTTTCAGAGCCCGATTATGTATTAAATAATATATTTCCTACACACAATAGTGGAACTTTATCTAAATTGAATTTTCTAGATAATAAACTTAATAGATATGAATCATGTGTTGACTCATAGGAAATCTCTATTCGACTAGTCATTACTTGAGGGAAATGATACACGCTTATTACTTCTTAAAAAATTGACTGACCCTAACCATTATGGCCTTGGACATATTATAAAAAATGCTCAACAATAATGGTATTAAATCGTTATATTTTGAAAAAAATATATTAACAGGCACATAGCATCATCAAAAACTCATTGGAATGATCAATGATGACAGACATTTTTTTATTGTCACCAAAAGTAACAAAAATAGCATTGGTGAGGGTCATTAAAAGTTCGTCACTAGAAGTGTCACCAAAGAGAGAATTAGTGATGGGCCTTTAATGACCCTCACCAAAAGTGAAATGTCTTTAGTGATGGACCATAAAGGACCATCACTATATACACTTATAGTGATGGTTTTAAGTGATCAATGATGACGGACATTTTTTGACCGTCACTGAGGGTCATTAAAAGTTCGTCACTTGAAGTGACACCAAAGAGAGAATTAGTGATGGGCCTTTAACGACCACCACCAAAAGTGTCATTGAAAATGTCTTTGGTGACGGACCATAAAGGACCATCACTACGTACACTTACAGTGACGGTTTTTTAATGACCATCACCATATGTGACATTGGTGATGGACCTTAAAGGTTCGTCACAAGCATGACCCTCACCAATGTGATTTTTTCTTGTATTGGATGGTCAAGAAGCTGAGCATCTTCTTTGTTATCAACAAACTCTGTGTATCAGGGACCTTGATACGGGTTGAGTGGTTGGGTGACTCTGACCTCTCCGTCCTCAAAGATCATCGGTTCCTTCTTTAAATCTATTACTGCGTAGTTTTCAAAAGCCCAGTCAATCCCCAGTAATGCTAGATAGGGATATTTGTCTCCCATAATGTCGATGAACTCAAAGTCCTTGTATGTCTTTACTCCCGCAACGTCGACTTCGACCTCCTCCAGTCTACCTATGGGCACAATGCAATACTGGTTCACCATACGGAGTTGAATTGGTGAGTATGTTAGCCTTGGCTTCCCCAATGACTCCCATGTTTTTCTCGACAAGATATTTACATCAGACCCCAGATCAAGGGTTGTGTCCTTAATTTGGAATCTTGCAACTTGAGTATCCACTTGGAACTCTTTGCCTGTCGTTCTCTTATTTCTCTTCACCCTTCGTATATATATTTTTGTGTTGTGTCAGTTGACTCCCCTAGCTCTGTGGCCTTCTGAACTACTCTTTCCAGGTTCTGCTTTAATTGTTCTAACATTGGCGCATTGTTAACAATTTTTAGAAATAGATGGAACCATTCTTCAATTGTAGTACCTGAACTGGCTTGGTTCTCATCATCTTCTTTGGTTTGTGGAAATTCAATTCCTTTTCTTCCCCCAAGTTGGGCAAACGTTTCCACTACTTTTTTGAAAGAATTGCTTCTATCTTTCTGGCCTGAACATTGGCTTTGGAGATGTTGGCCTTAACAATTTTATCGAGTCCATCATTTGTGCATCTTCCCTGGTTCTTTTTCCTCCTCTTGTCACTATGGCCACGTTCTGCATGGCTTGATCCTCTATTATTCTCGGCTCTGCATTTACCAGATTTGTTCCTCTTTGTCTGGCTCTTTCTTCCCATATTTTAATGAGCTCTGGGAAGTTCTCTATTGCATGTGTGTTAACCCTGCACTGAGAGCACCAGGGTCTTCTAGGAAGTGGACATTTCCTTGCTATGTGGCCCTCTTGGTCACAGTTGTAGCATCGTAATGGTACCCTTCCTCCTACTCAGCCTCCTCTCATGCCTCCTCCTCGTCCTCTGGGAGCCTCGTTCACTCTATATGAAGGCCTGTTCAATCATTCCACCAAGGCATCCAAATCCCTACACTACTCTGTGCTATGTGTGGTAGATGCTCAAAACTCACAATATATGTTGTTTGGAATGTTGGAGTATTTCTGCAATATGGGGTATAGGCGGGGTGAATGACCCATGCTTTTACATATTTCACAATATTCAGTTGTTGTTGTTGAATTCTGTTGTGCGAGGAACCCCGTGTACGAGTGTTGCAGTGGATATAACCCCTGGGTGTTTATCTGCGCAACCCCTCCTACTAGCGGAGCTCCCGATGCCCCTGTTGCTGATGTTCCCACATTCTAGCCCCGCAGCCGAGGACATTCAGTTACCACATATCCTTCCATTAGACAGTGTGTACACCATACATTTGGCCTCGCTAGATGCAATGGTTTAATTTCTTTCAATTTCTCTGTCAAGATAGGTATTTGTTGTTGTAGTCCCAGTATGGAAGGGTCCTGAGCTAATGCTCCTCCTTTAAATTCTTGCGAATATCCCGCCATGGCCTCTATCTTCATAGCCTGCTCCAATGCATCTTGCAACGTCTCGATCTTCTGTTGTGTCAGCGAGGTTCTTGTGAGTGGGAGAAGGGCCTTGATAAACCAATCCCTTTGATGGTTTGGATCGATTAGATAGCTGAGCTTTCCAATCGCATCCTTGAATCTCCTCATTAGATCCCATGTAGTTTCCCCTTCTTGTTGCTTGATCTCCCACATCTCTGACAAACCTTGCTGATCTGTTTGGGGTAATTTGATTTCCTTCATGAAATCCCTCTTTACATCGTCTAACGCTGGGTTCTGATGAGTTTCAGACCATTTTATAAACCAACGCAAAGCTCTCTCCCTGAGAGTATTTTTAAATTCTACCAACTTACCTATCTCTGGTGTCTATCGAGCCCTCCATATGGCTTCACAGAGGTACCATTGTTGTTCCACATCATCATTACCCCTCCCAGAAAACTCTGGGTACTGAGTAAATGATCCTGCCATGCTTCCTTGTGTGGAGGTTTCTAGAACAAATCCCCTGACTCCCGGTTTTGAAATGGTAGTACTAGCACTGTTGTTGGTGTGTATTACTGTTGTAGACTGAACACTATTCGACTTACTCAATTCCCGTAACTTAACAAAAAATTCACCTAGTGGCTGATAGAGTACCAGGGGAAGGTTGGGACTAGAGCTACTTGCACTTTGAGGAATAGAGTTACTTGGGATTATGGGTGTCGGCCCTTCCCGAAATAACTGATTCATCACAACATGCAACTCCACATCGGATGTCTCCTCGGGGCGCACATCATTTCCATCATACCCCTTTCCCTTCTCTGCTTAGGCTAGGCTCCTATACACCTGTCGCGCTTCCATGGTGGTCCCCCCTATCTCCTAGGATCTCATCTAACCTTCCATTTCCTTCGTCGTCTGAGGCACCTATTCCTTGTCTTTTCTCTTCCTTTCTTGTCTTTCCAATTCTTTCATCACCCTTTCCTACCACTTCTTAGTGAGTTACACCCTCCGATGTTCTCGTCATTCCCTCAACTTACTGGAGGTCTTGGAATCCATATCCCTATTCCCCTTTTCAACGTACTTTTAGCATCTCTCCCTCAGCTCCTTCACCCAGTACTGTAGGTTTAGGTCTCCATTTCAGACTTTTGGAACTCCATCAATCCTTCATCCACCGTCAAAGCCTTGATCCACAGGGGGATCTCCTTCAACAACTCTCTACACAGCCCTGATCTGAATATGTCCTCAGCTTTCGAGAAAGAATGGTAGCATTCAGCTGCGAACTCTACTATGTATCCTTCCAAGGTAGATTTCACCCAAAAATCTACATCTCGGGTCAAATCGGTATCTAACCGATGGAGTGCTACCAGATCTATGTGCACCCACCTGCGACAGACTTTCCGCAAGCCTCTCAGGACTGCCTTGGTCTGTAGTCTCCGCAACCAATTGTAGAGATCTTTGGGACACTCCCCCCAAAATATCTCATAGATATCACTGGCGGATTCAGAGAATAGAATCTGGTTCTTAATAGTTTTCTCTTTTTTCTATCTCACATCCGCTTGTTGAGCTATGAACTGATCTAGGTGGTTATCCCACCACTTTCGTATTTCTTTCTCGAAGATCTGTGATACCATGATCTAACTCCAGAATGAGATTTCAGGTCCTGGAAATGGAACCATTTGTTGGCAAGAAAAGAGGTCTCAAGGTCGAGACCCAGGTTTAGGAACGAGGCCAACAAGGGTTTCTGCAGTAGTCTAGCACAACGTCGACATTTTCACCCTGCTTCGAGGAACAAAGAGTCTCACTCGAGGCATGCCGCGACCTTACTAAGGTTGGGATCAGATTAGGTATCGATCGAGCATGACAGATGCATAACCCATACAGAAATAAGTACTTCGAAGAAGTGTAAATACAAGACAGATAACAATACTCATGAACATCATCAGAATGATAACCAAAAATTTAAAATAGCCGCATGTTCCACTAAACCATAACACAAGACAGAACTTAGAACAACAACCTTATATTAGAAAGTATTGCATTAACAACAAAAAACAATTACAATGCTCCTCAGAGCGTTCCTGGCAGAACTTATTACAATCGCATCACATAATATAGAACAGAACAATGAGAGAGAGAGAGAGAGAACAGAACAACACAACATGAACAGAGCTCTCCTACAGCTCCTGCTCCATGATCTCTACTGAGCCAAACTCCTTTTTTCGCTAGTCGACTGCCTATTTGTTCCATTTCCAACGCGACTGACAGTCCTCCCTTCCTTTCCTCTTGGTTGTTTACTGATTTTCCCTGATTATTGGGAATTCCACTGATTGTCTTCTGCCACTTCCCTCTGCCATCTGTGCCTGCTTTTGCAACAACCGCACCACCTGCTCTTCATATCTCTGCAATTGTGACAGCTCTCTGCAACAAAAAACTGTTTAATTTCAAAACAAGGGCCTCAAAATTTCCCGTTAAACAACTGTGTTTATGTGTGATTGATTTTTCTTCATATGTGTTTTGCAATTGGCGATTTAATTTCTGCAAAGAATTAAGTGGAAGGATTTTGTATTTAACATAAGTTAATTTGTTAGATTAGGGGAATCTGGTAATATACATGCATCTTTTATAATTTCTACACTTGGGAGGATTAGTTGGATGCAATGTCCAACATTGGGTAACAACATGTCCCTTCTTTTGGTAGTGTGTGCAAGTCTTTTGCACCTTCTTTTCAAGTTGCCATCACTTCAACTATTTCATGTATGCCTTCATCCTCTTCCAGCATTTTGAAACAACATGGTTACACAGACCAACATATGCATAGTAACTCTTTATTCCATTCAAGCATGCATATTTGTCATTCTTATCAGAAACATAATCAACTTGACTATGGGAAGAATTATACCTCAAATGTTGCTTTGCATGTCCATCTTTTTTACCTTCATCATGAGATGAACTTGTAGAAGTTCGAGCTTTCTTTTGAATACTAACATCAGTGTTCATGTCTTGATATCTATCTAAACTTTCATTCTCACCATAAGCTGCATGTCTACACACATCTTGCTACAACATAGGCTTTAAAAAATGGCAAACAACTTGAAAACAAACTTGACATGTTTGTGGTTTAGAACTTGGAACAAAAGTTCTTCTTTGAGTTGTCTCACATGCCTTCATGGCTTTTGAGTTTTGTCCATTAGATTGAACATAACCAAGACCAAACTTGATAGGTTGTTCCTCAACCAAAATAGGATCAATCATACCTTGTGCATGTTTGCCTAAACCCTTGCCTTCATCGCCTATTTTTAACATCAGCTTGGACCCTATACCTCTAGTGTGCTTTTCAAATGAACCAACATATCTATCTAAAGAGGAAACTGAAGACAAATTTGAGTGAATTACCTATGCTTCACGCATTTGTTTGGTTAATTTCTCTTGGGCTTGATGGAGCTTCATATCCATCTCATGCATCCTTTGAATAATTTCTTCTTTCTCTTTCTTCATAGAAACCAATTTCTCATGAAGTATAGTGCTTTCTCTTATATCTTCAAACAAAATTTGCACCATATCCTTCAGGATGTAGAAGTCTCGCTTCATGTCTTCATCGAAGAATATTGTGAAGGAGGAGGATTTGAAACCTCACTTGATGAAGTTGTCATTATGAAAATGAAATAAAAAAATTCAACAAAAATTCACAAATCTTTCAAAAACAATCGACAAAGCTTCAAAACAAATTGGCTGTAGAGTCAATATTTTCTTCAAGCAGCCTTTTTTGCAAACACCCTCTTGTGCTTCAACGGCTGCCTTGAGGTCCTTTGGGTAAGGAGAATGCCTTCATTAATTCTTCCTTGTTGTCCTCTTCTGGACTTAGCTATTAGTAGCTTTCCCTTCACCTCTAGCAAACTCAAACTTGTAAGCAATAGTCAGTTTGCAAACAGTCAAATTCTTTAAACTGTTAAACACCTTTCAAGTCAAACAAGAAACCTAGTGCTCTGTCAAGCAAGAAAATATGATCCAATACCAACCTGATCTAAAAATGGGTTGGATAAATTGTTATGTTTTTGAAGAACCTCCCAATCAGTTAAAAAAATAATAGATCTAGCTTATGCTTAAATTTTGCAGAATTTTATACTTTAAACATGTGTAATTTTTTTTTAACTGTTCAAGTGCTTTAAGAACATTTGTTATTGCTTATATTTAACATGTGAAACAACCATATAATGCAGCAAATAAACATAAACACATACAACAAATTTAATCTAGGATTTCACCCGAATATCGTGGGTTACGTCTCCTTGAGCTCTTGTCAACTAACTTGGATCTTTGGGATTATGATGAAACGATTCTTTTACAAGTTACAAAATCAACTCCAATGGTTATTTGAAGTATCAAAATAGTCTAAATATACTATTGGTTTGCTGAGAATGGATACTGGTTGCCTTAGATAGGCCTCATTCTCCTACTGGCACTTGCTGGCCCTAGTGGCCCCTGGATCTTCTCTGAAGCATCTCGGCCTTCAACGTCCTCTAAAGGCTCCAAAAATCACACCATTAGTTCCAGAATGTATGAAACATCCTAAATTGAATATTGGATTATTGAATAAAGCCTCTAGTTGCCCTGGCTAAGCCCCAAACTGTTGATGGCCCCTAGTGGCCCCTAGAACTTCTCTGAAGAAAAAACATGCTCAATTTACTCTGTTGGCTCTAAAACCCTCACCAATGAGTCTGGAATGTCTGATATATTCTTAATTGACTATTCACTTGCAGAAATTGGCCTTCGACTGCACCGATTTTGCCTCCAACACCTGGTGGCACCCCCTGGCTCAAGAGTCAAATAAAACTTCTTTGTGGGTTCTCGACCTCTATAAGTCCTCAAAAGGTTCTGAAAAGTTCTCCATTGGATTCATAAGTATAGAAATAGTCGAAATAAACTATTGGTGTGTTGAGAATGGATATTGGTTGGCCTGGATAGGCCTCATTCTCCTGTTGGCACTTGCTGGCCCTTGTGGCCCCTGAAACTTCTCTGAAGCATCGTAGCCTTAAAAAGTCCTCTATATTCTCTGTAAACCACACCATTACTTCCAGAATGTCTGAAACATCCAAAATTGACTATTGTATTCTTGAATAAGGCCTCTAGCTGCTAGGCTAAGCACTAAAATACTGCTGGTCCCTGGTGGCCCTAATGGCCCCTAGAAATTATTTGAAGAAAAAACCTGCTCAAAATTCCTTTGATGGCTTTGCAACCCTCACCAATGATTCTGGAATGTCTGAGATAGTCAAAATTGACTATTCACTCTCTCAAAATGGTCGAATCTAGTTCAAGATAGAGCCTAAAATGATTTTTCCCAGTGTCCCCTAAAAATCCTCCACCAAAATGGTGAAACTGCAGTTAAACTTCCAAAAATAGAAGTTCTACTAGTAATGGTGTGTTGCTAATTCTTCGCCAAAGAAAACCATAACATTAAAGGCTAACTGTCGGGGTGGCCACATGGCACCTCATAACCAACGGTCATAAATGTTGAATGGGCATAGGTTTAAATGTCGGTTACAAACCATGAGAATTAGCAACACACCATTACTGGCGGAACTTCTATTTTTGGAAGTTTAACTGCAGTTTCACCATTTTTGGTGGAGGATTTGTAGGGGACACTGGGCAAAATTAGTTTAGGCTCTATCTTGAGCTAGATTTTACCATTCTGAGAGTGTGAATAGTCATTTTCGACTATCTCATACATTCCAGACTCATTGGTGATGGTTTCATAGAAATAAGAGGAATTTTGAGCAGGTTTTTTCTTCAGAGAAGTTCAAGGGGCCACTAGGGCCACCAGGGGCCAATAGCAGTTTGAGGCCTAGCTATGGCTGCTAGAGGCCTTATTCAGGAATCCAATAGTAAATTTTGGATGCTTCAGACATTTTGGAACTATTGGTGTGGTTTTTAGAGCATGTAGATGAATTTTGAAGGCCGAAATGCTTCAAAGAAGTTCCAGGGGCCACCAGGGCCAGTAAGTGCCAGCAGGAGAATGAGGCCTATCCAGGGTAGCCAATATCCATTCTTAGCAAACCAATAGTCATTTCTGAATGTAATGAGAATTATGAATCCATTTATAGATTTTTTATAATCTTTTGAGGACTTCTGAAATCCTAGATGCTTCAAAGAACTTTTCAGGGAATCTAGAGCCAGGGGGTGCCACCAGGTGTTGAAGGTGAAACCAATGCAGCTGGAGGAAAATTTCTGCAAGTGAATAGTCTATTTTGACTGTTTTGGACATTTTGAATCTAATGAAATGATTTTCAGATCCATTTGAATACTTCTAAAGGTCGAAGAGCCACGGGGAATTTTTGGGCAGCCTAGGGTCATCAGTGGATGGAGGCCTAGATTGGGGAGCCAGTGATCATTTTGAGAAAATAATCAGTCCATTTTGGAGGTATGATATGTGTTGGAGACATTATGTGATGTTTCAGGGATAGAAAAATAATTATGAGGGAGTTAGTGCCACTTCGAAGCTTAGGGAAGCTTAAAGGCACCAACAGAAGGAGTCAAGTCTAAGGGAACCTAGTTCTTTTTTCAGAGTGATGACAGCCATGACGGGGATATAAATGGTATTCTAAACCCATTGGTTTAGTTATTTTAATCATTGGAGTTGATTTTGTAACTTGTAAAAGAAATTTTCCATAATTCCAAAAAGCCAAGTCAAGATGACAAGAGCTCAAGGAGACGTAGCCCACGATATTCGGGTGAACTCCTAAATTGAATTTAATGTTATGTGTTGATTTTTATTTGCTGCATTATATGGTTGTTTCACATGTTTAATATCAGGAAAAAAAAAAAAAATGGTCTAAAAGCACTTAAACAGTTAAAAAATCATACACCTGTTTCAAGTATAAAATTCTGCACAAGTCAAGTATAAACTAGATCTTTTATTTGTTTAACTGAGTTGGAGGTTCTTGAAAAGCATAAAAATTTATCCAACCAATTTTCAAATCAGGTTGTTATCATAGCATAGTTTCTTGCTTGAAAGATCACTAGGTTTTTTATTTGACTTGAAAGCTGTTTAACAATTTAAATAATTTGATTGTTTGCAAACTGAATGTTGCTTACAAGTTTGAGTTTTCTAGAGGTGAAGGGAAAGCTACTGATAGCTAAGTATAGAATAGGACAAGAAGGAAGAAGGGCTGAAGGCATTCTCCTTACCCAAAGGACCTCAAGGCAACCCTTGTAGCGCAAGAGGGTGTTTGCAAAAAAGGCTACTTGAAGAAGAGCTTGACTCTACAACCATTTTGTTTTGATGCTTTCTCAATTGTTTTTGAAAGCTTTGTGAATTTTTGTTGAAGTTTTTTAGTTCATTTTCATGATGAAAACATCATCAAGCGAGGTTTCCAAATCCTCCTCCTTCACAAGATTATTCGATGAAGACATGAAGCGAGACTTCTACATCCTAAAGGATATGGTACAAATTATGTTTGAAGATAGAAGAGAAAGCACTATACTTCATGAGAAATTGGTTTCTATGAAGAAAGATAAAGAAGAAATTCTTCAAAGAATGCATGAGATGGAGATGCAACTCCATCAAGCCCAAGAGGTCTTAACCAAACACATGCGTGAAGCAGAGGTAATTCGCTCAAATTTGTGTTCAATTTCCTCTTCAGATAGATGTGTTGGTTCATTTGAAAAGCACACTGGAGGTATAGTGTCCAAGTTAATGTTTAAAATGAGCTATGAAGGAAAGGGTTTAAGCAAACATGCACAAGGCATGATTGATCCTATTTTGGTTGAGGAGAGGCCTAAAAATTTGGGTCTTGGTTATGTTCAATCTTATGCGGAAAACTCTACAGCCATGAAGGCATGTGAGACAACTTCAAGAAGAACTTTTGTTCCAAGTTCTAAACCACAAACATGGCAAGTTTGTTTTCAAGTTGATTGCCATTGTTTGAAGCTTATGTTGCACCAAGATGTGTGTAGACATGCACCTTATGGCGAGCATGAGAGTTCGGAAAGTTTCCAAGACATGAACATTGATGTTAGTCTGCAAAGAAAAGTTGGAACCTCTACAAGTTCATCTCCTCATGACGGTAAAAAGGATGGACATGCAAAGAAACATGCGAGGTATAATTATTCCCATAGTCAAGTTGGTTATTTTTCTGATAAGCATGAAAAATCTCATGCTTGAATGGAAGAAAGAGTTGTTGTGTATATTGTGGCTTGTGTACCATGTTGTTTCAAAATGCTAGAAGAGGATGAAGGCATACGGGAAACAGTTGAAGTGAAGGCGACTTTCAAAGAAGGTGCAAAAGACTTGCACACATTTCGAGAAGAAGGGACATGTTGTTACCCAATGTTGGACATTGCATCCAACTAAACATCCCAAGCATTTGAGGCAAGAGGATAGAAAGACTAGCGAAAGTGGAACCAAATATTCCATCATTGATGTGAGAACATATGTTTTACATGAAGAAGATTTTCAGCAGCAAAATTCGGCGTGGAAGTGGCATGGTAAGAAGTGGTTTGAATTCTTAACTCAGTAAGACATACACTCATTTGTACATATGAAAAATTCAGTTATTTATGCATGTTTTCTGTTGAAAACTTATGTTTGTTTAAGCCACCTTGGATCGATGATCAAGGGCATGATGTTCAACTACCTTCTAAAAATTTCTCGCCAGAAATTTCTGAGTGAGTTCAAGGAAGACAATTCTTGACAGGAGGACAAGAGCATTCATGAAGGGAAGTGTCAACTACCTTCGAATTTTCGTTCAAAGGCACTAAGCCATGCAAGGCAGGTGTATGGAGTCTAAAAAGTGAGGGTGTTGTACTCTCATCTACTGAATAGATCAGGTAATCAGTATTTTGGGGTCCAAAAGATTCCCAATGGGGAGGTGTGATCAGATTTGGATCAAGGACCTAAGTGATAGTTCAAAATTCAAAGTGTTCGGGAGTGTGTTGAATCTGACCAACTAGATAGATCTCGTCTTCCTGATTCTGGTGCCATGAACGGTTCGAAAAACCGACACCGTATGAAGAAGTTATCACGATTTGAAAAGTCCAGTAAAATGAAATTTTTGGTCTTTGACCAAGTTTGACTGGGTTTTTAATATTAAAAAAAAATAATATCATATGGAATATTCTTGGAATATTCCTTGAAATATTCCCTGGAATATCCCTTTCGAACCAGTAGCAGGTGGCTAAGTGTCACATTTTAATTGGGCAGTTGGTTGACTGTTACAGTTTTGGGCCAATCATAGGCTGCCATGTAGCAGGCCCAGAGGCCACCACATGGCCTAGGTTTTATTGTCTAAATTTTTTTGAGTGGACCAGAGTCGACCACATGACCTCCATGCTAGTGCACCCACACCTTTACCGCCTAGGCTGCATTTGGTTCTTAACACTATTGGTGAGCAGGTTATATTTATAGTTTAATAATTTCGCATATGGGGGTTCAGAGGGGCCAACCCCTCCCCACATGGTATTTGGGCTGTGACCCCAGGCCAAGGCTTAAAGCCTCTAACTGCCAGTAGATATAACCGCCGGCAGTTCCAGAGTGGTCATATGGCCACGGTAACGATAAATTTCATGGTTTGTAACCGACATTTAAACCTCCGCCCATTCAATAGTTATGACCGCAGGGTATGGGGGGCCATGTGGCCACCATGATAGTTAGCCTTTAATGTTACGATTTTCTTTGGTGGAGCACTAGCAGCACGTCATTACTGGTGAAACTTCTATTTTTGGAAGTTTAACTGCAGTTTCACTATTTTTGGCTCTGGGGTCAAAGAAAATTTATCTGTGGGTTCTCGAACTCTAGAAGTCCTCAAAATATTCTTCAAAATCCTTCATTGGATTTAGAATTATCAAAAAAATCAAAATATACTATTGGTTTGCTGAGAATGGATATTGGTTGCCCTAGATAGGCCTCATTCTCCTGCTAGCACTTGCTGGCCCTCGTGGCCCCTGGAACTTCTTTGAAGCATCTTGGCCTTAAAAATTCCTCTACGGGCTCTGAAAACCACACCATTAGCTCCATAATTTCTGAAACATCCAAAATTTTATTGTATTACTGATAAAGGCCTCTAGCTGGACTAGTTAGGCCTCAAACTGTTGTTGGCCCCTGTTGGCCCTGGTGGCCCCTAGATCTTCTCTACAGAAAAAAAAAAAAAAAAAAAAAAAAAAAAAAAAAAAAAAAAAAAAAAAAAAAAAAACCTTCTCAAAAGTTCTCTGATGGCTCTACAACCCTCACTAATGAGTTTTTAATTTCTGAGATAGTCGAAATTGACTATTCACTTGCAGAAATTGGCCTCCGACTGCTCTGGTTTCGCCTCCAACACCTGGTGGCACCCTCTAGCTCTAGGGTCAAAGAAAACTTCTCTGTGGGTTATCGACCTCTAGAAGTCCTGAAAATATTCTTCAAACTCCTCCATTGGATTCATAAGTATAAAAATAGTCGAAATAGATTATTGGTTTGCTAAGAATGGATACTAGTTGCCCTGGATATGCCTCATTCTCCTGCTGGCACTTGTTGGCCTTAGTGGATCCTAGAACTTATATTAAGCACCTCGGCCTTCAGAAGTCCTCTAAAGGCTCTGAAAACCACACTATTGGTTCCATAATGTCTAAAACATCCAAAATTGACTATTTAATTCTTGAATAAGGCCTCTAGCTTCCCTGGCTAAGCCTCAAACTATCGTTGGCCCCCGGTGGCCCTGATGGCCCCTAGAACTTATCTAAAGAAACAAACTGCTAAAAATTCCTCTGATGGCTCTGAAACCCTCACCAATGAGTCTATAATGTCTTAGATAGTCGAAATTGACTATTCACACTCTCTAAATGGTCGAATCTAGCTCAAGATAGAGCCTAAACTGATTTTGCCCAATGTCCCCCAAAAATCCTCCACCAAAAATGGTGAAACTGCAATTAAACTTCCAAAAATAAAAATTTTGCCAGTAATGGTGCACCACTAATTCTTTACTAAAGAAAAATATAACATTAAAGGCTAACTTTCGGGGTGGCCACATGGCCCCCCATACCTCGCGGTCATAACCATTGAACGGGCAGAGGTTTAAATGTCGGTTACAAACCATGACATTAATCATTGCCATGGCCATATGACCACTCCGGAACTACTGATGGTTATATCTGCTAGTGGTTAGAGGCTTTAAGCCTTGGCCTGGGGTCACAGCCCGAAGGCCATGTGGGGAGGGGTTGGCCCTCAGGACTGGCCCCTCCAAACCCCCATATGCAAAATTCTTAAACCATAAATATAACCCGCTCACCAATAGTGTTAAGAACCAAACGTAGCCTGGGCAGTAAAGGCGTGGGCATGCTAGCATGGACGTCATGTAGTCGACTCCAGTCCTTTCCAAAAATTTTAGACCATCAAACCTGGGCCACATGGAAGCCTATGAATGGCCCAAAACAATAACAATCAACCAAATGCCCAATTAAAATGTGACACTTATCATCATATTACTGGTTCGAAATGAATGTTTCAAGGAATATTCCTTGGAATATTCAAAACCCATTCAAACTTGGTCAAAGGCCAAAAATTGCAGTTTATTGGACTTTTCAAATTGTGATAACTTCTTCATACGGTGTCATTTTTTCGAACCATTTGCGGCGCTAGAATCAGGAAGACGAGTTCTATCATGTTGCTCAGGTTTGGTACACTTCTGAACACTTTGAATTTTGATCTATCACTTAGTTCCTTGATCCAAATCTAATCATTTGGGGCGGGTCAAAGCCCCGATGTATTGTAATGGGTCAAAGGGTAGACCAGGAGTCTGCAAACCACGGTTTGCGGACCATAGAGTAGCAGAGGCTAAGATGCTATAAATAGATAGATAAATCGAGTCTAGAAAGGGCTAAGAAAGAAGTAAGTTAAGCTTGGATACGAACTTGCGATATTTTGTTTCGATCGTCTAGGTAAGGGCTTCTGCTGGTTGTGTGCGCAGAGACCTCGAAGTCGTGCTATGTGTGGACCCCGCTAGCTGCGTGTGCAGCCTAGTAATAGAGTCTGTAAGTCGGATCTGAATATGAATGAATGAGAAGGTCATTGATGATGTTTTATTATTCCTGTTTTATGATCATTGGCTATATTTATGTGTTAAGATCGTGTTTATTACTGAATACTGATGATAAACTAACGTGCACATGGATGCGATATGATGAATGCGTAGCTCTGGTTAAAATACTCTGCTCAAGTTACCTGTTAATTACAATCTGTGCTTAGCCGACATACTGTTAAAAGGGTTTTGCGTTTGGCTCCTCCTGCGCAAGTATGTTAGATCCGCAGGGACCCCCTTTAATTAATTCTCTCCTTCTCTCAGGGTGTGGAAAACTGGTTCCAACACCGTCCCATACTACCTCAGGTGAGACCTTGAATTTCGTAAGCAGGCCATTGCCGAAAGGGCCAGTAGTATCGGGGTTTGTTGGAAAACCTTAAAACCGAACCTGGGTCAAGACCCCTAAAGCCAACAATGGGGGTGAGGTCTGAGCAACATGTGGAAGGTGCCTTGCATGAGTAAATATAAGTGGAGCGAGGGTGAGGGACGGTACTCTCGGTCCCTTCACCATAATGCATGCAACGAGAGAGTTACTAGCTTCATGTTGGCAATTCGTGTGAAAAATAATTGTGCATTGGAGTTCAGAGGTGGTGAAAGGATAAGGCGAGGGAAGATGAGGGAGCCCAACATTAGACTCCTAAATATGGTTTGGTGTTGGTCCTGATGGTGGCCTCAGAAGAGGAAGCATAAACGTCATAGGAAGGTTTACGAAGGTAGTGGCTTGTGTGTGCTTGTTGTGGGCATTTACTGCTGCGGTGTGTTCAACCAATCCCTGCTGCTTATTTTCTTAGCCATTGACTGCATCTGGGTTGAGGACATGAATTTGAAGGGATTAAGTGAGCTCAATGGTTTCCATTTTTCTTGGCTTTCGGTGAGCCTGTTTTTTCATGATAAGAGAGGAAACTATAATTTGCAGTCCAGGAAACCTCGAGGGTGGTGGCGGAAAACTAGTTTCTTTTCCAAATTTCATGCCCAATACGGCATGGGTGTGATGGTGTTTGGTGGATTCGTGTGTGGTCTCTATGTGGATAATTTGGAGGTTGGTCACTGCCATAGGGGAAGTTACGCTCAGACGTCGGCTACTTTGTCATTATTTGTTGTTCAATTTCCTGTGTTGGTTTGGTGGGTGATGGTATTTGGTTTTGCTAGTGGTTGAAGTCTTTATCTGGCAGTGGGAGGTGTCGTCGTGCTTCCCTATGGTGGTGGGAGACGACATTTGGCTCCTTCACTAGTGGTGTTTGTTTTCTATAGTGGGGGGTTTGGTCTCTCAACTCTGCACACGGCGTGGTTCCTCAACCTTGGCGAATTATGAAGCCCCCGGTGTGGTGTGGGTGTTCTCCCTCCCCTGTCTTCCATGGCCCTGTGGGGGTGGCAGACTCAGAAATAATCATGGTGGCTCGACGATAGGGTGGAAAGATTATGGGGCATGCACGATTCGCTAGTGTGGGTATGCATGGGTGCCGTGGAGGAGGTAAGAAGGAGGATAGAAGAGGTGGGGGTTTGATGGTTCAAAAACAGAGTCGTCGAGGCAGAGGAGGTCGTGGTGGCAAGGGGAATCGTGGGTTTGATTGATTTGAGGTAAATGAGGGTTAGGTTATCCAACATTTCTGCCTAGAGAACTGTCGTGTACTTATCAACAGCTTGATGGAAAGAGTGGACACAACAGAGATATTATGTTGTGAGGAGCATGTAGAGAAGATGGAAACATTGGATTGAATGCACTATTTACAGTGCCAAATCCGGGAGAGACTAGTAATGGTTTGGCGAGGCCAAAATCAACTCACTAAGAAAGTAGAAAAGCTGGAGACTTGGTTGACACACTTTGAAGGGCACGATCAGTGTGACTTCTGTCCTCCACTGCATCTAGGAACAACCCTGGAAAACCCTGCATCCATCATGTTGAACGACTAGTATGCTATTTTGTGTTCTTTATGTTTTATATGTGTTTTTGTGCCTCTAGCCCAACCGTTTATGGACAATGTCCTTAGTCCCTCTTTTGTATTTTTTTTCATCTGGTGAAATTTTTTGTCAACAAACCAAGTCAAGGTGAGACCACCTGTTTTGTAACTGGCTATATGTACTCATTTTTTCCTACATGAATATAACATTGACTTACAAAAAAACAAAGGTTCATACATCATTAAAAAATTAATTAAGCTTCATACTTAAACTAATAATTTTTCATACCTATTTACTAAATAGGTCTATAAATATATATTTTAGGTTTATCTATTTAGTATTTATCAAATGTAAATATGATGATTTAATACTAGATTTAAATGAAATCAATGTTTAACATAAGAAATGTTATATTTATCTATTTATTAAATGTAAATATGAATATTTAACCGTAGATTTAAAACAACTCACACTTTTAACATAAATCAATGAAGTTTAAAAATTAAACTTTATGGCCAAATATTAAATATAAATATAAATATTAATTTGGATATCTAATTAATATTATAACCTTTAGGGTGAAAATGTGAAGTTGGGTTACACTTTTGTGAGAATCAGGGGCAGAAATTTTTTTTCCTCAATAGTTCAGCCGAACTTTCTCAAAAGTTCAGCCGAACTTTCGAAATTAGTTTGGCCGAACTCATTTTGATGTTTAGATTGATGACGTACTGACAGCATGGACAAACAGATTTTTGGCCGGAGATGGGAAAATCGGCAACAAAATTTCGGTCAAACTTTTAGTTCGACTGGACTATTAGTTCGGCCAAACTTTTAAAATAGTTCGGCCGAACTCATATTTTATAAATATATCGCCCACAAACTATTACAGGTTTCACATCTTTTTCACGCATTTCTTCTCTGATTTTATGTGGCCTGCTGCTCTGTTGCATTGTGGAGTTGCTTCACGAGCTCTGTTGAATTGCTGCTCTGTTGCTGCTCTGGAGTTGTTGCGCTGTGGAGTTGCGTTGTGAGATCTGTTGAATTGATGCTTTGTTGTTGCGTTTCGCACGTTTCTTCTCTGATTTTTAGTGGCGCTGCTGCTCTGTTGCGCCGTGGAGTTGTGTCGTGAGCTCCATTGAATTGCTGCTCTACTACTGCTTTGGAGTTTTTCCGCTCTAGAGTTGCGCAATGAGCTCTGTTGAATTTCTGCTCTGGAGTTGAGCCGCGACAAATTTCTGCGAATTTCTAGACAAGTGTTTAGTTTAATTGTGTGTATTCATTTTATTTATTGTTTTTGTGAATTTTCTCCCATTTCACCCTCAAGTTCTCCCTAAATTTTTGAATGTTCATGTACTTCTATTTTTTATTTCATTTTATACTAGATGCACATATATACATAGGTTTGCACTTCCCTAAATTTCTTCTTGCAAATATAATTCCGTGTATTCATTTTTTTTTAGGTTTTCACTTCCCTGAATTTCTAAATGAAAATATAATTCTGTGTATTCATTTTTTTTAATTGTTTCTCTACATTTTGTCCCTTTTCCCCCTTAAGTTCTCAATGTTCCTGTACTTCTAGGTGAAAATGTGAAGATGGGTAACACTTTTGTGAGAATTTGGGGTAGATTTTTTTTTTCCTCCATAGTTCGGCCGAACTTTTGTCAAAGTTCGGCCGAACTATTCAGGAGTTTGGCTGAACTATTAAATTTAGTTCGGTCGAACTCTGTTTGCCATTTACATTGACGGTGTACTCACGGCAATGGAAAACAGATTTTTTGTCGGAGTTTGGAAAACTAGCAAACAAGGTTCGGTCAAACTTAAAGTTCGGCCGAACTATTATTTTATAAATATATCGTCTGCAAATTGTTTCGGGTTTTTGTTCACATCTGTCTAGCACACTCACATCTGTCCCGCGTGAATTGAGTTGATTTGTTGTTGTCCCGCACGAATTTAGTCAATTTTTTGTTGTCCCGCACGAATTTAGTTGATTTGTTGTTGTGCCGCGGGAGTTTTGTTTATTTGCACTGCACTGAGGAGGTAAGTTCTGGTAAATTTATTATTTTCTGTAATTTTTTTGTTGTTTGTTTTAATTGATTTTAATTGATTTTTTTGTTCGCAGAATTCTTCCATGACATCTTCAACGTCTTCAGGGGTCGTCTTCAGCGTCTTTTGCTGCGAATTTCCAAGTACGTATATTCCAGCGAAAAGAAACTAGATTTTAATAAAATAAAAAATAGCATCCCCTTTAGGCACAGTACTAGATGTGCTTTTTCTGGCAAGTTCAAATAGAAAAATAGAATCAGATTTGATGATTCCAATTAGGCCTGGAATTTCAAATATATTTTTCCTGTCAATTGGAAATTTGAAGACGGTTGTTTGTTTTCCATGCCTGTCAATTTACATTTTCAGTAAATTTATGACTGTCTATTTTTTTGTGTTACATATTAAAAATTTTTGCCAAATTTCTTGCAGTTTGCAGTTTAACATTCAGATGTTTAATATTCTCCCTGTGAAGAAATCTTCCATCATGGCCACCAGAACACCAAATTTCTCACCAAATTTCTTCCTGTTTTGTATTTTGTCTCATCCTCATAGTTACAGTCCCTAGCTTCGGATGCATCCATCAATCTAAACTCACTTAATACCCTTATTCAGGAGCAGACAATGGTATTGTAGAATAGCTCATACTAAATTGGAACACTATTTTAACGGTGGTAATAAAATTATCTTTTAACCATAGTAATAAAATTATAGTTTCCACGGCGTAATTTTTTTTTTGGTATTATTATTGCCTAACCACTACCCTTTCACCACCAATTCCTCAGAAAATTAGAATTTTAATCTAATCCCCTTCATTAGATTCCCTCCCTTCCATTTAAATTTTTCCGCCTAGTTATTTTGTCACAATATAAAATCAATAAACATCCCCCACCTTTAAAATATTTGGGTGCAACATATCACTCATCTCACTTTAATGTCACTTCGTTTTTCTGTCTTTGTTTTTCAAAGTATTTATGCCCATCATATCTAAAATTTTCCCTCCCGAAAGTTACAACTATCAATACAGACAGATGTGCTCCACATGCCAGAATGCCCAAGCCACCAAGAATGGGGCCAACTGAATCAATTCATCTATTGGTTTTTTCATATTTACCTTTGTATTCAAATACTCTAATACAACCACTACAACAGCTATGAGAAGTATTCCATGTTTTAGGTCACTTGACCATCTGGAAAACTAGACACTAAAAAAGCATTGACCGCTAAGGATTGACTGTTCATTAAGGCTAAATTCTTCTGCTAAGAATTGACTGTTCATATCTCATATTAAAAGTAGTTAAATTAGATTTACTCAGAATTTAAGCCTCTGCAAAAAAATATTTAATATTTCTTATCATAATATTTCTTGAAATTCGTTCATGATATCTATGGTTTCTCACCTTCGTTCAATATTAAAGAATATCCAATTTATTTCTTGATAGCTTAAAGAATAGCCAATACTAGTTATGTAATCTACACTAGTCTATGTGTTCTATTCCCTGTGTTAACTAGTGTAATGAGAGCTTCTAGTATCATGCAAGTGGTTACAGTGTATTCAGCCTTATGGAATATGTACAACCTTTATTAGAATAGGTAACAACTTATGTTAGTTATGGTAATCACAATTCTAGGTTCAATGGTCTTTCAACATGCTATTATTGGTGTTATTAGACCCATAGACCTCATTAAGGCTTATTGCTTCTACTAAGAATTGACTGTTCATATCTCATATTAAAATTAGTTAAATTAAATTTACTCAGAATTTGCAAAAAATATTTAATATTTCTTATCATAATATTTCTTGAACTTCTTTCATGATATCTATGGTTGCTCACCTTCGTTCAATATTGGGTAAAAGTTCATGGTCTTACCTTAATTTCTATTCTAATTCCCTTTCCTAACTTTGATTTTCATTTAATATTTCTTATCATAATATTTCTTGAACTTCCTTCATGATATCTATGGTTGCTCACCTTCGTTCAATATTGGTTTAAAGGTCATGGTCTTACCTTAATTTCTATTCTAATTCCCTTTCCTAACTTCCCAACTTTGATTTTCATTTAATATTTCTTATCATAATATTTCTTGAACTTCCTTCATGATATATATGGTTTCTCACCTTCGTTCAATATTGGGTGAAAGTTCATGGTCTTACCTTAATTTCTATTCTAATTCCCTTTCCTAACTTCCTAACATTGATTTTCATTTAATATTTCTTATCATAATATTTCTTGAACTTCCTTCATGATATATATGGTTGCTCACCCTTTTTCAATATTGGGTAAAAGGTCATGGTCTTACCTTAATTTCTATTCTAATTCCCTTCCTAACTTTGATTTTCCTTTTGACCTTGGAGATAAATCGAATCATTATATTGGGTAAAAGGTCATGGTCTTACCTTAAAATTTCTATTCTAATTCCCTTTCCTAACTTCCTAACTTTGATTTTCATTTAATATTTCTTATCATAATATTTCTTGAACTTCCTTCATGATATGTATGGTTGCTCACCTTTTTTCAATATTGGGTAAAAGGTCATGGTCTTACCTTAATTTCTATTCTAATTCCCTTTCCTAACTTCCTAACTTTGATTTTCATTTAATATTTCTTATATCATAATATTTCTTGAACTTCCTTCATGATATATATGGTTTCTCACCTTCGTTCAATATTGGGTAAAAGGTCATGGTCTTACCTTAATTTCTATTCTAATTCCCTTTCCTAAATTTGATTTTCCTTTTGACCTTGGAGATAAACCCAATCATTAAATATGGTAGTCATCCCTTCTAGGGAACTTAGTATGGGTTGCTTAGTGGTTTCGATCCCTTATGATGATGTGAGGTGGTGTTTCAAAGATGGGAGTAACTTGTGTTCGCATGTGATGCTCACGGGCCATGGTTTCTTTTGTGGTTTATAGAAGGTTTAGTTCTACCTCCTAAGATAAACTTTCTAAAAAACTTACCTTTATTCCTTAAATTAAAAATAGATCTATACTAAGGATTACTCTTTATATGTATTTCTACCATATAAATTCTAAGGATTACTCTTTATATGTATTTCTACCATATAAATTCTAACGATAATTAATCACATATATGTGTTAAAGTAGAATGTGAAATAAGCCCTTTTTACACTTGGCTTGGCTTATAGGTACATAGATGTGTGGGTTTTGGAATGTGGTTCACATGAAAAGTAATAGGGATGGATTTAGTGGAAAACTTTTATAAGATCAGGACTCAAACAATTGTGATATTTTCCCTTCTTTCCAAGTTAGTCTATCCTTCTAGAAAAATCTCTTTTAATGAAGGAGATATATCCATTTTGATCCACTAATATTTTTTCACCAACAACTATTCTATTTTGGACTTTTATATTTCAAAACTATGCTCATTGAATTTATGCATCTATTTCTTTAAACTACTTGAAACTATTTTATTACACCATAGGAATCATTTCGAGAAAAACACATTAGCCATAAAAGTTTCCCATTGAAACCAAAAGTGATTTGATACAAATCATAGGTTTTAACCTTATATAGTTAATTGTTTCAAATAGATTTTTAATAAATTAAAAAATATTCAATGTAAAACACATGCACACATTAACATATAATTGTGATTTTTTCCCTTCTTTCTAACTTAGTGGACATCCTTCTAGAAAAATCCCTTTTAATGAAGAAGATATATCCATAGTGATCCACTAATATTTGTTCACAAACAACTCTTCCATTTTGGATTTTTATATCTCAAAACTATACCCATTGAATTTATGCATATTTATTTTTAAACCACTTGAAACTATTTTATTACACCATAGGAATCATTTCGATATATCTCCCATTTTCATGGGGTGTATCACATTTTGAGAAAAACACATTAGCCATAAAAGTTTCCCATTGAAACCAAAATTGATTTGATACAGAACATAGGTTATAACCTTATACGGTTTAATTGTTTCAAATAGATTTTTCATAAATCAAAAATATTCAATGTAAAACACATAATATTTAGAAACAAAAAGTAATTTGATACAAAACATAGGTTTTAACCTTATACTATGTTAATTGTTTTGAAAATAGATTCTTAATAAAATGAAAAATATTCAATGTAAAGCACATGCATATTAACATATAATTGTGATATTTTCCCTGCTTTCCAACTTAGTCCATCCTTCTAGAAATATCCCTTTTAATGAAGCAAATATATCCATAGTGATCCACTGATATTTGTTCACCAACAACTATTCCATTTTGGACTTTTATATCTCAAATCTATGCTCATTGAATTTATGCAGATCTATATCTTTAAACTACTTGAAACAATTTTATTACATCATAAGAATTATTTTGATATATCTCCCATTTTAATGGGGTGTATCACATTTCGAGAAAAAAACACAAATTAGCCATAAAAGTTTCTCATTGAAACCAAAATCGTTTTGATACAAAACATAGGTTTTAACCTTACATAGGTAAATTTTATTTCAAATAGATTCTTTTTATTTAAAATGAAAAATATTCAATGTAAAACACATGCATTCTTATACACCCTTATGTCTACGTAAAGTAGTTTGAGTGATTCCACGGGTCCTCTACACCCTTCATGGGTATAATTGGTATATGTAGTGTTAACTTCTACAAGTTCTATAGGCAGAGTCTGTAAAGGGCCGGGTAGCCTCTGGATCTCATCTTTTATGAAAAGTGACATATCTAGTAAATGCCCTACAATCAATCTCTGGAATAGATCTAAATTCAAGTTTTTCATTTTCATATCCATGGTCTCAAACAATGAGAGAGAGAAAATACCTTTTATATTCAATGTAAAACACACATGCAAATTAACATATAATTGTGATATTTTTCCTTTCCAACTTAGTCCATCCTTCTAGAAAAATCCCTTTCAATGAGGCAGATATATGCATAGTGATCCACTGATATTTGTTCATCAACAACTATTCCATTTTGGACTTTTATATCTCAAAACTATGCTCATTGAATTTATGCATCTATATATCTTTAAATTACTTGAAACTATTTTATTACACCATAGGAATCATTCTCATATATATCTCCCATTTTAATGGGTGTATCACATTTCGAGAAAAACACAAATTAGCCATAAAAGTTTCCCATTGAAACCAAAAGTGATTTGATACAAAACATAGGTTTTAACCTTATATAGTTTAATTGTTTCAAATAGATTTTTAATAAAATGAAAATTTTATTAAAAATATTCGATGTAAAACATGTATAGTATTTAGAAACAAAAAGTAATTTGATACAAACATAAGTTTTAGCCAAGTATATAGTTTTAAATATTTTGAAAATAGATTCTTAAAAAAATGAAAAATATTCAATGTAAAACACATGCACATTAACATATAATTGTGATATTTTCCCTTATTTCCAACTTAAGTCCATCCTTCTAGAAATGTCCCTTTTAATGAAGTAAATATATCCATAGTGATCCACTGATATTTTCTCACCAACAACTATTCCATTTTGGACTTATATATCTCAAAACTATGCTCATTGAATTTATGCATCTATATCTTTAAACTACTTGAAACTATTTTATTTTACCATAGGAATAATTTCGATATGTCTCCCATTTTAATGGGGTGTATCACATTTTGAGAAAGAACACATTAGCCATAAAAGTTTCCCATTGAAACCAGAAGTTCAATTTCTACAAAACATAGGTTTTAACCTTATATAGGTAACTGTTTCAAATAGATTCTAAATTTAAAATGAAAAATATTCAATGTAAAACACATGCATTAACATATATATAATTTTGTGACACTTTCCCTTCTTCCAAATTTAGTGGACATCGTTTTAGAAAAATCTCTTTTAATGAAGCAGATATATCCATAGTGATATGCATAGTGATCCACTGATATATGTTCACAAACAACTATTCCATTTTGGACTTTTATATCTCAAAACTATGCTCATTGAATTTATGCACCTATATTTTTAAACTACTTGAAACTATTTTATTACACCATAGGATTCATTTTGATATATCTCCCATTTTAATGGGGTGTATCACATTTCGAGAAAAACACATTAGCCATAAAAGTTTTCCATTGAAACCAAAAGTAATTTGATACAAAACATCTAGGTTTTAACCTTATATATAGTTTAATGTTTCAAATAGATTTTTAATAAAATGAAAAATATTCAATGTAAAACACATGCATTAACATATAATTGTGATATTTTCCCTTCTTTCCAGCTTAGCGGACATCCTTCTAGAAAAATCTCTTTTAATGAAGCAGATCTATATCCATAGTGGCATTTATATTTGTTCACAAACAACTCTTCCGTTTTGTACTTTTATATCTCAAAACTATGCTCATTGAATTTATGCATCTATATTTTATTACACCATAGGAATCATTTCGATATATCTCCCATTTTAATGGGGTGCATCACATTTTGAGAAAAACATATTAAAGCAATAAAATTTTCCCATTGAAACCAAAATTGATTTGATACAAAACATAGGTTTTAACCTTATATAGGTAATTGTTTCAAATAGATTCTAAATTTAAAATGAAAAATATTCAATTTAAAACAAATGCATTCTTATATGCCCTTATGTCTACGTAAAGTAGTGTGAGTGATTCCACGGGTCCTCTACACCCTTCATAGGGTATAATTGGGATAGGTAGTGTTAACTTCTACAAGTTCTATAGGCGGAGTCTGTAAAGGGCCAGGTAGCCTCTGGATCTCATATTTTATGAAAGGTGACATATCTAGTAAATGCCCCTACAGTCAATCTCTAGAATAGATCTAAATAGAATTTCTTCATTTTAATATCCAATGTAAAACAAATGCATTCTTATACACCCTTATGTCTACGTAATGTAGTGCTAGTGTTTCCATAGGTCCTATACACCCTTCATAGGGTATAATTGGGACAGGTAGTGAACATTCTATAGGCAGAGTCTTTAAAGGGCCAGGTAGCCTCTAGATCTCATCTTTTATGAAAGGTGACATATCTAGTAAATGCCCCTATAGTCAATCTCTGGAATAGATTAAATATAAGTTATTCATTTTAATATCCATAAAACACAACCACTTTAAGGTAAATTGTGTACATGTGTCATTTCTCCCACAAACTAAAGGCTTCCTCCCATTAATTTTAGATGTCAATTCTAGACCATAAAATTTTTAAGTCAAACTTTAAGATAAACCATGCACATGTCATTTACCTCATGATCTTGTGTCATTTCTCCCATGTCATATATATATATATATATATATATATATTTCAGGGATAAGAAAACCATTAAATATGGTTGAAAAATGGAAATTATGCATAGAAGTTTCTTGCTATCCCAAGAGGGAAAGCAGTGATTACAAATGTGCTTTCCAATATTGCGACTAGCAAAGTCGTCCAAAGGAAAATGAATATACCGGGAAGAACAACAAACAACGAGGCATATTATATTGGATTGATAGAAGGCTTGGGAACAACGATGGAGTATGGATCAAATGGAATTGTAGTTTTCACCAATTCTGAACTTGTGTGCAACCAGATGAATGGCGTGTACCAAGTTAAGAAGGAGATGCTAAAAGAACTGCATGGAATATCAAACAATATTGTTAGGCAATTTCACTTTTTTAGTATAAGGCATTATACAAAATGTGAATAAGATGTCTGCTGATCTATTGCGTGGGGCAATACCAATTCAAGATTCATCTATCAAATATTAATTAATAGATGAATTAGAATTATACGAGGCAATGCCAATGCAAGATTCATCTCTCAAAGATGAATTGGTTTTGAGACACTCATCTTCAAAAAATCAAGATTCATCTCTCAAAGATGAATTAGTTTTGAGACGCTCTTCTTCAAAAATTCAAGATTAATCTCTCAAAGATGAATTAGTGTTGATACGCTCTCATTCAAAATTTATTGATGAACATTGTAACATATCTTGGATATGTGTGTGTTGTGTACTTATAAATGCGTCTTCTTTATTGACCATGTGTTTTTTTCAATTATATACCATTTGTACTCCCACCACACCATGTAAAGCGCAACTTGGTGAACTTAACATTTGCAACAAGTGGTGAAATTCACATTTTTATAAAATTAAAATGCGGAGACTTCAACAAATTTTTGTTTAAATGGAGTTTCACTTCTTTTTTAATGACAATGTGTTTTTGCAATTTTATACCAAGTGTGCTCCCACCATGTAAAGCGTAATTTGGTGAACTTATCATTTTTATAATTTTTTTTTGCTTAAATTGAGTTTCACACATCAATTAGTTCTTTGAAAGTTGTGTTTTACATAATTTGTTTACTCTAAATTGCATTATATTTCTGAAATTTATTTTGAATTTATTTTAAATTATTTACTTAAAAAAATAATTGTAAATGTCCATCGTAGATATATATATCATGGAGGATGAACGACGGATATTAACAAAACCCCATATCTCTATGAGAGGGGGGGATCAGGGATTGAGGGCTGTTCATGGTATTTAAATATAATCTTAAATCTCCATACATGTGTGTACATATGGAATTAATTTTTTATCAACTTTATGAGTTAAATTAGTTTTTAATAAGTTTCATTTTTTATTTTTTAGGAGCTAATAAGAAGAGAAGGGTCTCTACTCCATCCATGGAGCATGCCCATGGTTCACCCAGTTGTGGTATGGTTTGAACACAATTTAATCAATGAATATGTACATGTGTATTTATATGTATGCATGTATTTTTCAATTGATTATAAATTCGTATTTGTTTATGAAGCTTCTCTCTCCTCTCAAGAGGTTGGTGGTGGTTCAAATCCCCTTAGAGGCCCATCAATAAGTGGTAGCAGGTTGTGTGAAGGTGGTGATATTTATTCCCCCAGAGGCCAATCAACGGCTGGTGGTGCTGGTTCTTAGCAGGGCTGTTCTGGTTCTCAACAGTTTCAGGGTGAAAAATATGCTAGCCAACCACGTCAAGGTTGCCATCAATTTCAATATTTTTTTCATTCAATTTGTACAAATTTGTTTACATGTGTTTTTTCTAATATACAAAATTTTATATATATTGATGCAGAGGATAAAAATGCTCCAAATGTTGGTCACAGTAGACGTAGGGCAGAATGCTACATTCAAGAAGAAGGTTGTCCACCCACCACAACTTATCCGGCCGACATTTATGATATACCATGGGAAAGAAACATGACGCAATGCACCTTAGAAAGGTGTCAACAACTTCATGCAAAATTGCAGAGAGATCTCGTGGCTTTGACTCTACCTGTCAGAGTCGAAAAAGCCTCAAAATTGTTACACATTCATTGGGCAAACTAGTAAATGTGTACAAAAATCTTGGGCCAACGACTGATACATTTTTAGAAATCATGAGAAAGAGAAAGGAAATAGTAATGGGTCCCGATAAATGGGAGGATGTAAAACAAAGAGTTACAAAAGAAATGGTGAAGTCAATGTTTAATTTCAAATAATGGCTGAAAAGAAAGATGTTGAAGGTGCAATATTTCAAGCACCCCAATATAGCTCACTATTTGTATGATAGGCACCTTGTAGCCTATGGAAGACTCCCATGGAACGACGAGGTTCCTCTTTATTTTGCAAAATTATTTTACACAGAATTATTTTTGGAAATCAAACCCAATTACAATGACCTTCCGCCAAAAAATTTTGGTCCTGGGAAAGGTCGATTGTGTGATCGTAGGGGCGCTAGGCATGATGTTGAGTTGCCTTGACCTGAGCCACCATTGGTGAGTCGACCTTTTCGGGTCAAAACTTTGTGGTTAGAGGTGGATGCCACTTCTCAAATAAGTCGAGAAGCAAGGGATGTCATCATCGACAGTGTTCACAGCGGATTGGGTGGAGTCGATGTTTGTCTAAATCGACAAAGAGCATGTGAGAATACACGTGTTAATTTTGAGTATTGTATAGATGAAGATATTGACAAAATGAGTGTTGAATATCTCAGAACATATGCAAAGAATTGTCGCAATGGTTGGCAAGACCTAATTATTCATGAGGAAGAGGGCACGGGAACGGTATGTGTTAATGGTTAGGGTTCAATTATTTTAACACATACATGTACAATTTGTAATAAATACATGTGTATGTATACATGTATACATTTATTTGTATGTACATTAATCTAACAAAAATGTATAATTATATGTTAAAACACCATTTTCAGTTGTCACGCATGATGAATGAAGAAAAATTTAATATCACGTTTGGGGCCTTTGGTTCAAACAATCAAGATGGGTCTCACCATCAAGATATGTTGACAAATGTTAGTGTTTTTTGAGTGATATTTTTAAAATAAATAATTGTGCACACATGTACATGTACATATATAATAATAAAATGTTTTAACATATTCCGATTCCGTCCGATGTTTTTGGGATGGCAGTACCTTCTTCTTCCTTGGGAGATGTACCTTTTACTTCCTTAGGAGATGTGCCAGATCCACAACAAGTATGGACAATTTTTCACTTTTAAAATTTATGTTTAAGTTATATATATTCCACCTCAAAAAGTTCCATTAAAAATTGAGATATATATCTATATCTTGAGTTATTTTAAATTTTTTGAATTTTAGGTTTTTGGAGATTTTCTTTTGGAGCCTCTCTTAGGAGATGTCCCAAATTCACCTACAGAAGTATTCAATTTTTCACTTTTAAATATATATATGTTTTTTTAAAAGTTATAATTTATAAATTGAAATTTATTTAAGTTTTATTATAAATTGAGATCTTGATCTTGAGTTATTTTATACTTTTAAAATTTTGAATTTTAGGTTTCTATAGAAGATTTCTTTAATCCACGGACTCTAGCGACGAAGATAGGAACATCCACACCATTTCAACCATTTGAACAAGTTGTCTAATTTTTTTTTTAATATTATTGAAAATAAGTTTATATATACATGTGCATTTTCATTTGAAATTTTTTAATATATATATATATATATATATATAACTGTACATGTATATTGTACAATTTACTATTGGAGATGTTCCCATGGGGGAAGTTGTAGCAGGTGAACAAATGGAGAGGGAACCTCATGAGGTATTGCATGAAGTTCTATATATTCTCACTCATTTTTAAAACATTAAATTTTAATGTTTGTACGTGCATTGTGTACAGGTTCCCCATGCTTCACAAGATAGCGCGCAGATTGAGACTCTGCTAGGAAAGACACTACATCCATCTGTATTTGATGGACATGATTTGTAGATTTCATTGAGATTTCTAGTCTTAAATTTACTTTTTTATATATTATCTAGATGCACAGTCATATATATATATATATATATATATATATATATATATATATATATACTTGTGAGATCTACAATTTTTGGACATATTTTATTGTGTTAATATAATTCGTCTTGTTTTTGAAAGTTAAGTTTTGGGTGGTTGAAGTACTTTTGGCATGTGAATGTGAAGTAATGTTGTTATATAATTTGTTTTGTTTTTAAAACTTAAGTTTTGGATAGTTGAACTACTAGTAATGTTGTCATCCATAAATTAATGTTTTGCTTTTGAACTACATTTGGCATGTTATGTAATGATGTGTTATAATTTGCTTTGTTTTTAAAACTTAAGTTTTGGATGGTTGAAGTACATTTTGCATGTGAAGAAATGTTGTGATCTATAATTTTTTGTTAAATTAAAGGTTAAGTTTTGGATGGTTTCAATCTACATTTGGCATGTGATATAATGTTAAATGTTAAATGTTTTTATTGGATAGTTGAACTATAATTGGCATGACATGTGAAGTAATGTTTTGATATAATCAAAAAGTTTTTAAAAATTAAGTTTTGGATGGTTGAAGTACATTTGGCATCTTAAGATTGCTTTTGATCTCTACATACTCTTCTCTTGTTTGAGTGAAAAAATTTCCAATGGGAAGAACATAGCTTTTCAATGCAACTAACCATATCAATTGAGCTCTAATTGAAAAAAGAGTAAAGAAAAGTTAACATGCCACAAAACATGTCAGCAAAATAACATTCGTGGTTGTCATTTTTGTTGGAATAGCTAAATCATATTTTAAGGATTCTCCATCCAAAAACAATTTCAATGAAGAGAATCCTTAATATGATTTAGTTATTCCAATAAAAATAACAACCAAGGATGTTATTTTGTTGGCTCTTTGGTTTTTTTTTACTTTTTTTTCAAATAGAGCTCAATTGATATGGTTAGTTGGATTGAAAAGCTATGTTATTTTCATTGGAAATTTTTTTCACTCAAACAATAGTATGTAGTATGTAGAGATCAAAAAAAATCTTAAGATTACTTTCAAGTATGATCAAGTGTTCAAAACATTTTCCCACATGATGATACCTTCATTGACCTCTAAAAAGTAGTTCATGGGCTATATGTTCTGCCTCTTTCCCATATAAATCCCTTTAATTTTGATTGGAAATATAACAAGTAGATATGTGTTTGTTGAATTGGGGTCAATGTCATTAATGCACTCAACTAGGTAGCCTTGTTGATTTATAAATTGGTAAATTGATGACATTCAGTTAATTGCATTCTAGAACATATATATTCAGTTGCCTCTTTCCCATATAAATCCCTTTAATTTTTACTGGAAATATAAGAAGTAGATATATGTTTGTTGAATTGGGGTCAATTTCATTAATGCACTCAACTGGGTAGCCTTTTTGATTTATAAATTGGTAAATTGATGACATTCAATTAATTGCATTCTAGAACATATATATTCAGTTGCCTTTTTCCCATATAAATCCCTTTAATTTTGATTGGAAATATAAGAAGTAGATATATGTTTGTTGAATTGGGGTCAATGTCATTAATGCACTCAACTAGGTAGCCTTGTTGATTTATAAATTGGTAAATTGATGACATTCAGTTAATTTCATTCTAGAACATATATATTCAGTACGTGAAACATTTTTCATCAATGCAGATGGGAAAACTAATTGAACAATTAATTTCATTCTAGAACATATATATATATCCAATACGTGCACAACATTTTTCATCAATGCACATAGAACATATCCGACCATTGGACAGACAAATTTTGTACTAGATTTTCAATCAAGAATAGAGATGTGGGTCAAATCCCACCAAAAGTCGAAGAAGTGCTCCGAGTCTCTTGTCTAAAAGGAATCTTCGTACAAAATTATATTGTGGATGATTTATTTACATTGTGGATACTTTTTACCAAAAAATCCCACAAGAAAAACTAGGTGTGCATTGAGTTCGTGTATATATCTAGTACGTGCAACATTTTTCATCAATGCACATAGAAAAACTACTTTCAGTTATTTTCATTCTAGAACATATATATTGAGTACGTGAAACATTTTTCATCAATGCACATAGTAAAACTACATGAACAGTTAATTTCATTCTAGAAAATATATATATATATATATCCAATACATGCAACATTTTTCATCAATGCATGTATAGAAAAGCTACTTTGAATTGATACTAGAGTGTCCATGTACCAAAACAATTTATACATGTGCAAACACTTGCACAGATAACATAACAAGGCAGCTCAATTTTTAATTGAGTACTGGAAGTTCTAGAACATATAATCCAAAGAGAATAAATTGCTGGGCAGTTCAATCAAAAAAATTCCAATGGAATGCCATCTTCAATAATCCGTTCATGATCGGATTTTGACATTTTCCATTTCTTAATTTTCGTTTTTCTCTTTGATTGAACCTCTATCAACTTTATGCGTGCTGCACACACCAAGTGACTATATTGACAACTTATGAAATTAGGTTCATAGTCTTCAAAGTAAACAAAATCCCCACTTTGATTAGTTTGTCTCAAAAAATAACCTTTCAGTATAATAGATCCTCTTTTATATGGAAATCCATGATCATTATAGTCTTGTAATAATTTCATTTTTCATTCAGTGCAATGCATCAAATAATACTTCACATTTTCATTGTTGTCAGTAGGTGAAATTACAGCAAAAACATGTCCTGCACAATAAAACAAACTTAACAAAATTATACATATTTAAATTTATTTCTAGATCTTTATCATTAGAAAGCAATTCAAAAGTTACCTTCTCTAATAAGATCAAAAACTCGATCCCCATCGGATGATATTGTAGTCTCCTCTTATTGAATTTCTTCAAACATTGCAATGGACATTTTGCACTTTGTATTTAGCTCTATATGTTTCCAATCTTTTACATACATTTTGTTTTCACAAACATCATTGGATTTTGTGTTGTCTATGCAAACATGACAAAAACAAGAATATTTTCTTTTATCCAATGCAAACACATTTCTGGACGACTTTGTTTTAATTGAATGCAATTTTTTAGTCCCTTTTATTGTTTCAACGTCATTTCCAATTAATCTATCTACGTCTTCGATCCCAATATGCCAAAAAAACCTTTATATGGAAAATTTAAAGAAGAATGTAAATATGATATCAAAATACAATCAAAGATAATCATTGTGATAAATGTAGACTGTTTAAAATTAGATATCCAATAAAAATTAAATTGAATGTACCTTCGCACTTCCCTTGATCAGTTAGTCTCATGGCTTAGAGCAGTGATGCACCATTGAAAAACTTCTTTTGCGTCCACAAGTCGGCTTGCAGAGGGGTTCATTTGATATCTTCGAAGTGCTTGTTTTATGAATGCCCTTGCACCGTCATGTTCTCCTTTTCCATGGCCAGTCTCAAAGAAATTCTAACAATGTTTAATGCGGGTTTTCTTATGAAGAAAACACAACCAAAAGAATGATCGTGCATATTTGAATTGACTTGTGCATCTGTCTGACCATATCCAATGTTCATTGAATGTTATTCCACGATTTTTCAAGGAATCATAATTTTTCCAAAACAATGTTGTACAAAATATGTATCATGTGTACGATCGTCACTGACATAAAAGTGATATTCTTTAATAATATGTTGATTTTCACTTGTGCTTCCTATATGATCTATGTTTTGTTTAGCATGTTTATATAGAATATGGATGAGCATGGAGACTTGGTTAGAATGATAGTATTCACTCTGAATTTATTTTTGTGGAACAAATGTGTAGTTTTATTCAAAATCAATTACTAACAAAATGGTCCCTAGTGGAAAAAATTCACGGGACTTTTTATATTGCAAGTCTTACCATCGAGCTCTATGGGAATGCTTGGTGTATTTGTAAATTTCTGCCTCAAACTTTCTCAAAAATTCTATCACAAAAATTTCTTCTTCTCGTAATTCAATTATTTTAACACTATTTGCACCTTGAATCGATGTATGGATATATTCATATCTCTTCCATTTAAATTTCATGTTGGATAATGATTGATCATTTATATCAGTATGATATTTGTTTATAAATTTAGTCAAATTTCCACAATCATCGCATTTTTTACCACCAACACATTTATTTCCGTAAAATAGTTCATCGCTTTCTCTTTCACATAGAATTTGAGATATGAAATCACGGATAGTGGAAGGAGGAGGTGAATCCTTCCAAAATGTTCTACCAAAATCAAGGAATGTGTCATAATATAACTCAAATTCTACATGATAACGGCAACAACAAGTGTCACGTAAGGTGATAGGTTTTACATACCATGGTTTTTGTTGAACAAAAGCACTGATTGAAACATGAATTTCACGATTCTCTTTTTTGAACTTGCTGAACAACTCTATCTGAGTGGTTTCCAAGAAATGTTTTTCATGTTCTTCGTACTGATTTCGTGTTATTCTTCTTCGCATCACATGCCTTGCAGTTGGTGAAACACGCGAATTTTTCTTCCAATATTCATATATTATTTTTTTAACATTTTCTCCAAGTCTATCTTTGTACGGTTGCCTACAAATAGTTCTCGAACAAGCGAGTTCATCATTTACATCTATTTTCCACCAAAAATTCTGATGTTTGTGCAAATTTTTTCGTGAGGTTCCTAATGCTCATGCCATAGATTTTTCCAAGCAATTATCTTTAGTACTTGATGAAACTACTGCCATATGTATTGCTATACTTACAACTGAAACATTTTTCTGTCTAGATCTTCTAATTGAATTTATAGCACTATTTATATTTTGTATCACATTTTCCTTCATTTTTTATCTTTGGTTGATTTTTTAAGACCCAATAAAGTCGTAGCTTCTTTCAATTTCCTTAATGATAGGAGACCTTTCAACATTTGGGCTTGAACTGTCACCTTTTCCTTTATGAAATACTTGTAGAAAATGCGGTTAACATGATATCGTATATAATGGTTAGATTTTGTATCTCCATATGTGTGTGTCAACATTTTCTAACATCTCATCATCGATGTTGATTTCATCTGTACATATTCAAAAGAATAGTGCATAATAAGTTTACATATTCAATAAATAACTAAATTAATAAATTAATGTATAATTTCAATAATATGTGCATGTTTTCAACATATATATATATATATATATATATATATATATATACACACACACACACACATACCTTGTGATTCAATTTCTTCACTTGAATTTATTTCAACATTTTCATCATCTTCAATCGTTGGTTCAATATCTCTTTCACTTTCTCTTTCAAAATTTTGTATCTCATCATCAATGTTTTGAGGAATATCTCTCTTTGTTTACATTGCAAAATATTTTTCAAATTAGTTCATCAAATAAACATTAAGCTTCACATTTTACACTAGGAAAATTTTAAATATATCAAAATCATAATATTTACATTTATATACCTACTTCAACTTCCAGTTGAGGTTGATTTTCCCCTTCAATATTTGAGAGTGCTTCTATCTTTCTTTTGCGAGATTGTCTCGTCTCTTCTCTACATTCCTCAGGGTCTCTTTTTCGATCATATTTTATCGTACAATCCTTCAATTTCCCATGATAATAGAGTATGAAGTTCACAAAATTTCCTTCAAAAATTTAGACAAAAACTCAATTAAAAAAAACATCACAAAAGATTTAATTTTAAAAAAAACTCATTTTAAAAATTTTGCAAAAAATACATACTCCAATCCAAAACACTTAATTTAAAAAATTCGAGAAAAAAATGTCTTATAAAAATGAAACGAAGCTTAAACTATTTCCTTCCAAGTCCTACCAAAAAAATTCATTTAAAAAGTTAGACAAAAACTCATTTTAAAAAATCGTTATAAAAGATTTACTTCAACCCAAAACATGTACTCTAAAAAAATGCCACTTCAAAAAATGCCTCCAAAAAATGTCCATTGAAAATTAATTCCAACTTCATAAAAAACGCCACTTTAAAAAATACTTCAAAAAATATCACTTCAAAAAATACTTCCAAAAAATGTCCAAAAAATGTCCTTTCGAAATTAAGCCCAAATCCATACCTTCAAAATAATGAAAATTAAGCCCAAATCCATACTTTCAAAAAAAATGAAGCCCAAAAAACATCCAAAAAACTGTATCACATACCTCCAAGAAATGTCCTTTGAATGTACCTTCAAGAAAAGTCTTCAAAAATTTTCTTTGAATGTACCTCCAAGAAAAGTCTTCAAAAATGTTCTTTGAATGTACCTCCAAGAAAATTCTTTAAACCCAAAACAATTCTTTGCAAAATTAGACCAAATGTACAAAAATATGCGAAAATAATGAATGCCTCCAAGAAATGTCCTTTGAATGTACCTCCAAGAAATTCCTTAAACCCAAAACAATTCTTTGCATAATCAGATCAAGACCTTTGTAAAATCAGACCAAATGTGAGAAAATATGCGAAAATAATGAATGATTTCGCGGCAATTTATATTGCCGCAAAATATTTTTTTGGAGGGGCTTGGCAGTACTTTATGTTGAACCCTTAGTTAAACAGAGAGGGGGGGGGGTGAATCAGTTTAACACATTCATGGACTTTTAAAACTTTTTCATTAACACTTGTTTACACCTTCATTTCATGTTCAACTTAACATGTGAGTAATCTTAGGATGTGAGCAGCAAGCATTAATATAATGTAACAATAGACTTAATATGAGAGCAGCAAGTATTAAGCAGATGATATAAACCAGATCAACACATAAACATCATGCACAGAGAAACCAGATATAAGTGGAAACCCATAAAGGGAGAAAACCACATCTTATTATTGTTGTGATGCAAAGGCAAGCTCCAACTCCCTCTCACCACTGATTTTCTGTAGGCACCAACCTACAGGAGGCTCCAATCTCAATTCTACAAGCTACAACTTGCAAGGAAGCTCCAACTCCCATCAATTTTCTGCAGGCACCAACCTACAGGAGGCTCCAACCTCAGTCAGCTGCAACTGAAATTTTATCAAGCTACAACTTGATGTGGAAGCACCAAATCCCATCTATTTTCTGCAGGCACCAACCTACAGGAGGCTCCAACCTCAGTCAACTACAACTGACATCTATCAAGCTACAACTTGATAGGGAAGATCCAACTTCCTTACTCTTTCAAAAGAGAAACACTTGCTGATTTACCTTGGATATCAGCTATGTTATGTACCATCTTCACTGTTGTGCATCAGTCTTCATATCTACCTTAAATCATTTCTACCTCTTCTCAGATTCACTATCAACTCCTCTTTCTTCTCTTCTCAGCTCTTCCTTCTTCTCTGCTCAGCTCCTCTTTCTTCTCTGCCTCACTACTTCATTTCTGCATTAGGCTTCACTCACTCTCTTTAATTCTGCTGCACACTCTCTTCTTCTCTCACTCTGTTTTCGTCAACCTCCTCCCTTTGGATATTACCCTGTTTTATACAAAATAGCTTGGTGGCTGTTTTTATTCTACTGGGAATTCGAAATGGACAGCCATGTCTCTTTGCCTTCTGCCTTCTCATCTCTTTTATCCGCTCATTCATAAAATATAACTGTAGGTACCAATTTAACATTACAGTGGGATATTTGTTCTCTTCCGGAGACTTGCCAATGCATCACAAACAATATAAATCAATTAAAATATTTACATTCAATTACAATGAAAACTCCAACTCACTCATTCAGCCTCTTGGCTCGCTGCACATTTGTCTTTACTTTGACTGTGTCTTTGTCCTTTTCAACTCTGTTTGTTTCCTTATTCACTGTCACAGGGTAGCGGCCATATGCCATACATATGTAACTGTGCTTTTTATATCAAGCTAATTGATTCTCGGCACAATAATAATAAGTCGTTTTGATATGTGCACTGTCGTGGTGTAATTACTATGTATCTGTAACAACGTCTTTTATATATAAAACAACTTCAGCTCTCGGCATAATTATAATAAGTTTTAACATACAAACTGCCTTTTTAATACAACTTAAATCAACTCTCAGTGTAGTAGTAAAAGCCTGTTTAACATATAAAATGCCCTTTCGGGCCCACCATCCGAACTTTTTTTTGTGCTCCGATGTGATGAGTCTCCTCCGATGATTTCTGATTACGATTACACCCTTTGTGATTGTTCCGATGTGATTGATTGCAATCGCAAACTTCATTGATATGTTCACTCGGCCTTCTTCACCCAGGTACGATGGCCCTGTGCGTATATATATATATATATATATATATATATATATATATATATATATATATATATATATATATATATATATATATATATATATATATATATATATATTGGTTCATATATATTCTCCACCTTATTTAACTTTCTAATTGCAATCGCAAACTTTAGAGATCCTCTTGTGCCTTTGGTCGTCTGATTTCTGCCGATGCGATGAGCGAGGGTCCCACCAGACCATACTTCGGCATTTCGATGTTTTATTTTATATTTCTCTTTTATCTGTCGATGCTCTTTAACAAAGGAAATCCTTATTTTCGAGTTTTTATTCCAGTAGGCCCCACTCCGACTTCCTTTAAGATCCAACGAATGTCGTTCATTGGGAATGGACGGTTGCGATTAAATCGCACCATCACAATCGCATGGTTCAATGATCCACTGTTCTGTTTTACTCCGATTCGATGAATCACTTTTAAGCTGGAACTCAACCATATATGAATCGCGGTTTATAAGCCCATCGGGTCCGGGACTTCATCGCAATCGCAACTTTTTTTACATGTTCCGCTGCACAGTTTTTCTCTGATGCAATTAATCGCAACTTGAATACTCCCGATGTGATTGATGTATTATCCCTCGACTGCTTCCGATTGCGATTGATCGCAATCACAACTCCCAGTTGCATGTTCCGATATATTTATACTCCGATGCTCCGATTGTCCGATGCGATTAGGCCAGAATTCAAACTCATATCAATTATGGTTCATTGATCCATCGGGTCCGGGCTTCAATCGCAATCACAACTTTTAGTTTACATGTTCCGCTGCACATTTTTTCTCCGATGCGATTGGGAAAGGGTCCCACCTTATGGTACTTTGGTTCTTTCGATCATAAAGTGCTCCATATAAATTAATATATATGCTTTGGACCTTTAGTCGTTTAATATTGCACAGAACCTTATATATATATCCTCCAGCTGGGGTAATGATTCTCGGAATAAGGTTTATATATATATCCTCCAGCTTGGGTCACGAATCTCGGAATAACGGCTCTGCCTCTGCTTCTGCCTTTCTGTGATAACGGCTCTGCCTCTGAATCTGCCTTTTCCTTTCTGCTTCTGCCTTCGCTGCTTCTTTAAATGGCCCTGTCTTCTACTTTGCCTTATTTCTGGTTCAGGTCTTCCTCCTTTGCCATCTCCTTTGCCATCAATGACAACATTTCCAACAGTCTCCCCCTTTGGCATTGATGGCAACACATCCACCGATAATCCAATGCTTCCTCTGTCTATCTGATTTTCCTCCCCCTTTGACATCAATGGCAAAGGGTTGCACATCTTCTCAGTGTAAATTTTATCTCTACATTTCCTCTCTCTGAGATGTGTTTAGGCCTTCTTCTTCTGACTTTATACCCTGATGCTCCAAAGTAGTGTAAAAGAGTTGTTGAGAGAACACTTTTGAGGATTATTGATCTTGAATGTACACTACAAGTTGATACAATCCCAAGGCACTGATTTCTTTCACTTGTATGAAGCTGAAAATGAGGATAATGACACTTCATAGAACACATTGTACCAGCTTTATCTAATTAGGGATGCATCACTGGATTACACCTAAAATACTGAGAATGCTTCAAATATACTTCAGTCTCTATCTGATGTAGTGTGCCAATACATTTCTGTTGAGGAAGATTGTAGATGGAATATGTCTTCTCCTGCAATACTCATCTGCAGTACCACACCTGTTCAATTATGATAATGATGCAAATATATCTTTTGTTGATGTGGTACACCTTTCCTGCCTGCTGGTGATGATATGAGCTAGGGTGCTGATATTATTCTTAATAGCTGAAGGTTCTTGTTACAGATGTGATCAATGAATTAACCAGAATTTGATCTAAGAGATCAAATGCCTTTACTGCTTGCATAATGAACTTTCACAACAAAACCTTGAGACTAGATACGTTCAGTGTATTAGTCAATCTCACTTATCAATCATTCAGTAATCAATCTCTCTTTAAAGGTGGATTACTAGCAATTCCTTTCTGCTAAAGTATGCTTGTGATGAATCAGTACCTTCTCACAGTTTTATGAAAGATCTTAAGAAAAGAGGCCTTGAAGTTATATATGTACTGACTTCAGAAGGGCATGCAATCGTAAAAAAAAATATTGCTTCAAAGTTCAATATAATGCTTCAAGTGTAAACAGAATGCTGATCCTTTAGCTCTACTACTGAACTTTTCATGCTGAATGCAGAATCCAGATAACGCTGGGAATACTACCTTGATTTACTTTTTCCATAATCCCTTGATCCTGAGGACCTGCTGTTGAGCCCCAAGATTGTGCTTTCTTTCATCTTACTTTACCTCATTTTCCTTTGTCCATTGTTATCCCAGACCCAATTGATCAATGAAATTAGTTAAAATTACTTTTAGAATGATGAACATGGCTAACTTGCTAAGTTTTGTGATTTTTGTCATTATAATGCATTTTGACCGGAACTAGCTGCAGAATGCAGACATTCCGTAGCTAATCGGGAATTCTGTAGCTGTCTTCATGTTCAGGCATGTTCCAGGTGTCCTCTCAAGAAAAACCACATATGGGTATATTCCACGTCATTTCCACATCATACGTTGCTCACCATGAAGGAAGAACCGAATTCTGGATGTGGTTTTGGTACGTGGGAACTCATTTAAGGAAGCAGACTTCTAATAGGACTGTCTTAGTCCAGATGTCCTTTTTCTCTTTACGTTGCCATCTTCAGAGTCCTAATGTGATTTTGATAAGGAAAGACAAGGATCCCTGTATTGTTGCAAGTTCTGTTATGTAAAATTGTTATAAAAACACTTGGGAAACCAAGAGATAGGCTAGATTTTGCTTAGATTTCATGCTATATTTCTGAAAACGAAGAATACTATGTTTCAAGTTATTTCTACTTTAATGAAGAGGACAGCATTGCTTTGAACGCGTTGAGTTGATTTGGAGTTAGATTCCGTCTGGTGGTAGAGGGCCCCTGCCTCCTGCACGGCTTTACTTTCGTAATTTAGATAAGTATCTTAGTTGTTTTTTTACGTTTTTGAAGTTTGAGTTCGTAGTTAATTTCATTAGCCACTATAGTTATACTTGTTCTAAGAACTCTTCCAAAAGATCATGATAATGAATGGGAAATGGCTATAGTGTTGTAGGATTTAATTGTAATTTCTTTTGTTCACTATCACAGTTGAACTTATACTAAGAAAACTCTTCCAAAAAATCCTTATGATGTCTAAGGCATGACTATGATACTGAATGTTTCAGTTGTTTGTTTTCACTAAGTAACACAGTTGTTCTTGCACTTAAAAAGCTCTTCCAAAATATCATAATGATGGGTAGGAGATAGCTATGATATCTTAGTTTTTAATTGCTCTCAGTCTTTATGTTTGCATTTGCACTGAATTGTACAGTCAGGATTGTTCTAAGAAGCTCTTCCAAAATACCAATCATGATGGACAAAACAGACTGTATAATCCCATAGATTAATGCATGATAACTTAGTTAGGATACTCCGGAGTCTAATTGCATTTAACTCATGCTCTGTTATTTTGTTTTGAGTTTGATAATGACTTGTTAGTTCAGCACTGTTTTAGACTAGTGACATCTTAAGTTCAGTTTTAGCTTAACTCATTACATTTGCACTCCACATTTAGTTTTCATTCACTGCATATTAGATTACTTCAGTTGTTAAACTTAACAAAACAGCCTTCATTATTTACAAACCTCTTCTTGTTCCAAATCTATAATTGATTCATAACCATATGAACAAAAGACAGTATCATTTCAAGGTCTGAAGTACTTTTGCAACTTCCTTATCATCTCACAAACAAACATTTCCTCAAAAGACTATTTTAAAAATCTATAACCTTGAGTGAAGTGTAGTGGTATCAAACTAAGTTGCAGAATAGAGTTAGGAACTAGTCTTAAAGTAGAGATCTTATGATGGTATCAATGTTTTACTCCAAATATGCTTCAACAAATCTCCAATCATGGATAAAATGTTGCATCATTGTAAGTTAGTTGTTTAACTGTTTAGTTAGGAGAATTTGCATACTTAGCTGACCATTTCTCAAGCTCTCTCTTTCAAAATACCTTTGGTGAAAGAATTGGACAAGTTGAGTTTATGTTTTGAATCATTTGCTTAAAAGTCATTATAAAGCTTTGTTTTTGCTTAGTCATAGTTTAGATTTGATTTTGTTTCAATATTTGCAATTGCATCTGTCATTTGTCATCAACCAATTAGGCTTCACTCTGTTTTTAATCAGTAGCTTCTTTCCACTAGCTTTCTAGTCATTTTCCTTGTGAACATAAAACTGCCAAAAAGACCAAAAACATCATAAATCATCACAAAAGACCAAAACATCATAAAAACACTAAACACAACGCATTAAGAGACAAACACCTAGGCACATACGGTGCACTTCACTTCAGCAGTTTACCAACCCTGGTTGACAATTAAATGAACTCAATTTAGGAGACTAGATTGAGACCAAACATTTTGGCGTCGTTGCCGGGGAAGTGAAAACTAGGTAACCTTTGTTTCTTAGCATCCAAAAACAATTATATGCGTAGAGAGAGAGATTCAAGGGGAAGATTCATAAGCAGCAGAAGCAGAAGTTTGATTTCTAGAACACCACTTGTTTCATCTAGATCCAGAGCTAGTACACCTTCAACTCAGACCCACATTCCATCCTTTACTGATCCTGGAATTCTAGAAGATCTAAGGTCGGCTATTCCATTAGAGAAACCTTCCACTTCATCCACTGAACCTGCCATAGAAGAAGATTTAAAAACTCCTGTTAGGGACACAAATCTTTCCATTTCCACAGGAGAGTCAACCATGGAAGAAGAAGGAGGAGGAGGAGTCTTTAATGGAGAACACACACTATTTGGAGGTAGAGGTAGAGGTAGAGGAGAAGGAGGTAGAGGTGCAGATGGAGGAAGAGGTAGAATAGGAAGCTCTTTTGGGTTCCTTATAATTGATGAAGAAACCAATACAACCATGAAAAACATTTCACCCTCTGTCCTTCCAAACTTCTATGGACTTAAAACTGAAGATCCTGAAACCTTCCTATTTGAATTCAAAGTTCTGTGTAGAACTTATGACTACTTACAAGATGCTCAAAAACTGAAATTATTCCCTTCAACCTTGAAAGGAGCAGCATTGAAGTGGTTTATGAGTTTGATCAACAGTTCTATTAGGACATGGGAAGACATGAAACAAGCATTTCTAGAGAGGTATTTGGATTATTGTATGCCGGTTAATCATAAGGAAGAAGTGTTTAAGATGTTACAAAAGAAGATGAAAACTTGGAAGATTTGTTGGAGAGATTTCATTACAACATCAAAAGAGAAAAAATGGAAAACTTAGATCAAGACACCTTAAAAGCTCTTTTGTTGAAAACAATTAGGGATGAGTGGTTGGATATCCTTAACATGATGGGAAAAGGGGATATATCACAGCTCACATTACCTGAAATATCTGAGTTATGTATCAACCTTTCAAGAGGGAAATCTAAAACTGTAAAAGGTCCAAGAGATCCTGCTCTTGCAAGGGCAAGTAAGTCTGCTTCTGGGACAATAAGTAGATCAGAAATAGGACATATGCTTGATGATTTTAAATATGACATCTTAGGGAGTCTTAGTGAACAAATAGACACCCTAAAGATACAAAACAAGCAAAAGGCTGAATCTGATGCCTTGGCAATCTTTTGTCCCAAATGTAGAAAGAAACATGCCTTGAGAGAGTGTCCTTTGGATGTAAAAGTTGTAGAAACCTGTGTCATTTGTTCTGAAAAACATGAGACCAAGAATTGTCCTTCTCTTCCTAGTCTCAAAGCTGTCTTTCAGGAGGAAACTCCTACAGATTCCACAGAGTCCCTCAATTTTGTATCTAGAAGGCCTTGGCAAGGACCTCAGACACAAGGATTCCATGATCAATTGTATAATCAACCTCCACCTTGAAATTCTTGGCAGCAACCTTGGCCTCAATTTCAAAATCAATCTCCAGCTTGGGCACAAGGATCACAAAGTCCCTATGGAAGATACTCCCCATACTATCAGTATCCACCATCCTATCCACCATACCCACATTTTTATCCTCAAAATCCTCAACAAAATTTTCCTCAAAATCTTCAACAAAATTTTCAACAAAATCCTCAACAACATCATCAGAACCTACCACATCAAAATCAACCACTTTCATTACCATTCCCTCAAAAATAAAATCAATTGCCTGCTCAACCCATACCAAACCCCAATAATAAAATCCCTCGGAACACATACATGATAGAAGGCCAACAGTTTCCAACTTATTTAATTACTCCTTTAGACCTTAGTGATGTTCAACTTAGGTCTGGAAGAATACTTGAAAAGAGGAAACCTTTTGTGATCATACAAGAACAAGATAACTCTGAGGAAGATTCTCTACGAGTGAATAAAAGTCTTGAAGAAGATACATCTTTTCAAGACCCAAACACTGAAAAATTAAAGCAAAAAGATCCAATAATTTCAACTCCTGTATTAGAGCAACCATCCACATCTACTTCTATACCTCCATTTCCAGAAAGATTACAAATTGATAGAGGTGTAGAAAAACAAATTATGGTGCCTAATTATGATTTCCTAGATGAGCTGAGAAATGTTTGCATTAAAATTCCATTATTACAAGCCATCAAGGAAATTCCAATCTTAGCCAAAACAATAAAAGAGTTGAGTATGAAGAAAACAAGAAAAAGAATAAGAGAAACAAAGAAAATTCAACTGGCAGGAAAAATAGTAGACATTATGATGGGCAAGATTGTTATTCCAAAGTATCTTGACCCAGGAAATCCAGTTGTTAAAATTCACATCAATGGAATTGAAATCCAAAACACACTCATTGATTTAGGAGTAGCAATCAATATCATGAGTAGACAAATCATGGATAAACTGAAACTTCCTAATCTTCTCTTTACACCCACACTATTACAGTTAGCAGACAGATCTGTGATCAAACCGGATGGGGTAATAGAAGACATTTCAGTGTCCCTAGATTCTTGGGAGTACCCTGTGAATTTCATGATCCTAACTCCTAAGAATAATCTAGGAGGACATCCTGTTATATTAGGAAGACCTTGGTTGGCTACAGCTGATGCTTTTATTAGTTGTAGATCCGGTGATATGTACATCTCTGATGGTAGTTCAACTAAGAAATTCACTTTATATCCTCTGGCTAGGACAATTACAGATCTATATGACACTCAATGGATAGAGGATGAAGAAGATTTACAACCTCTCTTCACAATTTCAGAAATTAGTGAAGATAATCAAATTCTGAATACTCTAGAAAACTTTGAATCCGCTCCAGAACACAAACATGAATCATTTCAAGAGAGATCCAATATTGAGTTTTTGTCATCAAGGCAGATGTCTCTTCATTCTATGGACAAATTTGGCAGCTCTACAAGTGAGATTTTTCCAGGCAAAACTTTGAACATAAACAAGAACCTAGAAAAATCTCAACAAGAAGAGTTAGTCAAAGTATTACAGAGACATTATTCTGCATATGCATGGGAATACACTGACATGAAAGGGATAAGCCCCAAGACTTGCACTCATCACATCTATATAGAGGAAAATTGCAAACCAATCAGACAACCTCAAAGACGGATGAATCCAAATCTTAGGGAAATTGTTAAAGAAGAATTGCAAAAATTGTTAAATGTTAATTTCATCTATCCTATTTCAGATAGTCAGTCGGTTTCTCCTTTGGTAATTGTGCCAAAGAAAAATGGTAAATGGAGGGTATGTGTTGACTACCGGGAACTAAATAAAGCTACTCTTAAAGACCATTTTCCCTTACCTTTCATAGATCAAGTGTTAGATACATTAGCTGGCAAAAAATACTTCTCATTCCTAGATGGGTTTAGTGGTTACAATCAAATCCAAGTAGCACTTGAAGATCAAGACAAAACCACATTTACCTGTCCTTGGGGTACCTATGCTTACTGAGTATTGCCATTTGGATTATGCAATGCACATGCAACATTCCAAAGGGCAGTATTAGGAAATTTTTTAGATCTAATACATGATTGTGTAGAGGTATACATGGATTATTTCACATTCTATGGAAATACATTTGAAGAAGCTTTTGAAAACTTGGAAAAAGTCTTAAAAAGATGTCAAGAAGAAAACCTTTCACTTAGCCATGAAAAATGTTTCATGATGTTTACTGAAGCTATTGTTTTAGGGCATCACATTTCAGGGGATGGGATTAGAGTTGATGAGTCAAAAGTTGAAGTCATCTCTAACTTATATATTTCAAGTTGTCAAAAAGACGTTATGAGTTTTCTAGGATTTACAGGATATTATCGAAGATTTATAGAAAACTTCACCAAGATGGCTTCTCCACTCTTCAAATTACTTACCAAAGATTGTGAATTCAAATGGACTTCCGATTGCCAGTTAGCCTTTGAGACACTAAAAACAAAAATTTCTGAAGCACCTATATTAAGGGGACCTAACTAGAAGTTACATTTTCATATCTCCACAGATGCCTCCGATACAGCTCTAGGAGCAGTATTGGGACAAAAAGATTTGATTCCTTATGCCATCTATTATACCAGTAAAAATTTGACTCCTGCAGAGTTAAACTATACTGTAACTGAAAAAGAGTTTTTAGCTGTTGTTCATGCCATAAACAAATTCGGACACTATATAACAGGCTATGAAACTTTTGTTCACACTGATCATTCTGCAATTAGATACTTAATGAACAAATCAATTACTAATGGCAGAGTCATAAGATGGTTATTGCTCTTACAAGAATTCAACATTACCATTCTAGATAGGCCTGGAAAACAAAACACAGTAGCTGATTTCCTATCTAGACTCCAAAATATCAAAGATGACACTCCAGTTGAAGATCAATTTCCTGATGAATATCTTTTTGAAATTTCTACTCAAACTCCATGGTTTGCTGATATTGCTAATTATTTAGTTTCAGGAAAATTTCCTTCAATAATGAATGCAAGGGATAAAAGAAAAATCATTTATGATAGTGAAAAATATTCATGGGTTGCTAATGAGTTGTACAAGACAGGTCCAGATTTGATCATTAGGAGGTGTGTTCGTGAAGATGAGATGCTTGAGATTCTCAAAGCATGTCATGATGAACCTTGTGGCGGACACTTTGCTGATAAGAGGACAGTCTATAAGATCCTTAATTTAGGATATTATTGGCCATCCTTGTTTAAAGATGCTAAAGAGTATGTCAAAAGGTGTGACAGTTGCCAAAGGGTAGGGAAACCTTCTCCTTCAGGTGAAATGCCATTACAACCTCAGGTACATATTGAACCTTTTGAAAAATGGGCTTTGGATTTTGTAGGACCTATTAGTCCTCCATCAAGACAAAAGAAATATATATTAGTTTGCACTGATTATGTTACAAAATGGGTAGAGGCCAAGCCATTACTTTTTGCTAATGAAGCATCTGTAGTTACTTTTCTTTTTGAGGATATTTTTACTTGTTTTGGTGTCCCAAGGGAAATTGTTACAGATCAAGGAGCTCAATTTACATCAAGGCTAGTGGAGCAAATGATGGAGAAGTACAAAATCAGACATAGAACATCTACTCCTTATCATCCACAAGCAAATGGTCGAGTGGAATCCACTAATAAAGTCATTGAAGGAATCCTAACAAAGACTGCTCATCTACATAGAAGAGATTGGGTAGATAGGCTTCCTGAAGCCTTGTGGGCCTATAGAACTACATGGAGAAACACAACAGGCCATACTCCTTATGAACTTGTTTATGGAAAGCAAGTTTTGTTCCCCATAGAGTTCCAGATTCAAACTTTCAAAATGGCAGTTCAGCTAGGACTTGATTTAACGGAGGCACAAAAGCATAGATTGGAGCAGATTAATGAATTGGATGAGATCAGACAAGATGCGGTTCAGAAAACAAGTCTAGTCCAACAGCAAAGGACTAGATGGCATGACAAGTACATCAAAGAGAAGAAATTCAAAGAAGGTGACTGGGCTCTCTTGTTTGATTCAAAATTCAAGGATTTTCAAGGTAAATTTCAAACACATTGGCTAGGGCCATATGAAATTGTTGAAATTTTTGACAATGAAGCAGTAAAAATTAGGACAATAGATGAAGAAGAGGTCACTTTTCTTGTGAATGGTCATAGATTGAAGCTGTATCACAAACCACTCTCAAGAGAAGAATTTGTCAAGAAGTTCCAAGAAAATAGTGATGTGAAGTTAATGAAGAAGAATCTTTCTTCTTCATCAACTTGATTGAATTTTCTGAAGCATTTCTTTTGAAAAAAAAAAAAAAAAATAATAATAATAATAATAAATAAGGTATAAACATGAAAACCAATCATTGATTGGCATTTTTATACAAAAAAGATACGGTGAAAATCAGAGTTTTTCTGACACTCTAACTTTTCCCATTTTGTTTTCGCAAGCAGCTGTTACAAAATCATAAGTTCAGATCCATTGTACTTATGATCCATTTCATTTCATTTCATTCCATTCACTTATCCATCCATACTCCATTTCATTTATTCATTCATACTTCACTTCATTCCATATATCATTCATCTCATTCCATACTCCATCCACCTCATTTCCATGTCAAAATTCAAAGTTTGATGTCTTGCTACAAATGAATAACACATGTCATGGATTGCAGGCCATTTCTTATATTCTTCCACTCCATTTCATTGAATTCATTCCATTTCATCATCCACTTCATACATATCATGACTCATCATCCATCTTCATTCATATAACATCTCACTTATATCCCAAACCACTCCATTCCATGATTAAAATACTCTACAGGTACATTCTGCAGCTTAACAGACATTCTGCAGCTGATCAGACTTTCCGCAGCCAGACAGTAATTCCGCAGCTACAGATCCTGAAGACACTAATCAGCAGACATTTGAATTGCAACAAAGATGATCCAGTATATCCATGAATAAGAAGAATAAAAAAAAAGGTTTATGAAGACTCTTCCAAAGGAGAACAAAGAAGACAAAGACCACAAAAAGCAAATGAAAAGAAAAGGTGACAATTTTTCATTATAATGGCATATCATAAACTTTAGCATAGTTTTAGTTATGAATCATTCAAAAAAGTTGTTTTGATTATTTTTATTGATCATGACCAATATACCCTCCACAAACTTTGGATAAAAATCTCTCATTTCAAATTCTATACTCGACCATCATTTAAGCGGTTAAAAAGGCTAAAGTGTTTGATTTCCTCACGTCACCCAACCAAATCATTCAATGATGATTTTCTTTTCCGTTGTAAAAAATCTCCGCAGTCTTTTCATTCATTAATTCGTTTTCTCCACCTCACTCCATTAACTCATTCCGTAACTACTTCCATCACTCCATTCTGTAGCCAGCCCTTCATCATTTCATTCCGCAAAATAGAGATATCCCTATCACCGTGAGCAGAGCAAAGGGTATATCAGTTTGAATATCAAACCACTATTACTGTGAGCAGAGATTAAAGCACTATCACCGTGAGCAGAGATTGAGCATTATCACTGTAAACGCAGAGGTATAGCAGTGTGGAATTTGAAGCCATTTGTCACCGAGAGACAGAGGTATAGCAGTGTGGAATTTGAAGCCATTATCACCGAGAGACAGAGATATATCAGTCCGAAGTTTGAAGCCATTATCATCGAGAGACAGAGATATATCAGTCCGAAGTTTGAAGCCATTGTCACTATTAACCAGAGGTATATCAGTCCGAAGTTTGAAGCCATTGTCACCGAGAACCGAAGGTATATCAATTCGAAGGTGGAAGTTATTGTTTCTGTGGGCAGAAAAAGTATTAATCTGAACATTGAAGAAGCAATTATGGGCCTTATTGTAAGAACCGAACCAATGGGTACAAAATACCTGGAAGGATACCCTCAATGTAAAGAAATGTTGCAATAGCTAGGATGGCTACAATTTCTTGAGAAATTAAATGGCTTCCACAAAGAAGTCACTAAAACATTTGCAAGGTCATTTACAGGAGCTGAGGTTGAAGTGGGAGATGTTAAATTCACTGTCACTGAAGTTTTCATTGCAGAAGCTACAGGATTACTTATAAATGGAGAGAGATGGTTCAAAAACAGAGAATTCCATAATGAATCCTGGAAGCAAATTCTAAAATCACCAGGTATGGATTTCACTGTGTTTAAGAAGGGAATTCCAAGTTCTGCATTGAAAAATAAATGGAGAAACATACTGCTTATTCTGCAAAAAATTATTACATGTGAAGGTAGATATGGAAAATTTTATGTTTACCATATTAGACTGATAATGCATTTTCTGGAGGAAGAGTTAAATTTGCCCTATTTCTTGCTTCAAAGTTTGAAAAAGATGGCTTCTTGTGTTCAAAGAAGGGTTCAATTCTTAGAGACAACTCTATATCATCATGGCTTGGTTAAGATTTTAATTGAACACCATTTAGCCAAAAAAAATGATACTTGGGATAATTTCTTGATAAGAAATCATTTTGAAGAGCCAAAAGAGCCCTCACCTGAACAACAGCCTACAAGGAGAAGCAGAAAATGGAGAGCTTCTAAAATTGAAATTGAAAAAACAGTCCAGGAAAGTAGTGAGGCAATAATCTCAGAGAAATTGACTCAAATTAAGAGACAACTTAAGAAAGAGAGGGTAATCAGAAAATCTGCCACAGAGAAAGGAGAGGGATCATCCCAACCAAGAAGAAGCCATAGACTCAGGGGGAAACTAAGGAAAACTCAGATCAAACAAACAGGGGTGATAAATATAGAAGATGAGGAAACATCTATTAAAGAAGATGTTGAAGAGGATTTTAATGAAGGAACCCCTAAAATTGACCCTGCTCAGCAAGAAGTTTATGACTATGTTGAAACTTTGGAAAGGAAAGCTTCAGAGAGTAGAGAGAGAACCCCTAGTCCTCCACTGTCCGAAATAGATGTGTTAAGATGGGATAGGTATGAGCTGGAAATACTTAATAGACATATCAAAAATGAGAATCACATTCTGAAGGAACAAGTCAAACTCAAAACTGATATGAACTCAACCTTATCCCTACATATAGACAAAGTGGAAAAGGCTAATGAAAAGTTGAAAAAGAGGAACAAGAAGCTAATCAGGGCACTTATCAACTTAAGGTTCAAACTTGTCATCAGAAAACCCAGAAGATATTTAGCTTCCAGGCAAAGAAGAAGGAGAGGATTAGATGTTCTTGCAGAAGTCTCGGAGTTTATGGAATAAATTGCATGAGGACATGCAAGAAGACAGCAGTGGGGGTATGTTGAGCCCCAAGATTTTGCTTTCTTTCATCTTACTTTACCTCATTTTCCTTTCTCCATTGTTATCCCAGACCCAATTGATCAATGAAATTAGTTAAAATTACTTTTAGAATGATGAACATGGCTAACTTGCTAAGTTTTGTGATTTTTGTCATTGTAATGCATTTTGACCGGAACTAATTGCAGAATGCAGACATTCCGTAGCTAACCGGAAATTCTGCAGCTATCTTCACGTTCAGGCATGTTCCAGGTGTCCTTTCAAGAAAAACCACATATGGGTATATTCCACGTCATGTCCACATCGTTCATTGCTCACCATGAAGGAAGAAACGAATTTTGGACGTGGTTTTGGTACGTGGGAACACATTTAAGAAGGCAGCCTTCTAATAGGACTGTCTTAGTCCAGATGTCCTTTTTCTCTTTACGTTGCCATCTTCAAGAGTCCTAATGTGATTTCGATAAGGAAAGACAAGGATCCCTGTATTGTTGCAAGTTCTGTTATGTACATTTGTTATAAAAACACTTGGGAAACCGAGAGATAGGCTAGATTTTGCTCTGGATTTTGCTTAGATTTTATGCTACATTTCTGAAGACGCAGATTACTCTGTTCAAGTTATTTCTCCTTTAATGAAGAAGACAACATTGTTTTGAAAGCGTTGATTTGATTTGAAGTTAGATTCCGTCTGGTGGTAGAGGGCCCCTGCCTCATGCACGGCTTTACTTTCGTAATTTAGATAAGTATCTTAGTTGTTTTTACGTTTTTGAAGTTGAATTTGTAGTTGTTTTCATTAGCCACTATAGTTATACTTGTTCTAAGAACTCTTCCAAAAGAAGAAACTCTTCCAAAAGATCATGATAATGAATGAGAAATGGCTATAGTGTTGTAGGATTTAATTGTAATTTCTTTTGTTCACTATCACAGTTGAACTTAGACTAAGCAAACTCTTCCAAAAAATCCTTATGATGTCTAAGACATGTCTGTGCTACTGAATGTTTCATTTGTTTGTTTTCACTAAGTAACATAGTTGTTATTGCTCTTAAAACGCTCTTCCAAAATATCATAATGATGGGTAGGAGATAGCTATGATATCTTAGTTTTTAATTGCTTTCAGTCTTTATGTTTGCATTTGCACTGAATTGTACAGTCAGGATTGTTCTAAGAAACTCTTCCAAAATACCAATCATGATGGACAAAATAGACTGTATAATCCCATAGATTAATGCATGATAACTTAGTTAGGATACTCCGGAGTCTAATTGCATTTAACTCATGCTCTGTTATTTGTTTTAAGTTTGATAATGGCTTACTAGTTCAACACTGTTTTAGACTAGTGACATCTTAAGTTCAGTTTTAGCTTAACTCATTGCATTTTCACTCCACATTTAGTTGTCATCCACTGCATATTAGATTACTTCAGTTGTTAAACTTAAGAAAACAGCCTTCATTATTTACAAAACCTCTTCTTGTTCCAAATCTATAATCGATTCATAACCCTATGAACAGAAGACAGTATCATTTCAAGGCCTGAAGTACTTTTGCAACTTCCTTTATCATCTCACAAACAAACATTTCCTCAAAAGACTATTTTAAAAATTTATAACCTTTGAGTGAAGAGTAGTGGTATCAAACCAAGTTGCAGAATAGAGTTAGGAACTAGTCTTAGAGTAGAATATCCTATGATATCAACAATATTTTTCTCCAAATATGTTTTTACAAATCTTTAATCATGGATAAAATATCGTCTCATTATAAGCTGATGGTTTAATTGTTTAGATTAGGAGAATTTGTATACTTAGCTGACCATTTCTCAAACTCTCCCAAAATACCTTTGATAAAAGAATTGGACAAGTTAAGTTTTTGTTTTGATTCATTTCCTTAAAGTCATTATCAAGCTTAGTATTCTTCTTAGTCTTAGTTTAGATTTGATTTTGTTTGAGTATTTACATTGCATTTGTCATTTTTCATCAACCAATTAGGCTTCACTCTTTTTTTAACCAGTAGCTTCTTTCCACTAGCTTTTTAGACATTTTCCTTGTGAACATAAAACCACCAAAAGATTAAAAACATCATAAATCATCACAAAAGACAAAAACATCATAAAAAACTAAACACAACGCATTAAGAGACAAACACCTAGGCACATACAGTGCACTTCACTTCAGCAGTTTACCAACCCTGGTTGACAATTAAATGAACTCAATTTAGGAGACTAGGTTGAGACCAAACATTTTGGCGCCGTTGCCGGGGAAGTGAAAACTAGGTAACCTTTTTTTCTTAGCATCCAAAAACAATTATATGCGTAGGGAGAGAGATTCAAGGGGAAGATTCATAAGCAGCAGAAACAGAAGTTTGATTCCTAGAACACCACTTGTTTCACCTAGATCCAGAGCTAGTACACCTTCAACTCAGACCCACATTCCATCCTTTACTGATCCTGGACTTCCAGAAGATCTAAGGTCAGCTATTCCATTAGAGAAACCTTCCACTTCATTCACTGAACCTGCCATAGAAGAAGATTTAAAAACTCCTGTTAGGGACACAAACCTTTCCACTTCCACAGGAGAGTCAACCATGGCAGAAGAAGGAGGAGGAGGAGTCTTTAATGGAGAACACACACTATTTGGAGGTAGAGGTAGAGGTAGAGGAGAAGGAGGTGGAGGTGTAGATGGAGGAAGAGGTAGAAGAGAAATAGGAAGCTCTTTTGGGTTCCCTATAATTGATGAAGAAACCAATACAACCATGAAAAACATTTCACCCTCTGTACTTCCAAACTTCTAAGGACTTAAAACTGAAGATCCTGAAACCTTCTTATTTGAATTTGAAGTTCTGTGTAGAACTTATGACTACTTACAAGATGCTCAAAAACTGAAATTATTCCCTTCAACCTTGAAAGGAGCAGCATTGAAGTGGTTTATGAGTCTGATCAACAGTTCTATTAGGACATGGGAAGACATGAAACAAGCATTTCTAGAGAGGTATCTAGATTATTGTATGTCGGTCAATCATAAGGAAGAATTTTTTAATATTTTACAAAAATAAGATGAAAACTTAGAAGATTTGTTGGAGAGATTTCATTACAACATCAAAAGAGCAAAAATGGAAAACCTAGATCAAGACACCTTAAAATCTCTTTTGTTAAAAACAATTAGGGATGAGTGGTTGGATATCCTTAACATGATGGGAAAAGGGGACATATCACAACTCACATTACCTGAAATATCTGAGTTATTTATCAACCTTTCAAGAGGGAAATCTAAAACTGTCAAAGGTCCAAGAGATCCTGCTCTTGCAAGGGCAAGTAAGTCTTCTTCTGGGACAGTAAGTAGATCAATAGGACACATGCTTGATGATTTTAAATCACATCTTAGGGAGTCTTAGTGAACAAATAGACACCCTTAAGATACAAAACAAGCAAAAAGTCGAATCTGATGCCTTGGCAATCTTTTGTCCCAAATGTAGAAAGAAACATGCCTTGGAGAGAGTGTCCATTGATGTAAAAGTTAAAGAGACCTCGTGTCATTTGTTCTCAAAATATGAGACCAATCCAAGAATTGCTGCTCTCTTCCCGGTCTCAAAGCCGTTCTTCAGATGAAACTCCTACAGCATTCCACAGAAATCTCCTCAATTTTTTATCTAGAAGGCCTTGGCAAGGACCTCAGACACAAGGATTCCATAATCAAATGTATAATCAACCTCCACCTTGGAATTCTTGGCAGCAACCTTGGCCCCAATTTCAAAATCAATCTCAATCTTGGGCACAAGGAACACAAAGTCCCTATGGAAGATACTCTCCATACTATCAGTATCCACCATCCTATCCACCATATCCACATTTTTATCCTCAAAATCCTCAACAAAATTTCCCTCAAAATATTCAACAAAATTTTCAACAAAATCCTCAACAACATCATCCGAACCAACCACATCAAAATCAACCACTTCCATTACCATTCCCTCAAAAATCCAATCAATTTCCAGCTCAACCCATACCAAACCCCAATAATAAGAACCCTCAGAATACATACATGATAGAAGGCCAACAGCTTCCAACTTATTTAATTACTCCTCTAGACCTTAGTGATGTTCAACTTAGGTCTGGCAGGATACTTGAAAAGAGGAAACCTTCTGTGATCATACAAGAACAAGATAATTCTGAGGAAGACTCTCTACGGGTGAATAAAAGTCTTGAGGAAGACACATCTTTTCAAGACCCAAACACTGAAAAATTAAAGCAAAAAGATCCAATAATTTCAACTCCTGTATTAGAGCAACCATCCACATCTACTTCTATACCTCCCTTTCCAGAAATATTACAAATTGATAGAGGTGTAGAAAAACAAATTATGGTGCCTAATTATGATTTCCTAGATGAGCCGAGAAATGTTTGCATTAAAATTCCATTATTACAATCCATCAAGGAAATTCCAATTTTAGCCAAAACAATAAAGGAGTTGAGCATGAAGAAAACAAGAAAAAGAATAAGAGAAACAAAGAAAATTCAACTGGCAGGAAAAATAGCAAACATTATGATGGGCAAGATTGCTATTCCAAAGTATCTTGACCCAGGAAATCCAGTTGTTAAAATTCACATCAATGGAATTGAAATCCAAAACACACTCATTGATTTAGGAGCAGCAATCAACATCATGAGTAGACAAATCATGGATAAACTGAAACTTCCTAATCTTCTCTTTACACCCACACTATTACAATTAGCAGATAGATCTGTGATCAAACCAGATGGGGTAATAGAAGACATTCCAGTGTCCCTAGATTCTTGGGAGTACCCCGTGGATTTCATGATCCTAACTCCTAAGAATAATCTAGGAGGCCATCCTGTTATATTAGGAAGACCTTGGTTGGCTACAACTGATGCTTTTATTAGTTGTAGATCCGGTGATATGTATATCTCTGATGGTAGTTCAACTAAAAAATTCACTTTATATCCTCCAGCTAGGACAATTAAAGATTTAGATGACACTCAATGGATAGAGGATGAAGAAGATTTACAACCTCTCTTCACAATTTCAGAAATTAGTGAAGATAATCAAATTCTGAATACTCTAGAAAACTTTGAATCCTCTCCAGAACACAAACATGAATCATTTCAAGAGGGATCCAATATTGATTTTTTGTCATCAAGGCAGATATCTCTTCATTCTATGGACAAATTTGGCAGCTCTACAAGTGAGATTTTTCCAAGCAAAACTTTGAACATAAACAAGAACCTAGAAAAATCTCAACAAGAAGAGTTAGTCAAAGTATTACAGAGACATTCTTCTGCATATGCATGGGAATACACCGACATGAAAGGGATAAGTCCCAAGACTTGCACTCATCACATCTATATAGAGGAAAATTTCAAACCAATCAGACAACCTCAAAGACGGATGAATCCAAATCTTAGGGAAATTGTTAAAGAAGAATTGCAAAAATTGTTAAATGTTAATTTCATCTATCCTATTTCAGATAGACAATGGGTTTCTCCTTTGGTAATTGTGCCAAAGAAAAATGGAAAATGGAGGGTATGTGTTGACTACCGAGAACTAAACAAAGCTACTCTTAAAGACCATTTTCCTTTACCTTTCATAGATCAAGTGTTAGATACATTAGCTAGCAAAAAGTACTTCTCATTCTTAGATGGGTTTAGTGGTTACAACCAAATCCAAGTAGCACTTGAAGATCAAGACAAAACCACATTTACCTGTCCTTGGGGTACCTATTCTTACCGAGTATTGCCATTTGGATTATGCAATGCACCTGCAACATTCCAAAGGGCAGTATTAGGAATTTTTTCAGATCTAATACATGATTGTGTAGAGGTATATATGGATGATTTCACAGTTTATGGAAACACATTTGAAGAGGCTTTAGCAAACTTGGAATTTTTTTTAAAGAGATGTCAAGAAGCAAATCTTTCACTTAGTCATGAGAAATGTTTCATGATGTTTACTGAAGGTATTGTTTTGGGGCATCACATTTCAGGGGATGGGATTAGAGTTGATGAGTCAAAAGTTGAAGTCATCTCTAACTTATCTATTCCAAGTTGTCAAAAAGATGTTAAGAGTTTTCTAGGATTTACAGGATATTATCGGAGGTTTATAGAAAACTTCACCAAGATAGCATCTCCACTCTTCAAATTACTTACCAAAGATTGTGAATTCAAATGGAATTATGATTGCCAGTTAGCCTTTGAAACCCTGAAAACAAAAATTTCTGAAGCACCTATTTTAAGGGGACCTAACTGGAAGTTACCTTTTCATATCTCTACAGATGCCTCTGATACAACTCTAGGAGCAGTATTGGGACAAAAAGACTTGATTCCTTATGCCATCTACTATACCAGTAAAAATTTGACTCCTGCAGAGTTAAACTATACTGTAACTGAAAAAGAGTTTTTAGCTGTTGTTCATGCCATAAACAAATTCAGACATTATATAACAGGCTATGAAACTTTTGTTCACACTGATCATTCTGCAATTAGATAATTAATGAACAAATCAATTACTAATGGCAAAGTCATAAGATGGTTATTGCTCTTACAAGAATTCAACATTACCATTCTAGATAGGCCATTTCTTATATTCTTCCACTCCATTTCATTGAATTCATTACATTTCATCATCCACTTCATACATATCATGACTCATCATCCATCTTCATTCATATAACATCTCACTTATATCCCAAACCACTCCATTCCATGATTAAAATACTCTACAGGTACATTCTGCAGCTTAACAGAGATTCTGCAGCTGATCAGACTTTCCGCAGCTACAGATCCTGAAGACACTAATCAGCAGACATTTGAATTGCAACAAAGATGATCCAGTATATCCATGAATAAGAAGAATAAAAAAAAGGTTTATGAAGACTCTTCCAAAGGAGAACAAAGAAGACAAAGACCACAAAAAGCAAATGAAAAGCAAAGGTAACAATTTTTCATTATAATGGCATATCATAAACTTTAGCATAGTTTTAGTTATGAATCATTCAAAAAATTTGTTTTGATTATTTTTATTGATCATGACCAATATACCCTCCACAAACTTTGGATAAAAATCTCTCATTTCAAATTCTATACCCGACCATCATTTAAGCGGTTAAAAAGGCTGAAGTGTTTGATTTCCTCACGTCACCCAACCAAATCATTCAATGATGATTTTCTTTTCCGTTGTAAAAATCTCCGCAGTCTTTTCAATCATTAATTCGTTTTCTCCACCTCACTTCATTTACTTATTCCGTAACTACCTCCATCACTCCATTCCGTAGCCAGCCCTTCATTCCGAGATATCCCTATCACCGTGAGCAGAGCACAGGGTATATCAGTTTGAATATTAAAGCATTATCACCGTGAGTAGAGATTGAGCATTATCACTGTAAACACAGAGGTATAGCAGTGTGGAATTTGAAGTCATTTGTCACCGAGAGACAGAGGTATAACAGTGTGGGATTTGAAGCCAGTATCACCGAGAGACAGAGATATATCAGTGAGGAATTTGAAGCCATTGTCACTGTCAACCAGAGGCATATCAGTTGGAAGTTTGAAGCCATTTTCACTGTCAACCAGAGGCATATCAGTTCGAAGTTTGAAGCCATTGTCATTATTAACCAGAGGCATATCAGTCTGAAGTTTGAAGCATTGCCACCGAGAACCAGAGATATATCAATTCGAAGGTGAAAGTTACTGTTTCCATGGGCAGAAAGAGTATTAATCTGAACATTGAAGGAGCAAATATGGGCCTTATTGTAAGAACCGAACCAATAGGTACAAAATACCTAGAAGGCTACCCTCAATGTAAAGAAATGTTGCAACAGGTAGGATGGCTACAATTTCTTGAGAAATTTAATGGCTTCCACAAAGAAGTCACTAAAACATTTGCAAGGTCATTTCAAGGAGCTGAGGTTGAAGTGGGAGATGTTAAATTCACTATCACTGAGGTTTTCATTGCAGAAGCAACAAGATTGCTTAGAAATGGAGAGAGATGGTTCAAAAATAGAGAATTCCATAATGAATCATGGAAGAAAATTCTAAAATCACCAGGTATGGATGTCACTGTGTTTAAGAAGGTAATTCCAAGTTCTGCATTGAAAAATAAATGGAGAAATATATTGCTTATTCTGCAAATATTTATCACATGTGAAGGTAGATATGGCACATTTTATGTTTACCATATTAGACTGATAATGCATTTTCTGGAGGAAGAGTTAAATTTGCCCTATTTCTTGCTTCAAAGTTTGAAAAAGATGGCTTCTTGTGTTCAAAGAAGGGTCCAATTCTTAGAGACAACTCTATACCATCATGGCTTGGTTAAGATTTTAATTGAACACCATTTAGACAAAACAAATGATACTTGGGATAATTTCTTGATAAGAAATCATTTTGAAGAGCCAAAAGAGCCCTCACCTGAACAACAGCCTACAAGGAGAAGCAGAAAATGGAGAGATTCTAAAATTGAAATTGACAAAACAGTCCAGGAAAGTAGTGAGGAAATAATCTCAGATAAATTGACTCAAATTAAGAGACAACTTAAGAAAGAGAGGGTAATCAGAAAATCTGCCACAGAAAAAGGAGAGGGATCTTCCTAGCCAAGAAGAAGCCATAGACTCAGGGGGAAACTAAGGTAAACTCAGATCAAACAAACAGGGGTGATAAATATAGAAGATGAGGAAACATCTATTGAAGAAGATGTTGAAGAGGATTTTAATGAAGGAACCCCTGAAATTGATCCTGCTCAGCAAGACGTTTATGACTATGTTGAAACTTTGGAAAGGAAAGCTTTAGAGAGTAGGGATAGAACCCCTAGTCCTCCACTGTCCGAAATAGATGTGTTAAGAAGGGATAGGTATGAGCTGGAAATACTTAATAGACACATCAAAAATGAGAATGATATTCTGAAGGAACAATTCAAACTCAAAACCAATATGAACTCAACCTTATCTCTACATATGGACAAAGTGGAAAAGGCTAATGAAAAGTTGAAAAAGAGGAACAAGAAGCTAATCAGGGCACTTATCAACTTAAGGTTCAAACTTGTCATCAGAAAACCCAGAAGATATTTAGCTTCCAGGCAAAGAAGAAGGAGAGGATTAGATGTTATTGCAGAAGTCTCGGAGTTTATGGAATAAATTGCATGAGGACATGCAAGAAGACAGCAGTGGGGGTATGTTGAGCCCCAAGATTGTGCTTTCTTTCATCTTACTTTAACTCATTTTCCTTTGTCCATTGTTATCCCAGACCCAATTGATCAATGAAATTAGTTAAAATTACTTTTAGAATGATGAACATGGCTAACTTGCTAAGTTTTGTGATTTTTGTCATTGTAATGCATTTTGACCGGAACTAGCTGCAGAATGCAGACATTCCGTAGCTAACCAGCAATTCTGCAGCTGTCTTCACGTTCAGGCATGTTCCAGGTGGCCTCTCAAGAAAAACCACATATGGGTATATTCCACGTCATGTCTACATTTTTCGTTGCTCACCATGAAAGAAAAACCGAATTCTGGATATGGTTTTGGTACGTGGGAACTCATTTAAGGAAGTAGATTTCTAATAGGACTGTCTTAGTACAGATGTCTTTTTCCTTTTTACGTTGCCACTTTAAGAGTCCTAGTATGATTTTGATAAGGAAAGACAATGATCCTGGAATTGTTGCAAGTCTTGTTATGTAAATTTGTTATAAAAACACTTGGGAAACCGAGAGATAGGCTAGATTTTGCTCTGGATTTTGCTTAGATTTTATGCTACATTTCTGAAGACGCAGATTACTCTGTTCAAGTTATTTCTCCTTTAATGAAGAAGACAACATTGTTTTGAAAGCGTTGATTTGATTTGAAGTTAGATTCCGTCTGGTGGTAGAGGGTCCCTGCCTCCTGCACGGCTTTACTTTCGTAATTTAGATAAGTATCTTAGTTGTTTTTACATTTTTGAAGTTGAATTCGTAGTTGTTTTCATTAGCCACTATAGTTATACTTGTTCTAAGAACTCTTCCAAAAGATCATGATAATGAATGAGAAATGGCTATAATGTTGTAGGATTTAATTGTAATTTCTTTTGTTCACTATCATAGTTGAACTTAGACTAAGAAAACTCTTCCAAAAAATCCTTATGATGTCTAAGACATGTCTGTGATACTGAATGTTTCAGTTGTTTGTTTTCACTAAGTAACATAGCTGTTCTTGCTCTTAAAACGCTCTTCCAAAATATCATAATGATGGGTAGGAGATAGCTATGATATCTTAGTTTTTAATTGCTTTCAGTCTTTATGTTTGCATTTGCACTGAATTGTACAGTCAGGATTGTTCTAAGAAACTCTTCCAAAATATCAATCATGATGGACAAAACATACTGTATAATCCCATAGATTAATGCATGATAACTTAGTTAGGATACTCCGGAGTCTAATTGCATTTAACTCATGCTCTGTTATTTTGTTTTGAGTTTGATAATGACTTGTTAGTTCAGCACTGTTTTAGGCTAGTGACATCTTAAGTTCAGTTTTAGCTTAACTCATTGCATTTTCACTCCACATTTAGTTGTCATCCACTGCATATTAGATTACTTCAGTTGTTAAACTTAACAAAACAGCCTTCATTATTTACAAACCTCTTCTTGTTCCAAATCTATAATTGATTCATAACCATATGAACAGAAGACAGTATCATTTCAAGGTCTAAAGTACTTTTGCAACCTCCTTATCATCTCACAAACAAACATTTCCTCAAAAGACTATACTAAAAATCTATAACCTTTGAGTGAAGTGTAGTGGTATAAGACTAAGTTGCAGAATAGAGTTAGGAACTAGTCTTAAAGTAGAGATCTTATGATGGTATCAATGTTTTATTCCAAATATGCTTCAACAAATCTCTAATCATGGATAAAATATTGTCTCATTATAAGCTGATGGTTTAATTGTTTAGATTAGGAGAATTTGTATACTTAGCTGACCATTTCTCAAACTCTCCCAAAATACCTTTGATAAAAGAATTGGACAAGTTAAGTTTGTGTTTTGATTCATTTCCTTAAAGTCATTATCAAGCTTAGTATTCTACTTAGTCTTAGTTTAGATTTGATTTTGTTTCAGTATTTACATTGCATTTGTCATTTGTCATCAACCAATTAGGCTTCACTCTGTTTTTAACCAGTAGCTTCTTTCCACTAGCTTTTTAGACATTTGCCTTGTGAACATAAAACCACCAAAAGATCAAAAACATCATAAATCATCACAAAAGACCAAAACATCATAAAACACTAAACACAATGCATTAAGAGACAAACACCTAGGCACATACAGTGCACTTCACTTCAGCAGTTTACCAACCCTGCTTGACAATTAAATGAACTCAATTTAGGAGACTAGGTTGAGACCAAACACCTGCATCATACCACTGCTCCATGACAATACTTGATATTTTGTACCAAGTTCCAATTGATACTACCTTGATAAATTATGCAAAGATTTCACTTTAGCTTGCACATGAACCCATAGTTTCTACTATTGATCTTTCCACTATTCACACCAACAATCATCAATCTTATGAATTTGATCTTGGCATCATTAACCATTCTCCTCTTTCTTGTCATTCTGTTCAAAGGAAAGCCATTGCATGTTCTTTTCTAGGACTGCTCCGGAATCATTGCTTCTTAATATTCAACTCAATTGTTCTAACATAGTGATCTTAGGGAAGACATCTTCAATTTCTTTTCTAGGACTCTTCATGGGCAGATCACTCAGGGATTTTTCACTTAATTAACTGTACTCCTCCAAGGGGACTTTTCATAGATGAGTGAAGTAATGATATTAATGATGACAGGAACTTTTCTTACTCATTCTTCTTAATGTGATTCATTGTCAATTCTAGCAGTATGATGCACAATGTGATCATCATTTAAGGTGTTGATGTCTTCTTTCTATTACCATGGCTTCTTGTTGTCTTCTCTTATTCCATCAGTTTGTCAGCTATTGAATACTTTAGATTATCTTCTTCCTCAATAGTTATCTGTTAGAGGGATGTTCCTTTCCCTTCCTGTTCTCATAGCTGTTCTCATTTCATGGAGCTCTTCTTGGACTACTTTCATGGGGTCTATATATGAACTGCTCTCCCCCTGGGATGTTGCTTCATATTTATCACTGGTTGGATATTAGTTTTGTTTCCTATAGCAGCTCCCCCTGAGACTTTGGAGGATTCGTTATGTTATTGAGATAATAGGCTCCCCCTTTCTCTTTTCCTTCCATACTTTATTGGGGTTCATCATAATGTCTGCTCTTCTTTTAGATTCATAGTTTTGATTGGTCTATTTTGATCCCATCATCTGTCTAGAGTTCTTTAATGTATATGGCAGATTACAGTCCTTTGCTTTGTGACCAAGTTTGAGGCATACATAACATCTTATTTTTTCAAAGTACATTTGAGCTGGATTGTAATATTTTGTTCCCCTCTTTGAACATAATTTACAATCAACAAGTTTATGTCCAAAATTATTGCATGCATAACAATAGCCATGGAAATAATTTGTGTGGATAGTGAAGGATTGTCTTTTCCATTTGCTTTCTTGAGGGGTTCTTCTCTTTTGCTGCATCCTTTGCTGGTTGGACTGGGTTTGCTTTGTCTTACAATATGCTACAGTGTGTCCTTGTTTGTGGCAGGAAAAACAAGTGATGCTTCCCATAGGAGGAAAGAACCTTCTTTGACATCTTCCAAATTTATTCAATTCATCCTTAGGAGCATATGAGCCTTTAGCAGTTGATTGTTTCATCCTCTCATTCTTTGTTCTTTCATGTTGCTACTTGATTCTGTTTGTTTCTTTACAAATCTTGTTCTTGTTGGCTTCTTCTTCTGTGGGAATCTTCTGAGCTACTTCATTTTCCTTTACAGCTTTTACAAAGATGATTTTCTTGTTATCTTCTGCCTTGGACTTACTAGTTTCTCCTTCATATCCTATCCCAGTCTTTATGAGAGGTGACCTTTGTGCATTTATAATTTGGTCCAACTGTCCAGAGCCTTTCATTAGAGATGTATCCATTAATAGTTCTCTTTGGGCTTTTTCTAATTTCTTTCTTAAGCTCACTACTTCTTCTTCCAATCTTTCACATTCCTAACTTTTCTCTCTCATTTGTTGCAGCAGAGTGTCTTCTACTTTCTTTGCCTCTTCAAGCTGTGTCTTCAGGCCAATAATTTCTTTCCTATCTTCATATTCTCTCTCATCACATATTTGCACCACTGTCTTAAGGTCTTTGTTTTCATTTTTCAATTTTTCTATTTCAGTCAAAGCAGTGTCAAGCTTGGCTTTTTCTTCAACTGTAATTTCTTCATGGTTCTTATCTCCATTCACACTAGCAAGTACTTCATTTGATTGAATATTTTCCTGTTGACATGAATTTTTCTTCTTCTTAATTCTCTTATCCTTCTTGTCATTGCAGTCCTTAGTGTTTACTCCATGCATGAAGTGCAATCTATCCCAGATTTCTTTTGCATAGGTTAAATCCATTATCAACTCAAGGTCCTTGTTATGAAGACTGTTATATATCACACATTTTGTCTTGGCATTCCTCTGTTGTTCTTTACCGTGGGGGATTCTGTGCAGTAACCATCACATACAAGCTTCCATACTTCAGGTTCATAAACCAATAATCCTTTTTTAACCTTATCTCTTCATTCAGGAAAGTTTTTCGTACTTAACACAGGTACATTTTGATAGTCCGTGACTTAACCAGATCTCCTTCAAGCTATTAGGCTTGCACCAAAGGAACCAATTCTGATACCAATTGTTGAACCCTTAGTTAAACTAAGAGGGGGCGGGGGGGGGTGAATCATTTTAACACATTCATGGACTTTTAAAACTTTTTCATTAACACTTGTTTACACCTTCATTTCATGTTTAACTTAACATGTGAGTAATCTTAGGATGTGAGCAGCAAGCATTAATATAATGTAACAGTAGACTTAATATGAGAGCAGCAAGTATTAAGCAGATGATATAAACCAGATCAACACATAAACATCATGCACAGAGAAACTAGATATAAGTGGAAACCCATAAAGGGAGAAAACCACGTCTTATTATTGTTGTGATGTAAAGGCAAGCTCCAACTCCCTCTCACCACTGATTTTCTATAGGCACCAACCTACAAGAGGCTCCAACCTCAATTCTGCAAGCTACAACTTGCAAGGAAGCTCCAACTCCCATCAATTTTCTGCAGGCACCAACCTACAGGAGGCTCCAACCTCAGTCAGCTACAACTAACATTTTATCAAGCTTCAACTTGATGTGGAAGCACCAACTCCCATCTATTTTCTTCAGGCACCAACCTATAGGAGGCTCCAACCTCATTCAGCTACAACTGACATCTATCAAGCTACAACTTAATAGGGAAGCTCCAACTTCCTTACTCTTTCAAAAGAGAAACACTTGCTGATTTACCTTGGATATTAGCTCTGTTCTGTACCATCTTCACTGCTATGCATCAGTCTTCATATCTGCCTTAAATCATTTCTGCCTCTTCTCAGATTCACTATCAACTCCTCTTTCTTCTCTTCTCAGCTCCTCCTTCTTCTCTGCTTAGCTCCTCTTTCTTCTCTGCCTCACTACTTCATTTTTGCATTATCTTCACTCACTCTCTTTAATTCTACTGCACACTCTCTTCTTCTCTCACTATGTTTTCATCAACCTCCTCCCTTTGGATATTACCATGTTTTATACAAAATAGCTTCGTGGCTGTTTGTATTCTACTGGGAATTCGAAATGGACAGCCATGTCTCTTTTCCTTCTGCCTTCTCATCTCTTTTATCCGATCATTCATAAAATATAACTGTAGGTACCAATTTAACATTACAGTGGGATATTTTTTCTCTTCCAGAGACTTGCCAATGCATCACAAACAATATAAATCAATTAAAATATTTACATTCAATTACAATGAAAAATCCATCTCACTCATTCAGCCTCTTGGCTCGCTGCGCATTTGTCTTTTCTTTGACTGTGTCTTTGTCCTTTTCAGCTCTGTTTGTTTCCTTATTCACTATCACAGGGTAGCGGCCATATGCCATACATATGTAACTGTGCTTTTTATATCAAGCTAATTGATTCTCAGCACAATAATAATAAGTCGTTTTGATATGTGCACTGCCGTGGTGTAATTACTATGTATCTGTAATAGCATCTTTTATATATAAAACAACTTCAGCTCTCAGCATAAGTATAATAAGTTTTAACATACAAACTACCTTTTTAATACAGCTTAAATCAACTCTCGACGTAGTAGTAAAAGCTTGTTTAACATATAAAATGCCTTTTCAGGCCCACCATCCGAACTTTGTTTTGTGCTCCGATGCGATGAGTCTCCTCCGATGATTTCCGATTACGATTACACCCTTTGCGATTGTTCCGATGCGATTGATCGAAATCGCAAACTTCATTGATATGTTCCACTGCTCAGCCTTCGTGCCGATGCGATGGCCCCACACTGCATATATATATATATATATATATATATATATTGGTTCATATATAATCTCCGCCTTATTTTACTTTCCAATCGCAATCGCAAACTTCAGAGATCCTCTTGTGCCTTTAGTCATCTGATTTTTGCCGATGCGATGAGCGAGGGTCCCACTAGACCATACTTCGGAATTTCAATGTTTTATGTTATATTTCTCCTTTATCTGTCGATGCTCTTTAACAAAGGAAATCCTTATTTTCGAGTTTGTATTCCAGTAGGCCCCCACTCCGACTTCCTTTAAGATCCAACGACTGTCGTTCATTGGGAATGGACAGTTGCGATTAAATCGCACCATCGCAATCACATGGTTCAATGATCCGCTATTCTGTTTTACTCCGATCCGATGAATCACTTTTAAGCCAGAACTCAACCATATATGAATCGCGGTTTATAAGCCCATCGGGTCCGGGACTTCATCGCAATCGCAACTTTGTTTACATGTTCCGCTGCACAGTTTTTCTCCGATGTGATTAATCGCAAATTGAATACTCCTGATGTGATTGATGTATTATCCCTCAACTGCTTCCGATTGTGATTGATTGCAATCGCAACTCCCAGTTGCATGTTCCGATATATTTATACTCCGATGCTCCGATTCTCCGATGCGATTAGGCCGGAATTCAAACTCATATCAATTATGGTTCATTGATCCATCGGGTCCGGGCTTCAATAGCAATCGCAACTTTTAGTTTACATGTTCCGCTGCACATTTTTTCTTTGATGCGATTGGGAAATGGTCCCACCTTATGGTACTTTGGTTCTTTCGATCATAAAGCACTCCATATAAATTAATATATATGCTTTGGACCTTTAGTCGTTTAATCTTGCACAGAACCTTATATATATATATATATATATATATATATATATATATATCCTTCGGCTGGGGTAATGATTCTCAGAATAAGGTTTATATATATATCCTCTGGCTTGGGTCACGAATCTCGGGATAACGGCTCTACCTCTGCTTCTGCCTTTCTGTGATAACGGCTCTGCCTCTGCCTCTGCCTTTGCCTTTCTGCTTCTGCCTTCACTGCTTCTTTAAATGGCCCTGTCTTCTACTTTGCCTTATTTCTGGTTCAGGTGTTCCTCCTTTGCCATCTCCTTTGCCATCAATGACAACATTTCCAACACTTTTCGGCTGACAGAAAGTTAGGTAAAAGTTCGGTCGAACTTTTTATAAATAGTTCGGCCGAACTTTTTGTCATTTGACTTAACAGGTCGTCGGCGCAAAAAACAGTTCAACCGAACTTTGTTTAAGAGTTCGGTCGAACTAACGCATCACCAGTTACACAGAACCAAGCTCTGAATACGTATCTGCAACTTTGGATTGATTAAACTCCATGAAACTTTCTGAACTAACTGTCAGAACCAAGACAAGAATTTTCAGAATTGAATCTACTTTCAAGAAATATAACTTTTATAGAATTTCATAAATATTTACTAATTTAATTAATTTTGTATTAAAACGGGTGCAAACAATTTCTGAAGGTCATTATGATTCAGTGAAATCAAAATTCTATATCTTCCAAAATACATTGTAAAAAAATTGAAAAAATTATGGTACATTACACTGGTTCGTCGTCTCTAATGGGTAGCTTTTAGATTTTTAGTTTATAACTTATATGTTAAGAAATTTCTTGTGTCGCGAAACATATTCAAAATATGCAGTTTTTTCATATTGGACCAGTTCAAAAAATTCTAGTAATTATGATATGCATCCATTGGCTTTGTAAATATGACGAAACCGAAGTAGACTCTATCTAGATTGTTGTAACACATTTTGTTTCTCAAAAACACAAATTTTCAAAGAATACAAAATTGCGTATTAACATGACTTCTTATGAATCTGTTGATTGTTAAAAAAACACACACTCAAAGAAACGCTAAGTTGACATATCAAATGTGTATAAAAAATTCCAAAAAATAAGTAATAGAAAGCTAACAAAATTTTTGACAACTTTTATTTTTATCGCAAAATGAAATTCTAAACAGAAAATTTGTTTTAGCTTGCAGAAATTTGAAGAACCAAAAAAAATGAAAGTTTTTTCTCAAAAAAGGGCAAAAAGTGTAACCCAACTTCACATTTTCACCCTTGAACTATTTTTTTATTTCTGCAAACATAAAACATAATTATGTTTATCCATTTTTTTATTGTTTATTGTTTATGTGCATTAAAAAAAATCTAAATTTATAAAATTTATATTATAATTTTCTCATTTACTGGATCAAATTTATTGGGCTAAATAATGTATGGTGTAAAGCTATTTCTCCAAATTGCATCTCGTCGCCACCTGTTTTTTGGTCATGTTTTGTCCCCTTCTCACCTTGTGTGGCCATCTGTTCAACTTACAGTGCCTCCACCTCATCAATTCCTATAGTAAGATGCCAACAGATCCCAGACTAATTCCTATAAAATTTGAAAGGGAGTAATTTCTGTAAAATTTGAAAGGGAATAATTCCTGTAAAATTTGAAAGGGAATAAGAATTTTACAACGAAATAATTCCTATAAAATAGGTGTTTTGCACTCTGTTTATTAATGTTGTCTATTACACTATGGTTGTCTGGAGTGTTTTATAACTAGGGTGCACATTTTTGTGGCTATCATGATCTCCGACTGTTTTGCACAGAATAAATATTCCACCTTTTCATGATATTTTCATGAATTTAAGCCTCTGCAAAAAAGATAATATTCTTATCATATCAGAACTTCCTTTAAAAAATGATAATATTTCTTATCATATCAGAATTTCATGAGTTGATCATCCCTAGAAAATACAGAGTGGTTGTCATGATCTCTGACTGTTTTGCACAGAATAAATATTCCACCTTTTCATGATCTTTTCATGAATTTAAGCCTCTGCAAAAAAGATAATATTTATTATCATAATATTTATTGAACTTCCTTCATGATATTTATGGTTGCTCGCAAAAATAGATAATATTTCTTATCATAATATTTCTTGAACTTCCTTCATGATATCTATGGTTGCTCACAATCGTTCAATATTGGGTAAAAGGTCATGGTCTTACCTTAATTTTTATTCTAATTCCCTTTCCTAACTTTGATTTTCCTTTTGACCTTTGAGATAAACCCAATCATTAAATATGATAGTCATCCCTTCTAGGGAACTTAGTATGGGTTGCTTAGTAGTTTCCAACCCTTATGATGATGTGAGGTGGTGTTTCAAACATGGGAGTAACTTGTGTTTGCATGTGATGCTCACGGGCCATGGTTTCTTTTGTGGGTTATAGAAGGTTTAGTTCTACCTCCTAAGATAAACTTTCTAAAAAGCTTCCCTTTATTCCTTAGATTCAAAATAGATCTATACTAAGGATTAATCTTTATACGTATTTCTACCATATAAATTCTAACGATAATTAATCACAAATGTGTTAAAGTAGAATATGAAATAAGCCCTTTTTACACTTTGCTCGGCTCTTAGGTACATATATGGGTGGGTTTGGGAATGTGGTTCACATGAAAAGTAATAGGGATGGATTTAGTGGAAACCTTTTATAAGATCAGGACTCAAACAATGAGAGAGAGAAAAAAACTTTTATATTCAATGTAAAACACATGCATTAACATTTTGATATTTTCCCTTCTTTCCAACTTAGTCCATCCTTCTAGAAAAATCCCTTTTATATCCATAGTGATCCACTGATATTTGTTCACCAAAAACTATTCCATTTTGGACTTATATATTTGAAAACTATGCTCATTGAATTTATGCAACTATATCTTTAAACCACTCAACTATTTTATTACACCATAGGAATTATTTCGATATATCTCCCATTTTAATGGGATCTATCACATTTCGAGAAAAACACATTAGCCATAAAAGTTTCCTATTGAAACCAAAAGTGATTTGATACAAAACATAGGTTTTAACCTTTTTTAGTTGATTGTTTCAAATTGATTTTTAATAAAATGGAAAATATTCAATGTAAAACACATGCACATTAACATATAATTGTGATATTTTCCCTTCTTTCCAACTTAGAGGACATCCTTCTAGAAAAATCCCTTTTAATGAAGCAGATGTATCCATAGTGATCCACTGATGTTTGTTCACAAACAAATATTCCATTTTGGACATTTATATCTCAAACCTATGCTCATTGATTTTATGCATCTATATTTTTAAACTACTTGAAACTATTTAATTACAACATAGGAATTATTTCAATATATCTCCCATTTTAATGGGGTGTATCACATTTCGAGAAAAAACACATTAGCCATAAAAGTTTCCCATTGAAACCAAAAGTGATTTGATACAAAACATAGGTTTTAACCTTATATAGGTAATTGTTTCAAATAGATTTTTAATTTAAAATGAAAAATATATTCAATGTAAAACACATGCAAATTAACATATAATTGTGATACTTTCCCTTCTTTCCAACTTAGTGGACATCCTTCTAGAAAAATCCCTTTTAATGAAGCAGCGATATCCATAGTGATCCACTGATATTTGTTCACAAACAACTCTTCCATTTTGGACTTATATATCTCAAAAATATGCTCATTGAATTTATGCATCTATATTTTTAAACTACTTGAAACTATTTTATTACACCATAGGAATCATTTCGATATATCTACCATTTTAATGGGGTGTATCACATTTCGAGAAAAAACACATTAGCCATAAAAGTTTCCCATTGAAACCAAAAGTGATTTGACACAAAACATAGGTTTTAACCTTATATAGGTAATTGTTTCAAATAGATTCTTAATTTAAAATGAAAAATATATTCAATGTAAAACACATACAGATTAACATATAATTGTGATACTTTCCCTTCTTTCCAACTTAGTGGACATCCTTCTAGAAAATTCCCTTTTAATGAAGCAGTTATATCCATAGTTGTCCACTGATATTTGTTCACAAACAACTCTTCCATTTTGGACTTTTATATCTCAAAACTATGCTCATTTAATTTATGCATCTATATTTTTAAAATACTTGAAACTATTTTATTACACCATAGGAATAATTTCCATATATCTCCCATCTTAATGGGGTGTATCACATTTCGAGAAAAAACACATTAGCCATAAAATTTTCCCATTGAAACCAAAAGTGATTTCATACAAAACATAGGTTTTAACCTTATATATAGGTAATTGTTTCAAATTATAAATTCTTAATTTAAAATGAAAAATATTCAATGTAAAACACATGCATTCTTATACCCCCTTATTTCTACGTAAAGTAGTGTGAGTTATTCTACTGGTCCTCTACACCTTTCATAGGGTATGATTGGGACAGGTAGTGTTAAATTCTACAAGCTCTACAGGCAGAGTCTGTGAAGGGCCGGGTAGCCTCTGGATCTCATCTTTTCTCAAAGGTGACATATCCAGTAAATGCCCCTACAGTCAATCTCTGTAACAGATCTAAATAGAAGTTCTTCATTTTAATATCCATAAACCTCAACCACTTTAAGACAAACTGTGTACATGTGTCATTTCTCCCATAAATTCTTAGGAAAAATTTTCTAAAGCATGCACATGTCATGTTGGCTTTCTCCCATTAACTTTAAAGCATGGTTTTTTGTAAGTGCATAAAATAATTTTGCAAAGCATGTAAATGTCATTTTTCTCAAGCTTTAAGGCCTAAAAATTGAACCTAAAGTGGCTGAACTCTCATAGAATTTTGAACTTCCATAGGATTTTAGTCTATTTGTTGAGTGTTAACTTCTACAATTTCTAAAGGCAAAGTCTGTAAAGGGCCAGGTAGCATCTGGATCTCATCTTTTCTCAAAGGTGACATATCCAGTAAATGCCTCTATAATCAATCTTTGTAACAGATCTTTAAATAGAAGTTCTTCATTTTAATATCCATAAACCTCAACCACTTTAAGGAAAATTGTGTACATGTGTCATTTCTCCCATAAATTCTTAGGCAAAGTTTTTAAAGCATGTACATGTCATGTTGGCTTTCTCCCATTAACTTTAAAGCATGTTTTTTGTAAGTGCATAAAATAATTTTGCAAAGCATGTAAATGTCATTTCTCTCAAGATTTAAGGCCTAAAAATTGAACCTAAAGTGGCTTAAATCTCATACAATTTTGAACTTCCATAGGATTTTAGTCTGTCTGTTGAGTGTTAACTTCTACAAGTTCTAAAGGTAGAGTCTGTAAAGGGTCAGGTAGCCTCTAGATCTCATCTTTTCTCAAAGGTAACATATCCAGTAAATGCCCCTATAGTCAATCTCTGTAACATATCTAAATAGAAGTTCTTCATTTTCATATCCATAAACCACTACCACTCTAAGGCAAACCTTACACATGTGTCATTTCTCTTTTCTCAAAGGTGACATATCCAGTAAATTCCCCTACAGTCAATCTCTGTAACAAATCTAAATAGAATTTTTTCATTTTCATATCCATAAACCACTACCACTCTAAGGAAAACCTTGTACATGTGTCATTTATCCCTTCTCCCATAAACTTTTAGGCAAACTTTAAGGCATGTGTCATTTCTATTTCATTTCTCCCACAAACTCATAAAGGTGTGACTTTTGACATATCTAGTTGTTTTAGTAAGTGCATAAAATTTATTTCTCCCACAAACTAAAGGCTTCCTCTCATTAATTCTAGATGTGAATTCTACCATAATTTTTTAAGTCAAATTTTAAGATAAACCATGCACATGTCATTTATCTCATGATCATGTGTCATTTCTCCCATGCATTTGCAATAAATGTCAATTTAATATTTATTTTTATTGAATTTGTTTTTTTCATGGATAAGAAAACCATTAAATATGGTTGAAAAATGGAAATTATGCATAGAAGTTTCTTGCTATCCCAATCCAGGGAAAGCAATGATTACATATGTGCATTCCACTATTGCGACTAGCACAGTCATCCAAAGGAAAATGAATATACTAGGAAGAACAACAAACAAATAAGTAGATTATATTGGATTGATAGAAGGCTTGAAAATAGCTATGGAGTATGGATCAAATGGAATTGTAGTTTTCACCAATTCTGAACTTGTATGCAACCAGATGAATGGCATGTACCAAGTCAAGAAGGAGAGGCTAAAAGAACTGCATGGAATAGCAAACAAAATTGTTAGCCAATTTCAAATTTTTAGGATAAGATATTGTTCAAATGTGAATAAGATGTCTGTTGATCTAGTGTGTGGGGCAATGCCAATTCAGGATTCATCTATCAAAGATGAATTAATAGATGAATTATAATTATACAGGGAATTTCCAATGCAAGATTCATCTCTCAAAGATGAATTAGTTTTGAGATTCTCTTCTTCAAAAATTCAAGATTCATCTCTCAAAGATGAATTAGTGTTGAGACTCTCTCCTTCAAAATTTATTAATGAAAATTGTAACATATCTTGGATATGTGTTTGTTTTGTACTTATAAATGCGTATTTTTTACTCACCATGTGATTTTTTCAATTATATACCAAGTGTGCTCCCACCACACCATGTAAAGCGCAACTTGGTGAAATTCACATTTGCAACAAGTGGTGAACTTCACATTTTTATAAAAATAAAATGCGGGGACTTCAATAAAAAAAAATTAAATGGAGTTTCACTTCCTTTTTAATGACAATGTGTTTTTTTCAATTTTATACCAAGTGTGCTCCCACCATGTAAAGCACAATTTGGTGAACTTATCATTTTTATAAAAAAAAAATTCTTAAATTGAGTTTTACACATCAATTAGTGCTTTGAAAGTTGTGTTTTACATAATTTGTGTACAATAAAACATTAATTTTCTAAAATTTATTTTGAATTTATTTTAAATTCTAGTCATTTAAAAAATAATTGTAAATGTCCACCGTAGATATATATATCATGGAGGATGAACGATGAATATCAATAGAATCCCATATCTCTATGAGAAGGGGGGATCAAGGATCGAGGGACGTTCATGGTATTTAAATATAATCTTAAATCTCCATACATGTGTGTACATATGGAATTTATTTTTTATCGACTTTGTGAGTTAAATTAGTTGTTAATAAGTTTCTTTTTTTATTTTTTAGGAAATAAGAGGAAAAGGGTCTCTACTCCATCCATGGAGCATGCCCATGGTTCACCCAGTCGTGGTATGGTTCACGCAATTTAATCAATGAATATGTATGTGTATTTATATGTATGAATGTATTTTTCAATTGATTATAAATTCGTATTTGTTTATGAATCTTCTCTCTCGTCTCGAGAGGTTGGTGGCGGTTCAAATCGCCTTAGAGGGTCATCAATAAGTGCTAGAAGGTTGCATGAAGGAGGTGATATTTATTTCCCTAGAGGCTAATCAATGGCTGGTGGTGTTGGTTCTCAGCAGGGTCGTTCTGGTTCTCAACAGTTTGAGGGTGGGGAAGATGTTAGCCAACCACATTGAGGTTGCCATCAATTTGAATATTTTTTTCATTCAATTTGTACAAATTTGTTTACATGTGTTTTTTCTAATATAAAAATTTTTATATATTGATGCAGAGGCTGAAAATGCTTCAAATGTTAGTCGAAATAGACATAGGGTAAAACGCTTCATTCAAGAAGAAGGTTGTCCACCCACCACGACATATCCGGCCGACATTTCCGATATACTGTGGGAAAGAAACATGTAGCAATGCACCTTAGAAAGGTGTCAACAACTTCATGAAAAATTGCAGAGGGATCTCGTGTCTTTGACTCTACCTGCTGAGAGTCGACAAAGCTTGGAAATAGTTACATGTTCTTTAGGAAAACTAATAGATGTACCAAAACCTTGGGCCAACCACGAATAATTTTGTGGATGCCATGAGAAAAAGAAAGGAAACGGTGATGGGACCCAATAAATGGGAGGCTGTTAAAGAAAGAGTGAGAAAAAAAAATGGTAAAGTCAATGTTTAATTTTGAATAATAGTCGAAAAGAAAGATGTTGAAGGAGTAATATTTCAAGCACCCTGATATAGCTCACTATTTGTATGATAGACACCTTGCGGCTTATGGAAGACTCCCATGGAACAACAAGGTTACACTTTATTTTGCAAAATTATTTTATGCAGAATTCTTTTTGGAAATGAAACCCAATTACAATGACCTTCCCTCTGAATTTTTTGGTCCTGGGAAAGGTCGATTGTGTGACCGTAGGGGTGCTAGGTGTGATTCAGAGTTGCCTCATCCTAAGCCACCATTGGTTAGTCGACCTGTTTGTGTCGAAACTTTGTGGTCAGAGATAGAAGCCACTTCTCAAATTAGTCGAGAAGCAAGGGATGCCATCATCGACAATGTTCACAGTGGATTGGGTGCATTCGATGTTTGTCTGAATCGACAAAGAGCACGTGAAAATGAATGCGCCAATTTTGTGTATTATACAGATGAAGAGATTGACAGCATGAGTGTTGAAGATCTGAAAACATATGCAAAGAATTGTTGCAATGGTTGGCATGACCTAATTTTTCATAAGGAAGAGGGCATGGGAATGGTATGTGTTAATGGTTAGGATTCAATTATTTTAACACATACATACAATTTGTAATAAATACACACACACACACACACATATATATTAATTTAACAAAAATGTATTATTATATGTTAACACCATTTCTAGTTGCCACGCTTGATGAATGAAGAAAATGTAAATTTCACGTTCAGAGCCTCAGGTTCAAACAATCAAGATGGGTCTCACCATCAAGATATGTTGGCAAATGTTAGTGTTTTTTAAACTTGATATTTTTAAAATAAATAATTGTGCACAGAGGTACATTGTCATGTATATATAATAAAATGTTTTAACAGATTCCAATTTCGTCCGATGTTTTTGGGATGGTGGTACCTTCTTCTTCCTTAGGAGATGTACCTTCTACTTCCTTAGGAGATGTGCCAGGTTCACAACAAGTATGGACAGTTTTTCACTTTTAAAATTTATATGTTTTAAGTTATATATATTCCATCTCAAAAAGTTCCATTAAAAAATGAGATATATCCATATCTTGAGTTATTTAATTTTTTTTGAATTTTAGGTTTTTGGAGATTTTATTTTGGAGCCTCTCTTAGGAGATGTGCCAAATCCACCTATAGAAGTATTCAATTTTTCACTTTTAAATATATATGTTTTTAATTTACAATTTATAAATTGAAGTTTAAAATTTTTATTATAAACTGAGATCTTGATCTTGAGTTATTTCATACTTAAATTAAATTTTTTAATTTTAGGTTTCTATAGAGGATTTCTTTTCTCCACAAACTCTAGTGATGGAGATAGGAACATCCACATCATTTCAACCATTTGAACAAGTTGTCTATTTTTTTTAATATTATTGAAAATAAGTTTATATATATGTATTTTCAATTGAAATTTTATATATATATATATATATATATATATATATATATATATATATATATATATATAATTGTACATGTATATTGTACAGTTTACTGTTGGAGATGTTCCCATGGAGGAAGTTGTAGTTGATGAGCAACAAATGGAGAGGGAACCTCATGAGGTATTGCATGATTTTTTTTTTTATATTTTGTTTTTTACACGAAGTTCTATATATTCTCACTCAATTTTAAAACATCAAATTTTAATGTTTGTACGTGCATTGTGTACAGGTTCCCCATGCTTCGCAGGATAGCTCGCAGATTGAGACTTTGCTGGGAAAGACACTACATCCATCTGTATTTGATGGATGATTTCTAGATTTGATTGAGATTTCTAGTCTTAAATTTACTTTTTTATATATTATCTAGATGTAGTCATATATATATATATATATATATATATATATATATATATATATATATATATATATATATATATATATATAACTTGATATGATACTTGATACATTGAGATCTACAAATTTTGGACATATTTTGTGAACTACATTTTGGATAGTTGAGCTACTAGTAATGTTGTGATCTATAAATTAATGTTTTTCTTTTGAACTACATTTGGCATGTGAAGTAATGTCGTGTTATAATTTGTTTTGTTTTTAAAAGTTAAGTTTTGGATGGTTGAAGTAATTTTGGCATGTGAATGTGAAGTAATGTTGTGTTATAATTTGTTTGGTTTTTAAAACTTAAGTTTTGGATAGTTGAACTACTAGTAATGTTGTGATCTCTAAATTAATGTTTTGCTTTTGAACTACATTTGGCATGTGAAGTAATGTTGTGTTATAATTTGTTTTATTTTTAAAACTTAAGTTTTGGATTGTTGAAGTACATTTGGCATGTGAAGTAATGTTGTGATCTATAATTTTTTGTTAAATTAAAAGTTAAGCTTTGGATGGTTGATCTACATTTGGCATGTGATATAACGTTAAATGTTTTTATTGGATATTTGAACTACATTTGGCATGACATGTGAAGTAATGTTTTGATATAATCAAAAAATTTTTAAAACTCAAGTTTTGAATGGTTGAAGTACATTTGGCATGTGAAGTAATGTTGTGATGTATAATTTTTTGTTAAATTAAAACTTTTAAGTTTTGGATGGTTGTTCTACATTTGGCATGTGATATAGTGTTAAATGTTTTTATTGGATAGTTGAACTAAAATTGGCATGGCATGTGAAGTAATGTTGTGATATAATCAAAAAGTTTTTAAAACTCAAGTTTTGGATGGTTGAATTACATTTGGCATGTGAAGTAATGTTGTGAAGTACTATATATATATATATATATAAACAATCATAAGATTTTAGGTCTTGTTAGATGTGTTGAAGACAATCATAAAATTTAAAAAATGCAATCTATAATGTACATATATGTCCATTATTTCACATCAAAAGCTACCTTCAGTTAATTCCATTATAGAAAATATATATTCGTACAACATTTTTCATCAATGCACATAGAAAAGTTATTTGAATAGTTAATTGCTTTCTAGAACATATCCATATCAGTCACTAACTTTTTCATCGATGTCGATGAGAATTAAGCTACTTTCCTCGATGGCTATAGAGATTGCTTCTTTAAGTTCATTGTTTCTAGAACATATATATATATATATTTAGTACGTGAAACATTTTTCATCAATGCACATGGGAAAACTACTTGAACAATTATATATATATATATATATATATATATATATATATATATATATATATATCCAATACGTGCAACAATTTTCATCAATGCACATAGAAAAGCTACTTTCAGTTAATTTCCTAGAACATATTTGACCATTGGACAAACAAATTTTGTACTAGATTTTCAATCAGGAATAGAGATGTGGGTCAAATCCCACCAAAATTCGGAGAAGTGCTCCGAGTCTCTTGTCTGAAAGGAATATTCGTACAAAATTATACTGTGGATAATTTATTTATATTGTGGATACTTTTTACCAGAAAATCCCACAATAAAAACTAGGTGTGCATTCAGTTCGTGTATATATCCAGTACGTGCAACATTTTTCATCAATGCACATAGAAAAACTACTTTCAGTTAATTGCATTCTAGAACATATATATTCAGTACATGAAACATTTTTCATCAATGCACATATAGTAAAATTACTTGAATAGTTAACTGCATTCTAGAACATATATATATATCCAATACATGCAACATTTTTCATCAATGCATGTATAGAAAAGCTACTTTCAGTTGATCCTAGTGTGCATGTACCAAAACAATTTTTACATGTGAAAACACTTGCACAAATAACATAACAAGGCAGCTCAATTTTAAGTTGAGTTCTGGAAGTTCTAAAACATAATCCAAAGAGAAGAAATTGTTGGGTAATTCAATCGAAAAAATTCCAATGGAATGCCATCTTCATAGAATATGGACGAGCATGAAGACTTAGTCAGAGTGATAGTATTCACTCTGAATTTCCTTTTGTGGAACAAATGTGTAGTTTTCTGCAAAATAAATTACTAACAAAATGGTCGCTAGTGGAAAAACTTCACGAGATTTATTGAATTACAATTCTTGCCACCGAGCTCTATGGGAATGCTTGGTGTATTTATAAATTTATGCCTCAAAATTTCTCAAAAATTCTATCACAAAAATTTCTTCTTCTCGTAATTCAATTCTTTTAGCACTATTTGCACCTTGAATCGATGTATGGATATATTCATATCTCTTCCATTTCACTTTCATGTTGGACAATGATTGATAATTTATATCAATACGATATTTGTTTTGAAATTTAGTCAAATTTCCACAATCATCACATTTTTTACCACCAACACATTTCTTTTCATAACATAGTTCATTGCTTTGTCTTTCACATAGAATTTGAGATATGAAATCACGGATAGTGGAAGGAAGAGGTGAATCCTTCCAATATGTTCTACCAAAATTAATGAATGTGTCATAACATAACTCAAATTCCACATGATAACGACAACAACAAGTGTCGCGCACGGTGATAGGTTTTACATACCATGGCTTTTGTTGAAAAAAAACACTAATTGACACATGAATTTCATGATTCTCTTCTTCGAACTTGTTGAAAAACTCTATCTGGTGGTTTCAAAGAATTTTTTTCATGTTCTTCGCACTGATTTCGTGTTATTCTTCTTCGCATCACATCCCTTGCATTTGGTGAAACACGTGAATATTTCTTCCAATATTCATATATTATTTTCTTAACATGTTCTCCAAGTCTATCTTTGTATGGTTGCCTAAAAATAGCTCTCCAACAAGCGAGTTCATCATTTACATCTATTTGCAACCGAAATTTCCGATGTTTGTGCAAATTTTTTCGTGAGGTTCCTAATGCTCGTGCCATATATTTTACCAAGCGATTCTCTTTAGTACTTGATGAAACCACTACCATATGTATTTCTCTACGTACAACTGAAACATTTTTCTGTCTAGATCTTCTAATTGAATTTATAGCACTATTTATATTTTGTATCACATTTTCCTTCATTTTTTTTTATCTTTGGTTGATTTTCGAATACCCAATAAAGTTGTAGCTTCTTTTAATTTCCTTAATGATAGGAGACCTTTCAACATTTGGGCTTGAGCTGTCACCTTTTCCTTTATGAAATACTTATCAAAAATGCGGTTAACACGATATCGTATATAATGGTCAGCTTTTTATCTCCATATGTGTGAGTGTCAACATTTTCTAACATCTCATCATCGACATTGATTTCATCTGTACATATTCGAATGAATAGTACATAATAAGTTTACATATTCAATAAATAACTAAATTAATAAATATGTATAATTTCAATAATACGTGCATGTGTTCAACATATATATATATATATATATATATATATATATATATACACTTTGTGATTCAATTTCTTCACTTGAATTTCTTTCAACATTTTCACCATCTTCAATCATTGGTTCAATATCTCTTTCACTTTCTCTTTCAAAATTTTGTATCTCATCATCAATGTTTTGAGGAATATCTCTATCTGTTTACATTGCAAAATATTTTTCAAATTAATTCATCAAATAAAAATTAAGCTTCACATTTTACACTAGGAAAATTTTAGATATATCAAACTCATAATATTTACATTTACAAACCTGCTTCAACTTCTAGTTGAGGTCGATTTTCCCCTTCAATATTTGAGATTTTTTCTATCTTTCTTTTGCAAGATTGTCTCATCTCTTCTCTACGTTCCTCAGGGTCTCTTTTTCGATCATATTTTCTCGTACAATTCCTTCGATTTTCCTTGATAATAGAGTATGAAGTTTAAAAAAAATCCTTCAAAAATTTAGACAAAAACTCAATTAAAAAAAAAAAAAACATCACAAAAGATTTAATTTCAAAAAAACTCATTTTAAAATTTTTGCAAAACTACATACTTCAATCCAAAACACTTAATTCAAAAAATCTGAGACAAAAATGTCTTATAAAAATGAAACGAAACTCAAAATATTTCCTTTCAAGTCCTACAAAAAAAATTCATTTAAAAAGTTAGACAAAAACTCATTTTAAAAAATCATTATAAAAAATTTACTTCAACCCAAAACACGTACTCTAAAAAAATGTCACTTCAAAAAATGCCTCCAAAAAATGTCCATTGAAAATTAATTCCAACTTCTTAAAAAATGGCACTTTAAAAAATACTTCAAAAAAACCTCTAAAAAAAGGTACTTCCAAAAAATGTCCAAAAAATGTCTTTTGAATATTAATCCTAAAAATATTCATTTCGAAATTAAGCTCAAATCCATACCTTCAAAAACAATGAAAATTAAGCCCAAATCTATAATTTCAAAAAAAATAAAGCCCAAAAAACATCCAAAAAATGTATCACATACCTCCAAGAAATGACCTTTGAATGTTCCTCCAAGAAAATTCCTTAAACCCAAAAAAATTTCTTGCAAAAATGTTTTTTGAATGTACCTCCAAGAAAAGTCCTTAAACCCAAAACAATCCTTTGCAAAATCAGACCAAGAACTTTGTAAAATCAGACCAAATGTGCGAAAATAATGAATGATTTCGCGGCAATTTTTATTGCCGCGAAATGTTTTTTTGGAGGGGCTCCGTGATATTTTCCGGCTGATGGAAAATTGGGTAAAATTTCAGCCGAAATTTTATACAAAATTCGGCTGAAATTTTATGTCGTTAGACTTGACGGGCCGTCGGCACAAAAAATAGTTCAGCCGAACTTTTTTTAAGTGTTCAGCCGAACTAACGTGTCAGCAATTATGCAGAACCAAACTCTAAATACGTATCTACAACTTTGTACTGATTAAACTCCATGAAACATTCTGAATTAATTGTCGGAACCAAGACAAGTATTTTCAGAATTGAATCTACTTTCAGGAAATATAACTTTTATGGAATTTCATAAATATTTACTAATTTTAATTAATTTTGTAATAAAACAGATGCAAACAATTTCTGAAGGTCATTATGGTTCAGTGAAATCATAATTTTGTATCTTCCAAAATACATTGTAAAAAAATTTGAAAAAATTATGGTGCATTACATTGGTCTGTCACCTCTAATGGGTAGTTTTTAGATTTTTATTTTATAACTTATATGTTAATAAATTTCTTGCGTCGCGAAACATATTCAAAATATGCAGTTTTTTCATATTGGACCAGTTTAAAAAATTCTAGTAATTATGATATGCATCTGTTGGCTTTGTAAATATGACGAAACCGAAGTAGACTCTGTCTAGATTGTTGTAACACATTTTGTTTCTCAAAAACACAAATTTTCAAAGAATACAACATTGTGTATTAACATGACTTCTTATGAATCCTTTGATTGTTATAAAACACACACTCAAAGAAACGCTAAGTTGACATATTAAATGTGTATAAAAAAATTCCAAAAAATAAGTAATAGAAAGCTAATAAAATTTCTAACAAATTTTATTTTTATTACAAAATGAAATTCTAAACAGAAAAATTGTTTTAGCTTGCAGAAAGTTGAAGAACAGAAAAAAATGAAAGTTTTTTTTGAAAAAAGGGCAAAAAGTGTAACGCAACTTCACATTTTCACCAAAATACTAAAATTATAATGAAGACATTAGTGTAAAGTTGATAGATGATACATGCAATTATGTTAATTGTAGATGAATCCATGCACTGTAAATTCATAGACCCCCTTTTTCTCTAAATTTTAACACTACAAATGGATTCAGAGACACCTATAGTGAAATGTAACACTTTGGTACCAAAATTGCAATTTTTCCATATATGGAGTGACACAATTAAAAATAACTGACATAAATGACTAATTCATATACTTGTTGTACTTTTTATTTGGCCATATTTTTATTCTTGGACTATAATAGTCATTTACATTAATCATTATTAATTTTGTCACTTATTATCTAGACATATATTTTAATCCTAGACTAAACTAGTCATTTAAGTTAGTCACTTTTACTTTAGTCACTTATTATCTAGTCATATATTTTATCCCTAGACTAAATTAGTCATTTAAGTTAGTCGCTTTTAGTTTAGTCACTTATTATCTGGTCATATATTTTATTTCAAGACTAAATTAGTCATTTAAGTTAGTCATTTTTATTTCAGTCACATAAAATTTCTCAAATTTAGTAGTAATTCACTTGAAATAATTGCGATGACTAACATTTTTAGTCACCTAGTCATTAATTTCATCATTTTTTACTAGTGTAGATTAGTATATCATCAAAAAATACTAACACATATTTTCTAAGGAAGGGTTTGAAAATAGAATTCATCAAATCTTGAAATGTGGAAGGTGCGTTAGTAAGGCCAAAAGGCATGACAAAAATTCATAATGACCCTCATGAGTTCTGAATGTTGTTTTCGAAATGTCTTCAATATTCATTCTAATTTGATGAGATCCAGAACGAAGATCCATCTTGGTGAAGTAAATTGCTCCATGTAATTAATCCAATAATGCATCAATGACTAGGATGGGAAATTTATCTTTAATAGTGATCTTGTTGAGCTCTCTACAATCTGGACACATACGCCATGATCCATCCTTCTTGTGCTCCAATACTACTGGAGTAGAGAAAGAACTTTAACTAGGTTGAATTATACCAGCCTCTATCATTCCATCAACCATACGTTCAATCTCACTTTTTTGAGCATAAGGATATCTGTAAGGCCTGATGTTTGGAGGAACACTTCCTGGAATCAAATGATAGCATGATCATGATCACGAATAGGTGGGAGTCCTTTGGGAGTCTCAAACACCTTGGAATGATTTTCCAATACTTTTCGGAGATCTGGAGAAATAGATGATGTTGATGTTTAAATCTCTAGTGAGAATAATTGTGAAATTACGCCTCGTTGTTCTTTCTTCAGAAGCTTTGTCATGACATTAGAGTTGATTGTCTTTCTTGAATTCCCTGCGATACCTCGTAATTCAACTTCCTTTCCTTTCAAAAACAATTTGAAGAAAATTTCTTGAAAATTAAAAGATACCATCCCCAAAAATTGTAACCATTGTACTCCTAGTACAACATCAACACCGCCCATTGGAATGGAGAGCATTGGACTATTCAATAAATATTTCCCCCTTGGTTAGCTTGATATTATGGCACTTTCCAGAGCAATTTATATTTCCTCCTTTTGCAACCATCACTTGTCACTCTAGTCCTGGGTATAGGAAGAAATTCAATTCCTTGGCTACCTTACAATGAATAAAATTATGGGTACTCGCGATTCAATCAACACTATTACATTTTTCTTCTTGATATGTCCTTCTATCTTGAGAGTTTAAGGAGTGGTAATTCCTGCCAATGCATTATAGGATATATTTGGATTCATTTATTCTTCATCTAGGGTTGGTTCCTGGTGTATATCCTCTTCTTTTGAAGTTTCTTGTTCATTTTCCTCCTCCTCTTCACAATCTATGTAAAATAATTTATTCTCGACACACTTATGACCTTTAGTGTATTTTATATCACAACTATAGAAAATCCCTTTTTCTCTTTTTTCTTCCAATTGTTGTGGTGTCAACCTTGTATGTTCTGGAAGTCTAGGAGTAGAAACACTTCCATCTTTATAGTTTTGAATGGTAGGCTTCCTTGTCGCCATAATTTTTCTTTCAACTTTTCTTTCCAACCTAAATGGCTTCTCTAATGAATCAATTTCCCAAAGGCGAATCTCATGTTGGATGGCATCCTTTAAAGTCCCTATGAAGAAATCAATCTTGTGCTCCTCTGTAATATACTTTACCCTTATATTCAATTTTTGGAAGTCCTCAATGTGCTCCACCATTGAATCCTTTTGTTTGAGATTTATCAATTGGCTAAAGAAGGTGTTGCTATTAGTATCATCATAATGTTCTATCATTTCCTACGAATAAATTGACCAAGTGACAATTTTTTTACGAGAGAAAAGCAATCGATACCATACAAATGTATTGGGTTCTAAATATAAAGTTGAAATGCATACCTTTTTTGTATTTTTCATTGTGATATTATCTCTATGTTTTGTTATAATCTATTACACAAGATCTTTAAATAAATTACGACTAAATGTTTATACATAACAGATGTGTTTAAGTCTTTAATGTGTTGTGATTTGGATCGGCTCCTGTTACGTTTGTCTGTGCCAAAGTGATAGAAACTATGTGGTCTTCTGTTAAGTCTTGTGCAGTCTCCGTGTGCGCATCTGTATAAGTTTTCTATGGGTTTTTTCCAAGGACCACTCATTAATTCCTCCCTCAGGGTGTTCAAACCTAGTTCCAACACCCCCCCATACTGCTTCAGGTGAGACTTTGGTCTGTGCAAGCAGAATACTTCTGAAAGTGCCAGTAGTTGGAGGTCTTGTTGGTGTACCTATAACTCTGAACCTGTATCAGGACCCCTCAAGCCAACAAAATGGTTCTGTTTCTAGGACTGAGATCATCACTTTGAGGGAAATTTGATGTTGTGGCAGCCCTCGCGAAACGAATTACAAGACTGGTTTGATAGAAAAATCTTGGAATTTTCGCATCAAGAGAATAATAGCAATAAGCTATATTCTAAACAATGGGTCAAAAAATATATTTATACAAAAGTGCATGAAATTTTCTTTAGTTCCTTTTCATATGAGCTTCAGGAGTGGTTGTCACGCTTAGCTGAATTCCATCATTGTATAAGAGACAACCCAGTCACTGAGTGGACCTGTGAATTGATCCAAAAAGTAGAGAGTTTTATAATAAGATCACTCGCACAGTAGATCATTGGATCGACCGAATCTTGTGTTGAGAATGCAGCAAGATGATGGAGCTTAGTGAAATGAAGTCGCCTTCACTAAGTGGGCCCGCAGGCAAATTCTGGCGCAAAGTCTATTTTTAGACTATGTCTATTTTTAGACATACGGAGCATAATTTGGGAATTCCAGTTAGAGATTCTTGAAGTATGCAACATGTTGGTAAAAATAGATGAGACCCTATTTTTTTAGGACCCAGACTATTTTTAGACTGATCTCCTAAAAATATGGAAGTCAAATATTATTTACCCTTAATAATATTTTGACTATAAACAGCAGTTTACTCTCTTGGCGCACTTCAGTTTGAGTCATGGAGGTGACTCATGCAACCGACACAAGGAATCACGTGGTTCCTAGGGTTTGATGGCATCTTGCATGGTTGGCTTCAGTTAGACTTCAGTGGCAGGATTTTTGGAGGAGTTAACGGGACAAGTATGGAGTTGTGTTCTGTTTGTTTTAGTTGAACTAGTTGGGATTAGTTAAACTAACTAATCAAATAGATATGAGTGGAGTAAATTAAATAATATTTAATTTACTAAATATTAACTCATTAGTCAACTCAAGAACGCTTCAGTTCACTACAGTGCATGATCAGTTCAGTGAAGACCAGTGAAAGAGATAGATGAAAGGGTAGAGTTAGCTATCAGTTGTAACTATACTGTTGCTATTTGCAACACATAGATAGGTGGAGTAAGCTATGAGTATTGCAAAGTTTAGGTTGGTGGTTTATCTATATAAAGAGGCCATCCCATAGCTTTGAAATACGAAATCAAGGTTGGCTATCAAGTGGCTAAGGATTGGAGCAAGTGATTTGCTAGATCTAGCTTGATAGTGTGTAGCATGGGAGGTAGTGCATGAGAGCTTGTGAAGAGTTTTTGTACTATGATTGTTACATGATTTCTCCATTATAATATACACAATAGCTGCGGGGTTTTCAGCTATAGGCTTTCCCCATACATACTGAGTTAATGTGTGATTTATTTGATGTGCGATTGCTTCTGTTCTTTTCCGCATGTGACAATTAATTGTAGAAGAAGGTTATGTGTTATGTATGCAATTCGAAATTGATATATGACCAGGTTAATCTTCAGTGAATAAGTGATTTATTCAGCTAATTTCTACATGGTATCGGAGCGAAGTTAATTGTCGAAGTCTATTACGGTGATTGCAAACTTATTTCCTCGGACAGAGTCTGCATGCGGGCCAGGTAGCCTCCGGAATATTCATCCTTCTTTGTAAGTTGAAAGATCTGGTGAATGCCCTTTGCAGTCAATCTCTGATTTGGAAATAATTTGTTTTCAAGTATAGATCGGAAGCGATAGAGCTTGGAGTTTGGAATTCGAATTTTGCAGAAGGTTGTTCTTCTTGGTGCCGGTGTTGAAAGATGTCTTCTTTCAATGGTTTGCGACTCGAATATGCTCTTGAAGGCAGTTCGAACTATGTTGCATGGAAGGATCGAATGGAGGCAGTGTTAGAAGATAATGGTCTGAAGGAGTTCGTGGATGCGGATGTCCCAAAGCCCACTGATGCAGCTTTGGTCGATGCATGGCAAAAGAAGATCGCGAAATGTCGAAGGATCCTGTTGGAGGGCGTCAAGGATCATATTGTATCCGGCCTTCATGGTAAGGCTACTCCATATTTAATGTGGAAAGCTTTGACGGATCTATTCCAGAGTAAGAGTGACCAAAGGAAGCTGGCGCTCAAAGATAAGCTCAGGAACATCAAGATGGAGAAGGGCGACAGCATCGCCAAATACCTCACGAAGTTCACTCGGTGCAGAGATGAGCTGGGAAGTGTGGGGGTGGTTGTCAAAGTTTCACTGATTGCATGCTTAGTTTCAAGTATGCTGGGATCGGTGTGGTTCTTGGACAGCGGTACGTCATTTCATATGACGGGAGATCGGGAGTTGTTCTCAGATCTGGAGGACAAGGATTTGGGTATGCACATCGAGATGGGCGATGACGGTAGATACAGTGCGACTGGTATCGGTACCGTATCCTTTCAGAGGGAGTCTGGTAAACCCTTTGTCTTAAAGGATGTCATGCATGTACCTGGATTGAAGAAGAACCTGATTTCAGTAGCGATGTTGGAGGATAAGGGTGATGATGTGGTCTTCAGCGAAGGAAAAGCTTTCCTGCGCAGTAAGACTACTGGAGAGACCCGGAAGATAGGGGTTCGAACTCAGAACCTTTATCAGTTGCAGGTAGATGACTGCGCGGCTATGGCATGCAAGGCTGGAGATGTGGTGAGCCGGGATGATGAGGGCGAACTATGGCACAGGAGATTGGGCCATCTTCACCATGGAGCTTTGAAGATTCTGCAGCAGATTTCTACTGGACTTCCTAAGGGCACCCTTGCGCAGTCAGATCATTGCAAGGGGTGTACTTTAGGGAAGTATGTGAAAGCCACCTTTCACGAGAAGGATAGTCGCGCCACGACGATCCTTGAGAGAGTTCACACAGACGTGTGTGGTCCTTTCTCAGTTGCTTCGACAGCAAAGCACGGGTATTATGTGATCTTTGTTGATGATTTCTCTCGAAAGTGCTGGATCTTCTTCATGCAGAAGAAGAGCGATACATTCGCGAAGTTCTGTGAGTTTAAAGCACTGGTCGAGAAGGAGTCGGGGAAGAAGGTGATTGCTCTAAGGAGTGATAACGGTGGTGAATTCATCTCGGCTGAATTCAAGGAGTTATGCAGCGCAGAAGGGATTCGGAGAGAGCTCATCGCACCCCATAACCCACAGCAGAACGGGGTGGCTGAGCGGAAGAACAGAACGATCGTGGGTGCTGCACGGGCGATGTTGCATGATCGGGGCCTACCCCTTCACTTGTGGGCTGAGGCATGCAATACAGCAGTGTATGTGCAGAACCGTTGTCCTCACAAGGTTCTTGGCATGAGTACACCGAAGGAGGCTTATTCTGGCAAGAGGCCTGATATTTCCCATTTGCGGATTTTTGGTTCTCCTGTCTACATGCATGTGACGAAGGATGCGAGAAGGAAGCTGGATCCAACTGCTGAGGTTGGAATATTTGTGGGGTGCACTGATACACCTCACAACTACCGGGTGTATTTGTCAGACAGTCGAAAGACTGTTGTGCGACGGGATATAAAATTTCAGGAGGAGAAAGCCATGCGGTGTTCGCTTGAGAGGGAGCTACACTTGCATGCAGATGAGGAGCTGTTAGTTCCTAAGGAGGAGCTTCCGGATGTGGATCAGCCACAAGAGGAGGTTCGGGAGGTGGAAGAAACCACCCATGCAGCGCCAACCATCAGAGGGCGCATGCGCACTACAGAAGCTGAGCGACTGGCTCGAGATGCAGAGAAGGTTGTAGGACCACCTACAACACAGTGCAGACAGAGGCAGTCACCGGATCGGTACACTGGATACATGGCTCTTGTGAGTCAATGTGTTGTGACGGAGCCATCCTCTTTTGAGGAAGCTGTGGAGGAACCCGCATGGGTTGATGCCATGATCGAAGAATATGATTCGATCATCGGGAACAGTGCATGGGAGATTGTCCCAAGACCGGTTGGGAAATCAGTTGTAGGTTCGCGATGGATCTACAAGGTGAAGCAGGCGGCTGACGGGAGTGTGGAGAAGTACAAGGCGAGATTTGTCGCCCGTGGCTTCTCACGGATCGAGGGGATTGACTATGAGGAGACTTTTGCACCTGTCGCAAGGTACTCTTCCATACGGACGATCCTTGCTCTCTCAGCGCAGATGGGGTGGCACATTCATCGGATGGATGTGAAGACTGCGTTCCTCAATGGAGTTATTGAGGAGGAGGTGTACATAGAGCAGCCTGAAGGTTTTGAGATCTTCAGCAGTGAGTCGCATGTGTGCCGACTCAAGAGAGCACTGTACGGGCTGAAGCAAGCACCTCGTGCTTGGTACACTCGGATAGACAGCTACTTCACCGGGCTTGGGTTCTCCAAGAGTGAGGCGGATCCAAACCTGTACCAGATTGTGGTGGAGGGGAAGCTGTTGATCATCGTACTGTATGTAGATGATCTGATTTTGACTGGCGATGAGCAGTTGATACTTTCATGCAAGGAGGATCTTTCACGAGAGTTTGAGATGAAGGACCTGGGCATCCTTCATTATTTCCTGAGATTGGAGATTTGGCAGCGCAGTGGAGGACTGTTTGTTTCTCAGGGCAAGTATGCTCGGGAGATTCTGGAGAGGTTCAACATGCAAGGCTGCAAGCCTGTTGACACTCCTCTTCCTGGTGGTTGGAGGAAGGAGGATGCTACTTCAGCGGAGGTAGTGGATGCCACTGTCTATCGACGGTTGGTGGGGTCGCTTATGTATCTGGTCAATACACGACCCGATATATGCTATGCAGTTAACCAGCTTTCGCAAGCTATGGTTAAGCCTACCAAGCTCTTTTGGAAGGGAGGCAAGCATGTATTGCGCTATATGAGAGGCACATCGGGATATGGTCTATGATGGGAGCAGGAGGATGGAGTGAAACTTGCGGTTTCAGTGCGGTGGGCGGGGAGTCAACGGAGCGGAAGAGCACTTACCGGAGGTTTCGGCATTGGGTCGGCAGCGGTTTCACGGTACGGCGAGAGACGGTCCAGGTGGCACTCGATTCGGCGGGCGAGAGTACATGGCAGCTAGCTTGGCTGCATGCGAGGCTATTTGGATGAGGAAGATCCTCGTTGGATTGTTCAGGTTGCATTTGGAGCCTACAGTGATTTATTGTGATAACCAGAGCTGCATCAAGCTCTCGGCTAATCCGGTATTTCATGATAGGTCCAAACACATCGACATCAGGTACCATCATATCAGAGATTGTGTTCAGCGGAGAATCATGATGCTTTCATATGTTCCCACGGAGGATCAGGATGCCGACATCCTGACGAAGGCGCTCACCGGGAGCAAGTTCGAATTCCACAGAGGCAGGATAGGGATTGCAGATAATCCATATCTTGCTGAGAGGGAGTGTTGAGAATGCAGCAAGATGATGGAGCTTAGTGAAATGAAGTCGCCTTCACTAAGTGGGCCCGCAGGCAAATTCTGGCGCAAGGTCTATTTTTAGACTATGTCTATTTTTAGACATACGGAGCATAATTTGGGAATTCTACTTGGAGATTCTTGATGGATGCGACATGTCGGTAAAAATAGATGAGACCCTTATTTTTAGGACCCGGGCTATTTTTAGACTGATCTCCTAAAAATATGGAAGTCAAATATTATTTACCCTTAATAATATTTTGACTATAAACAGCAGTTTACTCTCTTGGCGCACTTCGGTTTGAGTCATGGAGGTGGCTCATGCAACTGACACAAGGAATCACGTGGTTCCTAGGGTTTGATGGCATCTTGCATGGTTTACTTCAGTTAGACTTCAGTGGCAGAAGTTTTGGAGGAGTTAACGGGACAAATAGTGGAGTTGTGTTCTATTTATTTTAGTTGAACTAGTTGGGATTAGTTAAACTAACTAATCAACTAGATATGAGTGGAGTGAATTAAATATTATTTAATTCATTAATTAGTAACTCATTAGTCAACTCAAGAACACTTCAGTTCACTACAGTGCATGATCAGTTCAGTGGAGACCAGTGAAAGAGATAGATGAAAGGGTGAGTAAAGCTATCAGTTGTAACTATACTGTTGCTATTTGCAACACATAGATAGGTGGAGTAAGCTATGAGTATTGCAAAGTTTAGGCTGGTGGTTTATCTATATAAGGAGGCCATCACCTAGAATTAAAATACGCAATCAAGGTTGGCTATCAAGTGGCTAAGGATTGGAGCAAGTGATTTGCTAGATCTAGCTTGATAGTGTGTAGCATGGGAGGTAGTGCATGAGAGCTTGTGGAGAGTTTTTGTACTATGATTGTTACATGATTTCTCCATTATAATATACACAATAGCTGCGGGGTTTTCAGCTATAGGCTTTCCCCATACATACTGAGTTAATGTGTGATTGAATTGATGTGAGATTGCTTCTGTTATTTCCGCATGTGACAATTAATTGCAGAAGAAGGTTATGTGTTATGTATGCAATTCGAAATTGATATATGACCAGGTTAATCTTCAGTGAATAAGTGATTTATTCAGCTAATTTCTACATCTTGGGTGGCTTTGTGACTAAATTTTCCATTGATAAATTTGTGTCCTACTCTAAATGAAAGAGAATATTTTTCAAAGGCCCTAGAGGTAAGTTCCCACGCTCATTGAAATTATCGCTAAATATGATATTGTGTGAAAAAGGTTTTCTATGCGAACATGCTACTTGAATGCATTAGAAGGGTTTAGCTATGCACAGTGGCAGAATTTACCACAGATATTCTGAAGAATTCCCTTATATCCCTCTGAAGATTCGATTTGATAGTGATCTTGAACCAAAAACCGCTAGCTCAAGTGATTTTGATGAAGAAATATTTTTTCCAGCAGAGACCTTTAACTCTGTTTTCTACCCCATCCACTCCACTTGTGTCATCACACCAAAGACCGCCTACCCAACCATGCATTCCATCTCCCCCTCCTCCCCCAGAAGTAGCAATGGTCGTGTCAATGAAGCTACCTAATTTCAAAGGTATCAGGAATGAGGATACCGAAAACTTTTGGATTGTGATTGAGGCAATGTGGCAGGCGCATCAGGTTCAAAATAATGATATCAAGAAGGCACAAATCGCTATTTCCTTCCAGGATAGAGCACTGGATTGGTATATGAGGTATGTTAAGGATAACCCTGATGCTACCTTGCAACAAATAAAGATAGCCCTAAAAGAGCAGTTCAAAAAGCATAAATCATACTCACAGTTGGTAATTGAGATGAAAGATATCCACCAAGAGGTTAATGAGTCTGTATGGGAAGAAAACCAGTGGTTGAAGCGTTTCATCAGGGATGGAGGGTTCACCATTGACAATGTGCAACATAAAGAATTTTTCATTGCTATGTTTCTCCCCCATTTGTGCCAGCCATTAGGACAGCAAAATATTGCCACATTAGCTAAGGCTGTAGAGGTTGCAATGAAATTAGAAGCTACACCAACACCTCTTTCGCTTGGGACTCAACAAATACAGAATCAACTGGAAGCCATGCACTTGGAAATTCAAAGCATGTGCAACGATAAGGGAAATGAAGCATGCGTAGAGATTTGGTGTATAAAATGCAAATCTTCTGGCCACCATAAGGATCAGTGTCATGTTTTCGCTAACTATTTGAATGTTGTAGGTCCCAGCCCCTTGAAGAGCCCTGTCTGGTGTACAATCTGTCAGGTTGTTGGATTGCATGATACAGATTCCTACCCTAGAATTGGGAAGTATCAGCCTGAAATAAAGCAATTGTTTTGTAGGTTATGTTCGTCATTAGGGCACGATTAGCAGCACTATCGCACCTATGAGATGATGTTGGATAAATCTGAAATATACAGGGTGCAGGTTGATTCTTTCTCACCAGCATACCCTTCTTGGCGCGGAGGATCTCTGGACAGAGGAAGAGGTCGAAGAGGTGGATCAACTGTTCGAGGAACAAGATAAGTCATTTTTTATAACTATGGAAATGCTAGCCATTTTTCACGTGCTTTTATGAATCGTACGCGCCAGTCTTGCAAGTATTGTAGGCAACTTGATCATGTGCTTGAAGATTTCCCTATCCTAATTGCTAAGATGCAGGAAAGAAAGATGCAGACCCAACACAAAACCTGCTAATGGTGCACATTGAACCCAAGTGTGAATGTAGCAACAAGGAGTGACATAACTACCAATGGAGATAAGGGAAAGCAATAAGCTATAGATGTCTGCATCCGTAAGGTGCAAGAGCATAAAACATGAATTGATCTTCAGCACGCAAATGAAAACTTTATTGAGGCACATAAATAATTCACCAAGGGTGGTGCATAAACATCAAGTAAACCATGGTAAGGCACTAGAGGAGATGAAGAGATTAAACCCTTCCTGCAGGCATGTATGAAATTACTGCGCAACAAGAAGGTAATGTAAAATCTGCAGGCTCTAATAGATAATTGCACAGAGAAGGGACCACCAATGGTATAACAACGTGTCGTCAATAAAATTTACAAAAAAAAAGAAAAGATCGGGTAGAGAGATGCGCCTAACTACGCAGATAGGAGCTTATGAGATGGACTAGGTAATTCTTGATCTAGGGTCAGATGCTAATGTTCTATCAAAACAGACATGGCAGCACATGGGCGAACCCAAGATGGAATGGTCCACGATCCAACTGCACATGGCCAATCAACGGAGGATCATTCCTCTTGGGCAGTTGCCTCAAGTTGTAGTCAGTATTGAGGGTGTTAATGTGAAAGCCAAGTTTCAAGTGATAGAGATCATGGATGATACAGATCCCTATCCTACGTTGTTGGGATTGCTTTGGTCTATTGACGTGGATGGTTTCATAGACTTGAAGAAAGGAAGGATGGAATTTGAGAACAATGGAGTCTGAGTTATCATCCCTCTAGACCCCGTTAAAGGAAATAGATATACGTCGCCTATGCGTGTTGGGGACGACATTGACCAAATCTATCAGTTGATCTTGCACGAAGAGGATTGGATCAACCTAACAGTGGATGGAAATATTAAGTGGGAGAAGGAAAGTTCTTGTTTTTCAGACTCTAATGAGGAAATCGAGAATTGGCAGAACCGATTGCATGAGGTATCTACGATGGGTGTCACCATGTGACTAGATATCTGCGATGCATAAAATTTGAGGTACACAATTTTCCATGTTATGATGGTTCGTCTGATGTTACTGTAGAGCTATAAAAAGGGTCTCTTTCACCTCTAATTACCTCACATTAATATGTCAACCCGAGAGCGTTTTGTCATTACAAAGAGTGACTCAATCCAAGGCTCATTTGTCAGAGTAATGCTAGTAGTACAGTGCTTAAGAAATACACGAGTAAACGGATGCTTAACTGAAATTAAATTACTTTAAAGAATAAATCACACACTCAGAAAACTCAACAACTTATCAGTCAAGGGTTCGGCAATGATAACCCATCCCTTCGGAAACTGATGGAAACGAGACTAGAGCATAAGCCTGGGAGCTAGACAGTGACTGCCACTACTCACTACAGCCTTAGATCATCTCTCACACCAAACCAACAACTGCAAGTAAATGGAACAGCAAAGCGAATAAAGGATTGAACAGCAATTCTGGAATAGAACAGCAAGTCTAAAATGGAACAGCAATTAAAATAACTAAGTCCCGCGGGTTGTAACCTATTAACTCAAATACTCTCTATGCAATCAAATAACATTCCTTCACTCCAAAGGCAATTCACACAAATCACACTAAAGGAACAACAACAACGATTAATGAATTATGGAATAGTACTGATGAATTAGAAACACACACAACACGAACGTTTAATATAACAGCTCTGTAACATAACAGTAAGAACATGCAGTGAACTCTTGAAAGGATTAATAACTTGATGCGGAGTAAACACACCGATTAATGCACGAAACTCAATGATTCAATCTTTAGCAGAGCATGTAATAAACTTATAAAACATACCAAATTACCAAATACAATGATAAACAAACCACACAGGAATAAAGTCGTAATGGTACAGAAGCAAGTGTCCTTCGGGGCCGGGCCCTTAGCCTCCAAGGATACACCGCTTGAAGTTAATCCAGTCGCAGAGATGAAATGATCACCAAACTTTCATTAATGCATTGGTCAAAAATACATTGAACCAGTTCTCAACGAAACTTAATAATCAAAGCTGATGTTTTACAGAAATTACATAAAACGTATCCTTCATCTCTATATCTATATATATATATCTTTTTTTCAAACTAACAGTGTTGTCTCTTTATATAAAGACGACGGCGGAGATGTCCAAGTGACAAGGTAAATAAAGCAGCGATCCCTCAGGATCGAAGATCCTGAGGGATTCGCCAAACAGTTAACCCTTCATCCTGTCTTTTATTTTGCGCTGAGCTGGTGTCCTCTCCTTCTTTTCCGAGCCGATTTGCTTTGATCTGTTTATCTTTGTTTGCGTTCGGTTCTCGTCCAGAGAGACAGCAGTTATCTCGACTTTGTCTTTCCCTTTGGAACGGCAATCCCTTTTTTTCTCCTTTTCCTGTATAGAAAATAACCATTATCAGTGGCTAAGTCTTGTATATCGATTCTCACATGTTTTGTTATGGTTAATTATTAATTCCCAAATTCATGACACAAAAAGGTTCACAAATTCTATTAAAAAGCCACTGAAATAATGATCAAAAGCATACCTTTTTAGTACTCCACACCCCCCCCTGCTTACCTTGTTTCATGTCCTCATGAAAACATTGTAGTTGACATGTAATGCAGTGAGAGAATATGCTGGAGAAGGAGTCTCATGCGGAGGCCTACAACCATGTTGAGTGATTAGATAGTCAAAGAACTGACCTGTTTGCCCCTCAGGCATATCATACAGGGCCTGGTATGCGGGTGCAGGGTGCCAAATAATTGGAGTGCGAAATCTATACCCTAACCAGGATGATCCTGCTTTCAGAATGGTCTTGCCATAGAGGTTCAAACGATCGGCAGCTAACTCAAAGTTCTCATACTTAAATGGTTCTCTGAGCTGGATGTGTGGATCAGAGATTCGATATCGAAATTTGGCTGCATTAATGGCCAAGTCTTTGATAGAAAGAAAATACTCTAAACTCTCTTGAATGAGTGCCTCATGCATAGGTCCTAATGTTTCAATGGCACCCGGAGCCGTTATAAGATTTCTATGAACTCTCCACAACTGTACTGGGTTCCTAGGCTCAGCCCTAACCCGTAAATCTAGACCATTTTCCTGACCTTGGAAAGTATCATAGGCTTTGAGCCACTTAATCTGATTAACCCCGAATGAAATGAATGCTTGGAATTGGATATCTCCAATGGAAGGGCCAGGGTTCAATTCATTCTCCTGACTTAGCACAAGGTCGTGCAAATAAAGTTCACACAACAATCTCTGGACTTTCACTCCATAATGTTTACAGCAGTCTATAAAATCATTGACATTGTTGATTTGTATAGGGGTGCCTGCTTTAACAGCTTTTATTTGTAATTGTAAATACCGTTATAATAAAAACAGAGAATAGTTTTTAGCAGGGGCCCTACATGCTAAAACATTATTGTATAAAGAACACAAGTCATTCATCTCTTTGATAGCAGTATCTAGTCTACAAGTTACCTGTGCGACTTCCTCTTGTTCCTTCATCCACCCTTCAAAAGCCTGGCTTTTAGCTTGACTGACGTCCCTTAGTTGCTGCTGCAACTCTTCATATTTTTCTCGGGGAACCGTTTGCTCTTTAAGTTGCTCAGCTTCTTGTTGTGCTTGCTTCATCATCTTGTGCAAGGATTTTGTCTTTGGATCTTTTTTCCATAGGTCAGTGGAGGCCGGGAGTTTTACCTGAACTTTCTTGTTATGTTGTTTGGAGTTCAGAACCCTTATTACCCCTGAGGGTGGTGCCTCTGTCTGAATTTGCTTATCATCCTTTTCTGTTTTAACATGAACATTCGTTTGTTCCCGATCCTCAACATCATGTGGAACAGCAGCTGGATCTTCAGGGTTTTGGACAGCAGGCCGTTTGTTGGCCCTTTTTTTCCTCTTTACCTTCTGGTTCTTTTTCAGAATCCTAATTTGTTGCCTGAGCTGGGTTATCGTATTTAACAATTTAGTCCGTTCTTTCCGCAACTTCTTAATTTCCATCGTTTCATTTGAAGGAACAGCAGTCTGTCGATGGTGGACTGGATCATGACCAGTTGCTAAATCTTCCTCTTGGGGTTCTTCCTCACTGCTCTGCTCCGGCTGTTCTGGGGTATGCACCTCAACTGGTTCTGTTTCTTCCTGAGAAAATGTTGTTTCTGCTCCTACCTCCTCTAGAATTTCCTCTTGTGACCTGGGAACAGAGTGTTCCCGTTCAGTATTTTCCTCCTCTTCATCATGAACAGGCATGTTTTCTTCTTGGGGTTTGTCGTGAGGGTCCTATGAACTAGAAGGTTGACCATACTTACTCATATTGGCTAGGATGGCGGCCAAGTCATCTTCTCCCAGTAGGTCTTGTAATGGGCTATCTTCCTGCTGTTCTATTTCTTCCTCCTGTTCAGCTTCTGCCCCCTCTTCGGATTGTTCGTCCTCAATTACCACCGGTTGGCTGGCGCTTTCCTGGAGTTTTTCCAGTCTTCCTCTTATCCGAGCCAACCAGGCTGATTTTCTGGGCTTATCTATGCTTCCTCTCATCCGGGCTAACCGAGATGATTTTCTGGGTTCCTCCGGTTGCTCGGGTGGATCAACGGCATGCTTGCGCTTTGCCGATTCTTGGCGTGTCTCTGGTTGTTGTGATGTACTGGCAACATTTTCTCTGCGTTTTGCCGGTTGTTCTGGTGGGCTTATAGAATGTCTACGTTTCGGGGATGGCTCTGTCAATCCCCCCTCAATCATTGCAATGAGCTCTTCCCAGCTGCTCTGCACGTCTTTTCTTCCTTCGCAAGTAATATAACTCTGCACCGTTCTTGCTAGCTCCGTCCAGGGTTCACCTAGGGTTGCTGGCAGAACTCCCTTCCCCTTGATTGTCAAATTCTGGCCTTCATCCTGGAAGATGTCGATGACCTTCTGTAATCGTTCCTTTTTTAATGTCCATACCGGTCCAGTGGCTGGTAGTCCTGAAACTTCTGCAATTATGGCATCAGTGACCGCTATCCGTTTCCCTCTTACTGTGGAGTGGTCATCTTGTAAATTCTGCAAGAACTCTATTGCTACTGTTTCATTAGCTTCCTGTAGGCGATTGAAATAATTCAACCATCCCGCCCTTTCCAGGATCTCCCGGGCAGCAGCGGAGATCGTCAGCTGTTGAGGCTCACTTCGAATTGCTCTTCCTCCCATGATTTCACTGTGAATTCTAAATGGAATAGCAAAAACGTTTTTGGTTTGAAACACAGAGAGTAATCGCAAGGTTTCGAGAAAGAAAACACAGAGTATGCAACAGTGCAACAAAAACAACTTGTGTAAAAATAAAAATATGCCATGCCGTGAAACCATGCCAAACCGTCGTAAACTAATTTTCCGAATGGTGAATTGACACGTAATACAGGGAATGATGAGGTTAACCTCCCCCCCCGCAGTGTGATAGGTTGTCCCAGCCGGAAAATAAAGGAGCGGCACCCAGTCTGCAATTAAGTCAGAAAGGAACATCATGTGGAATTATGCCATGTTGAAAAAGGACAACAGATTACCGAAATCGAGGCGGAGAATTGATCGCGTATGATATAAGAGGCTGCTGTGTTATGATTTGAGGCTGATGGATAGGGCATGTATCGTACTTGCCAAATCTTAAGCGGTCATGGTCACTTACGTTGCCATGATTGGTAATGATAAATATTCATGCGATGTATAAATCGGGAAATAACATATGATTAGTGCCTAGGATATAAGAAACAAAAGAGGATTAGTATCTTACCCATTGGTGTAAGCAAGGTGACTTCAATACCATTAACAGTACTCTGCTGCCAACAGGTGTCTATAACCTTGACAGAGTTGTTTTTCACCCTCGGAACCATGATCCTTTGTGTATACTTAGGAATGTTGTTATGTCAGAATGTAGACCATTATGCTGGCTTGGTGACCAGTTAAACATAATGCCATTCACGAGGAAGGAGCGAAACGTGGGCAGGCCGGCTCGTGATGAGACCTCCTGTTCCAAGGTTCGTTTAGTTGATATACCTTTCGGACCATATCCCTGGTATGGTGGCCATAATGGGAATGCCACTTCACTTCCATCCTCATGATCATGGTAGGCTGGCTCTTAATGAGACCCCCTATCCTGCATTTGACACTTGACATATCATGTTCACTTATTTTTTCTTTTTCATTTTCCCTTATTTATACACAAAGGGTGGTTCAACACTCCTTAAGAGTAGGAATGGCGGAAGAAGTCTTATTATCTCAATAGGAAGATATAAACTCTTTGCTCTTATTCCCAAGTGCTAATAAAAAAAATTTAAGGGAATCGGCATGATAAAGATAACCAATCATGGCAAAATTAGTAAAACCATGTCAACAAAAGGTAAGAAATAAGTATGTCCTTCCATCTGTCCTCTTACTAATACAGAGCCTTATAGATATAGCGATTTATGGTTTTCATATTTCGGTATGTTGTGTTTTTATATTTCATTGCACAAATACATAGCTGAAGCTTAAAGACTAGAAAGAAGACGGGCAAAAAGCATCCTCCATTTAAATCAGCAAAAGGGATAAGCTGTTTCGCAAAGAGAGCAAGAAGTATGCTAATGGTGTTCCGTTGGAAAAGAAAAAACGATGGATAATAGAAAAAGGAACAAAAAAATGGAAATGTCGTTCCTTTGGGAAAAGGAACGGCAATAATACTATAAAACACTCAACATGCCATTCCGTTGAAAAAGGCACAATAGTAATAAAAGGACGTTGTTTCTTTGAAGAAAAAAGAACAGTGGTAAGCAAAAGGAACAGCGAAAAATGTAACAATGTCGTTTCTTTGAAAAAGGAACAGCAGAGATCCGAATGCTGTTCCTTTAGAAAAGGAACAGCAAAACAAGCAAAACCAACATCATAAAAAAACATGCATATGCTATTAGAAGAGCAAAAATCAAACTTTGTGGAAGAAAAAGGAACAGCATAAATGACAAGAAAATATTTAATTCAAACTTATGTACAAGAATCACTCAAAAACAAGAACTTATGTACAAATTTGCAAAAAGAAATAGACCCTTAATGAATTACAGGTGAGGAAGATTTCTCTTCCTCTCCTAAGATCTCCAGATCAGTATCTCGGCGTAGCTGCTGGCAGAAGGATTCCCGAGTGAGTGGTTTACGATAGAGACGGACTCGGTGGCCATTTACTTTGAATGCATATCCAGAACCGTCAATGGTGATTAGAGTAAGGGTTCCGTTGTCATGTACCTTTTGGATTTCGTAGGGTCCCAACCATCAAGTCTGAAGTTTTCCAGGGAAGTCCTGAAACCGAGAATCGTATAACAAAGCCCAGTCTCCCTCGTGGAAGACTTTGTTCTTGATGAGCGCATCATGCCATTTGGCTCGCTGCTGTTGAATCAATGCTGTATTTTGTAGTGCAGAGAGACGAATTTCGTCTAATTCATTGATTTGCTGTAGTCGATTGAGTTGTGCCTCGCTTAGATCTAGGCCAACTTCCTGTGTTGTTCGCAGTGTTTGGATTTCGAATTCTATAGGAAAAATGGGTTGTTTTCCAAACACTAATTGATAAGGTGAGTAACCGGTAGTGCTCCTCCATGTGGTTCGATAGGCCTAGAGTGCTTCAGGTAGTCGGGTAGCCCAATCACGCCTATGTGATGCAATGGTTTTCGTTAGGATTGATTCTATTATCTTATTGCTACTTTCTACCTGCCCATTCGCCTGTGGGTGATATGGAGTAGTGATCTTATGCTGGACATGATAATTGTTAAGTGTTGCGGCTAATTTATGCCCAACAAATTGTGGTCCTCCATCTGTAATTATTTCCCTAGGAAGGCCATAACGAACAAATAGAAGGAACAGGAACTGTATGACAGAATCCTCTGTGGCTCTTGGCAATGCTTCTGCCTCAACCCATTTGGTGACATATTCTGTTGCCACCAAAATATATGTTTTTTGATTTGATGAAGGGTTGATGGGTCCAACGAAATCAAGAGCCCACCGCTCGAATGGTTCGATGACTAACTGTGGTTTCAGAGGCATCTCATCAGCTTGACCAGGTCGTCCTGCTCGCTGGCAGCTGTCACAGGCTTGAACAAACTTCTTCGCATCTTTGAAGATTGTAGGCCAGTAATATCCTGTCTGCAATACTTTATGTCCAGTTCTTCGCTCAGCGAAGTGCCCCCCACACGGTCCATCGTGACAGGCTTTTAGGATGTCGAAGATTTCATCCTCTCTAACACATCGCCTGATATTCATGTCTGCTCCTGTGTGAAACAAATAGCCTCCAATCCACGAAAATCGAGAACTTTTCTGAATGATCTGCTTGCGCTCATTAGGAGTTAAATGTTTTGGTAATTTACCTACTACAAGGTAGTTGGAAACATCAGCATACCAGGGTGTTTGAACGGCAACAGCAAACAGGTGCTCATCCGGAAATTGATCTTCCACTGCTGCTGCATCGCTTGATTTTGGTATTCTTGAAAGAAAATCGGCTACAGGGTTTTCTTTGCCAGGCCGGTCCTTGATTGTGATGTCGAATTCCTGCAATAAGATTAACCATCGAGTTACTCTGGCATTTGTGACGGGCTTATTTGCTAAATATTTTATAGCAGAATGGTCTGTATACAAGATAACAGGATAGCCTGTAATATAATGTCTAAATTTATTGACAGCATGTATTACAGCTAGAAATTCTTTTTCAGTAACAGTGTAATTCAATTCAGCAGGGGATAAATTCTTGCTGATGTAATAGATGGCATATGGTTTTTTATCCTCTTCCTTCCCAAGGACTGCGCCAATGGCTGTATCTGAGGCATCAGATGATATCTGGAATGGTAGGTCCCAGTTTGGTCCTCGAAGGACTGGGGCTGTGGATACCAGCTTCTTTAGATCCTCGAAAGCACGATCACATTTTTCTGTCCAAAGAAAATCAACGTTACCAGTCAGTGCATATAAAGGAGCAGCAATGTGCGAATAATGCTCTATAAATCGTCTATAATAACCTGAAAATCCAAGAAAACTGCGTACCTCTGTTTGAGTAGTAGGAGTGGGAATAAGCAAAAGTATTTGGATTTTGGCCGGGTCTACTTGAATGCCGGCTGCTGAGACATAGTGTCCTAGGATAAGTCCTTCAGTCATCATCAAGAAACATTTTTCATTGCTTAAGCAAAGCCTGGTGACAATGCAGCGTTGTAAGACTTTCTCTAGGGTGTCTAGAGCTGGATCAAAATCATCTCCATATGGTGTAAATTCATCCATGTAAACTTCAAGTCCATCATTTATTAAATCTGCAAAAATGCTAAGGATAGCCCTCTGAAATGTGGCGGGAGCATTACATAGGCCAAAAGGTAAAACTCGATAGGCAAATGTTCCCCAGGGACAAGTAAAGGTAGTTTTATCCTGGTCTTCAGGGGCAATCTGAATCTGATTGTATCCACTAAAGCCATCCAGGAAAGAAAAAAACTTCTTCCCTGCTAAAGTATCCAATACTTGATCTATGAAAGGAAGAGGAAAATGATCTTTTTGTGTTGCCTTGTTTAGTTCCCTATAATCCACACAAATTCTCCATTTCCCATTCTTCTTTGGTACTACCACAAGTGGAGAGACCCATTTACTATCAGAAATAGGGTAGATAAAATTCACATCTAAAAGCTTCTGAAGTTCAGTTTTTACGACATATTTTAGATGGGGATTAAGTCTCCTTTGCGGCTGACGCACAGGTCTGGCATCCTTTTCTATATAAATGTGGTGTGTACATAACTGGGGATCGATTCCTTTCATATCAGGGTAGTCCCATGCAAATGCTTCTTGATATTTTGTTAACAGATGGATGAGCTTTGTTTCTTGTTCAGGTGTGAGATTAGCGTTGATGTTTAAAGTTTTCCCCGGTGCAATTTCCACAGTTTTACTATGTGCAACAGAAGTAACAGGTATCGTTTGGTCATGAATATCTTTCAGGGGATCTTCTTCCAATTCATTATCAAATGCTGCTTCTATCATGTGACACTGTGTGCGAGGTTCAGGTTGAGTAATGAAATTATTAATGGCATCGTCTTCTGTTTGATCTTTGAAATCGAGTGCCTCTTGTATAGTTAATGGAGATCTGATGTTATCAGTAAGATATGATACAGGGTGCTTATTAGTTTTAATCATTGTGACACTTGGCTGCGCTAGAGGATATAGAACTAAATTTTTTCTATTCAGTCCTCTGGTTATGGTCATATTTCCCTGCCGACAGCCAATGTAGGCATCGACAGTAGCGAGCCAAGGTCTACCTAAAATTAGCAGGTGTCCATCAAGTCGGGTTTTTGGATTAATTATCAGGAAATCGGTTGGATACTCCCAGGATTCTACAGAGACCATGACATCATGTAGAGTGCCCTCTGGTCTAACCACAGATCGGTCAACCAATTCTAACAGAGTAGAGGTGGGTTCCACAGATGTAATGCCGAGCTTTTAGCAGGTTGTGGTTGTTAAAATATTAATTGCAGCCCCCAAATCAACTAAGGCATTAGACAGGGTCTGACCATAAATTTGAACAGTTATAATTGGATTCCCGGGGTCTTCATATGTAAGGGGTGTTTCTTTTCCGGACAATAGATCAGATAAAGTTCCGACTACTTGGACTCTTGGATTATTTGTTATATTCCTCCTTGGTTTCTTTATGCACAATTCTTTGATAGTTTTTGCGTATATGGGAATATCTTGAATGGCTTGGAGGAATGGAATCTTGATGTACAGATTTTGTAATTCTCCCAGAATGTCAAAGTCAGGATATTGTATGGTTCGAGGTATGGCTAATCGTTCTGGGAACGGAGGAGAGGATGTGGTTGCTTGATTATGAGTTTGTTGCTTATTTACATCCTCTTGTTGTGACTGATGTTCTCTGGGTAATTGATCTTCAATGTGAATTGTTTTATCTCCCTCAGTTTCAATGATACGTCCAGATCTTAACTGAAGGTCACTGCACTCCCTTAAGTCAGGTCCTGTTTCTGGTGATTCTATGATTTGAATAGATTGGACCTGCCTATTGTTTGGATTGGGATCGGGTTGGGCTGGGAGTTGCGGCCTCAAGTTAGACTGGGGATTTTGTTGTAAAGCTGGCAAAGTAGGTTGAGGGAGCGGAATAGTTCCAGCTGGGTGGTACATCGGTCTTTGCCAGCTTGTCTGCCAGGGCGAACCTTGTGAAGTAGAGGGAGTCCATTGTGAAGGATGCGGGCCATTTTGCCAATATGGTGGAGTGTAAGGGAAATTCGGCCAACCAGTTTGGCTTGTTTGATTCAGCCATGGATTTGAAGAAGGAAATGATTGTGGTGACCAGTTTGTAAATGGGGGTTGAGATTGATTTTGCCATATACCATATTGTTGAGCATTATACTGTGGGTTTTGAAAGAAAGAGGTTGGGTCTGGAAACATACCAGGTTGTCTCGGCTGCCACTGGCGGCGCTGGTTGATCGAATTCACCGATTCTGGTTCTTCTTCTACTTCCTTATATACCGCTTTCAATCCAGGAAGTGAGGGGCAGCTCTCTGTAAGGTGATCTTTTGTACAGATGGCGCATGTTTGGACTTTATCCAGTGGACACTCCTTGTGGCTATGTTTTTTTCTGCATCGGGGGCAGAAGATTGCCATATTCTGTTCTGCCTTCAGCTGCTTCTGTTTAGCCTGCACCATATCAAGTTGTGTAGTTAATGTCCCCATAATATCAGTTTTAAAATTTTCTAATAAATTTCCAATTTCTGCGCGTGTTACTCCTTCTGCTGATACTTTGTTATCTCTTGCAAACCGATCGTATTCTGTCGGTTTTATTCTTGTGCTGCCTCTCGAACTCCTGATACACAAATCAATAATGTCAGCAAAACTCTCTTGATAAATATCCCCTTTGCCCATAATGTTTAATGTTTCAATCCATTGTTCCTTCATGCCCCTCATTAATGCGGTTTTTAACACATTATCAGGTAAAGGTAGCGATGCATAAGGAGATCTTTGTAAATTATACTGAAAACGTTCCACATACTCTTCTAGTGTTTCATTTGGTCTGGCTGACATTTGAAATATTTCGTCTTTTAATTCTCTAGACCTACAATAATCCTGATATTTCTTTAAGAAGGATTCTTTCATTTGATCCCAATTGTTGATAACCCCGCCACCTAGCCCCATAAACCATCTTAAAGCAGCCCCTTTTAATGTAGAGGGAAATAATTTCAATTTTTAGGGATCGGTGGTGTAATCGTACCCCCTACATAACACATCGAATTCGAATAAGAATGCATCCGGATCTTCTGATGTGAGTCCGTGGAATGTAGGGATATGCTGAAGAGGGATAGCTTTCATGGGTGCATTTGCTGCAGAATCCACTATAGGATATTGTAATGTAGAGGTTTGAGTATTTGGCTGGTTTTGGGCGTTTGGTTGGTTTTGAGCCATGGGATCGAATATATGCCAGTAACCTTCTGGGATATCTAGGAGGGTATTCCTAGGTTGGGTGGGAACGGTTTTGACGGGGATCTTTTTAATAGCGCTTCCTTTATCTGGAATAATGGGAATACCAGGTGTTTGAGGAGATTGAATCTCTTCAACAATGACTTTCGCAGCACTTCCTTTATCTGGGCTATCTAATGGCTGATTTGTTTCAAGAGGAGATTTCGGTTCCTTGGTTTCCTCTGTTTCTCCTTCTCCTTCACAAAAGTTGCTAGAGTTCCCTTCCTGCAATAATTCTGGAGTGGAATTTTCAACTTCTTGAAAGTCCTGCTCCTCAGTTTGACTATGCACCTCAGCACAGGCTACAAATGGTGATCCTGTGGCCTGAAGGGAACTAGTAGGCGGTTTAGAAGTGTTTTTCTTGAAACCTACTGATGGCTGAGATTCTCTTTTCTTATAGATTTCGTCTATGAAGGTCGTGCGGCCAAGGGTCACCGGCCCCTTAGCTTTTTCAGGTCTGGATGGGGGTTTGATATTCTTTTCTGGCCTTTTCTGCTTAGTCATGCACTCAAAAAAAATGAACTACCAACTTCTATTCAAACAAGCAAAAACAAATCTGTTAGGAAAGCGGATAGTGGAGCAGGTCTTTTACATGCTCTGCACGTAGGTTCTTACCTTCCGTTTTTAGGATCCAACTCTTCCCTAGCAGGCTTGTACACTACTCTGAAAAAGACAAATGCCTACACTCTTTCCCCGGCAACGGCGCCAAAATGTAGAGCTATAAAAAGGGTCTCTTTCACCTCTAATTACCTCACATTAATATGTCAACCCGAGAGCGTTTTGTCATTACAAAGAGTGACTCAATCCGAGGCTCATTTGTCAGAGTAATGCTAGTAGTACGGTGCTTAAGAAATACAAGAGTAAACAGATGCTTAACTGAAATCAAATTACTTTAAAGAAATAAATCACACACTCAGAAAACTCAATAACTTATCAGTCAAGGGTTCGGCAATGATAACCCATCCCTTCGAAAACTGATGGAAACGGAACTAGAGCATAAGCCTGGGAGCTAGACAGTGATTGCCAATACTCACTACAGCCTTAGATCATCTCTCACACCAAACCAACAACTGCAAGTAAATGGAACAGCAAAGCGAATAAAGGATTAAACAGTAATTCTGGAATGGAACAGCAACGTTAAAATGGAACAACAATTGAATAACTAAGTCCCGCGGGTTATAACCAAACTTAATCTATACACTCTTTGCAATCAAATAACATTCCTTCACTCTAAAGGCGATTCACACAGATCACACTAATGGAACAGCAACAACGATTAATGAATTATGGAACAGTACTGATTCATTAGAAACGCACACAACACGAATATAACAGCTCTATAACATAACAGTAAGAACATGCAATGAACTCTTGAAAGGATTAATAACTTGATGCGGAGTCAACACACGATTCTGTCTGCAGAAACTTCAATGATTCAATCTTTAACAGAGCATATAATATGAACTTATAAAACATACCAAATTACAATGATAAACAAACCACACAGAAGTAAAGTCGTAATGGTACAGAAGCAAGTGTCCTTCGGGGCTGGGCCCTTAGCCTTCAAGGATACACCGCTTGAAGTTAATCCAGTCGCAGAGATGAAATAATCACCAAACTTTCATTAATGCATTGGTCACAAATACATTGAACCAGTTCTCAACGAAACTTAATAATCAAAGCTGATGTTTTACAGAAATTACATAAAAGCGTATCCTTCATCTCTATTTCTCTATATCTAAGCTAACAGTGCTGTCTCTTTATATAAAGACGACGGCGGAGATGTCCAAGTGACAAGGTAAATAAAGCAGCGATCCCTCAGGATCGAAGATCCTGAGGGATTCGCCAAACTGTTAACTCTTCATCCTGTCTTTTCTTTTGCGCTGAGCTGGTGTCCTCTCCTTCTTTTTCGAGCCGATTTGCTTTGATCTGTTTCTCTTTGTTTGCGTTCGGTTCTCGTCCAGAGAGACAGCAGTTATCTCGACTTTGTCTTTCCCTTTGGAACGGAAATCCCTTGTTTTCTCCTTTTCCTGTATAGAAAATAACCATTATCAGTGGCTAAGTCTTGTATATCGATTCTCACATGTTTTGTTATGGTTACTTATTAATTCCCAAATTCATGACACAAAAAGGTTCACAAATTCTATTAAAAAGCCACTGAAATAATGATCAAAAGCATACCTTTTTAGTACTCCATAGTTACCAAGTTTATCAGCAAATTGGAAAGGATTGTTTTAGAAGATCAAAGATTTCAAGTTCAGGATCTGGGGTTGTGTGCTACTCCATCCAAATGGTGGGCTACTCATAAGAAGAATATGGGGAATTAGGAGGAATGTGCGTGCCTAGTGAAGTTAAGGTTTGAATGTCCAGTAATAAAGTCGGAGGATATATACTCTAACGAAGAAGATCCACGCAAAAATTTAGCCAGATGGGGTAAATTCTAGGGTGAAGAACTAAGGATGGAGTGGGTTCATATGTTTGTCCACACCCCGGGGAAGGTGCCAACTGAATGGTACTTAGAGACAAAACTACGCCAAGGCACTGGTGACTGGTTTGCGCTGGCCAAGAGTTTTATCCTCACTTTTGATACAAGTGGTCCGGCTTTGATTCCAAAAATTCCTAATGCACCAGTAACTGAAACCATGAATTGCATACAATTGGTAATGGTGACTTATACAGGATCGTACGCAGACATTGAAGGCTCAAGCTCTCCCCCTAAGACTACTAGGCAGGTGCTGTAATATTCCTACTTAGCTTAAGCTAAGAGGAATATACATTTTTGTTTCATTTTCTGTTGCATGAATAAATGAATAAAGGAGGACATGTAAAACTCCTAAAACAATGAATAAATCAATGCCCATGTGAACTGGGATAAATCTGGGCCATGTAAACAAAATACTTACAGGTGTGAATGGGTTTGAGCTATGAGACTGGGTCAACCTTGACCAAATATATAGCGCAGTCTAGATGTAATGTACCTCATGGATGGACAGCGCAGTTTTAGATGGAGGCTCCACATGTGAAAGGAGCTAAATCATTGAAGTGGTTTAGGGTTTGACAAGGCTTTCATCCTATAAAAGAAAGAGGAGAGTAGCATGAGAGGGTTTTTGATTATGTATATTTCTGAATATATTTTCTACTTAGACATGTATCATTCTCTATTATTTAGCTAAGAATAATGTTGCTTAGCATTGGGTGTTCCTGTGCAGGAATCCCACCTCCTTCCTAGAGAAGCTCTTGGAGGAGCCTTGTTTGTCTTGTCCACTATCTGGAAATTGGCCAAGCTTCATCTTGCACTTACAGCGTTGATCCTGTTTAGGATTTGGTTGATCCTGTTTAGGATTTGGTTTTCCTTGTGAGCTGCAGCAAGTGGAGGATAGATCTCTTCAGATCTATGCATCTCTAGCACCCCTTTTCACTGGGAGACTCTTCTATGCCTTTGACAAGTGTGTTCTAGACCCTTGGAGCTTCAGATCCATATCTTGGCATCAGTCCAAAGCATACTCAGAGCCTACAGTGCACTCCCTCTTCTAGGACTGCGTTATTTGCAAGAGAAGAGTTGCAAGGAGTTTTGGCATCATCTTGGAGGAGAGATCTCTAATGATTGGATTCTTCCTTTCACTGTGGTGATTCGTGGATTGGCCATCCAATCCATGTTAGTTCAGATTTGATATGTTGTACCTCATATGCTTCAGAATTTTCTGAATATTACTACAGATCGGTAACTTAGATCTCAGATCTACTCACTGTTATTCATGTTTTGCTGAAATCCCCAAGGGGAGTGTATAAAGGAGCCTTTCTTGTATACAGATATGAAATAGATCTATTATTTTGTGTACAGATCTGCTCTAGATCTGATATGTAGTCAATTTTTTCTTCAGCTAATGAAAATAATGTTGTCAAGCTTATTCCTCTATTCTTGTGGTTGTAGCGCCTCATTTCTGAGGGATTCTTCTTGTATATTCTTTTCCTTTCTGTTATACATTGTATAATCTACATTGTAAATCTATTTTACTGATGTATAGCTGAAGAATGAACCTCCATATTGGTCTCTTTCTCTCAAACGATTGAACTATGTTATTTCTGAAGCAGTTTATTGCATATAGATGTAGCCCCTCTCTTTGGGTGTTTTTCAGCTAGACTAGGTGGTGGGAGGTCTGTTTACCTCACCTAGTTTGATTTTTTTTTGCTCTCCTTTTGGATCTAGACATTAGATCGATCTAAGGGATCCAAGAGCTGAAAACTCATTTCAGTGCATATATTTCTCAGGAGTATGTTATTCCAGCAGGCTTTGTTGAATATTCCCATATGGGGATATTACAGGTGCGCACCTTGGTAATCCTTGTGGGATATTAAAGAATTCTCATCCTTAAGTATGAATTGATCACTGCACGGGTGACTCGGGCACCCAGAATAATTGCGCGAAACAATTGGGATGTTACCTGTCATAGGAATTTGCAGTTATTAAGGGATGTGACAGACATCACCCCACATGCGTTGCAGTACCTGGTCAACAAGCATGTGTTAGGGGGCGGTTTGTAGATGGTTCTCGGTAGCCCATTGCTATATGTTCAGGCAAGTTCAGTGGGCGTGCAGTATCTGCGTAAGGGGCGCAACGAGCGTGCTAAGATGTCAAAAAATAACCGTTGGAACAGTAAAACCAGCTAAAAGAGAATTGTTACCATTTTTGGGAGCGTATAAAATGCATTTAATGAGGGGATTTTTCCAGATTTGGGACCGTTTTGTCAATAATGGAACCTCATTAATGCATAAGGTGTCGTTAAAGATGCGTCGCAAGTATAAATATGGCCTAGGGGGTTGCACTAGTTCTTTTTGCACTCTAATGAATTTCATGCCCTGAGTTACTTGTTTTCCCTTATCTTTTTTGTTTCTATGTTAGGGCTGGATCCAGGATTTGAAGAAGAATTACACCGCGCAGGGCTAGGATACACCATCCATGCCAGTATGAGAGCCACACAACCAGGTGACGACCCTACTGCGCCTGAGACCCCCTTCATGAAAACCCCTGTGGCATCCAAACCAATGAAGGGGCAGTCCTCTGGAATAAGGAAATTTCTCCAGGAGAAGGTCCCTCGACCATGCCCTTCTGCAGCAGAGCGCCATAAGCGGCCAATGGATGAGTTGCTTGAAACTATACATGATCTGGATGAAGATGTAGTCGAGGTAGCACCGTTTTCACATTTGCCTAGGTACATCAAGCCATGCAAACCATTTTTAAAAGAACATAGGGATGTAGACAAGGTGGGCTCAAGTATCCAAACCCCCCTGATCCCTGAGAATGTCCTAATAGAGGGGGATATTCTCGCAAGAATCTCGCACCTCCGGTTTTACGATTGGGAAATCATGAATGTTAAAAAATTCCCTGAGCTCACGTCTGACGTCTACTTAGATCGCATCCCTTATGATGGAGGCATTTCGCACCTCGAACCTCGAAGATAAATTCTCAGGCTGCATAAGGCCGGTTTGCTCAACTTGCTACAAATTCCCCACTTTGGCCGCAACGCCATCAACGAAATTTGTGTCAGACTACTATTGGCCTTGGTTCATGATGATGAACTCTAGATAGGGGAGTGTATCCCAATTAACACAACATTAGTCCACCGAATCACAAGCCTACCAACAAAGGGGCATGATCTTGGTGTTGAATTCGGAGGAAAAGCACAGGAGAAAGTCGTGGCTGATCAGATAAAGCAAACATATGGTGTCATGTGAAAGAGTTAGGGTTTTGTGGTCACTGAAATTAATGACCTCGTGGTGCACTTTGGCACGCTCGTCCTGGCCTACAAAATGATGCGAAAATCCAGACCCAAAGAGGTGCCCGCTCAAGAAATCGCGCTCACTGGCCAATGCGAGAAAGGGGTGATCTACAATTGGTTGGGTTACCTGTGCTGTGAATTTATTGAGAATGTGTACGAGATTCAGGAGGAAGGAAAGCCCTTCTAATATATGTGGATGATATTACTCATTGCGCTCATTAGATGGCGAACCCCAGAGGATACCTAGTTTCCATATATTGAACCAACCATGTGCGAAGTTGTGCACTACACCACGTGATGGCACTCAATGGATCCAGTGTGGGTTAAGGAAAATAAAATCTTATGGGTATTATATGATAGCTCATTATACCAAGCAGTACAGTCAAGGTCGTGACTATCACCAACCTTATACATGTAGTATAAGATGATAATTGATTTCAAGGCGATGTTCCATAACATACACATCCGCGCTAAATGTGCCATCTAAGGGGTATGGTACGAGCTACCCTATCTTGTGACAGAGGATGATTTAGCACACACTATGGCCACATGGTTGGAATCTTGGCTGAGCTTTCCAACACTTACAAAGCCGCGCACTTCGATGAGAAAGGCTACAGAAAAGGCCATTGAGTTCCCCAAGCAAACAGTGACAGAGCAGGTCACAAGAGAAAAGGATCCCAAAGTAAAAGAGGCTACTCCCACAACCACGCAGGAAATTTTTGACACTTCCACTGCGCCAAAGAAGAATGATAACGTGCCTAAAGAAACAGGCGAGGTCGAGACCTCCAAGGGGGTTAATCATGGTGGTCAGGCCACTGGCAGAACAAGGAAGAATAAAAAGGGTTCCAAACAAGCACGGTTGGAGGCTCTTACGCTAACCAAAGATGACCTTACAGAAATAGCCAACACTATCACGTCTACGACAGAGGATCATTGGAAAAATATAGAGATCTAGTATAATACCACACTCGAGAGTGTACAGAGCGGCTTGCAAGAATTAAAAGTCTAAGTGAGCCAAATACAAGAAAGCATGCTTTAAGCAAGTTTGTCCAGCGTACCTGTCACCAGCGCACAGCCCTTGGATGTTTCCCTACCAGTCTCTGGCGAGGCAAGATTTGTTCATATCCCCTTGCCCGTAGTTCATATGGATGCTCAATGGCATCTCCAGTTCACGAGATCAGGCGATGTTGACATTAATATTTCTATGTTGCCTACAGCCAAATTACATTTGCTTCATTTAGTCATTGCAGACGAGGTGCAATGCTGAGAAGCGATTACGCACACAAAGACCAGGGATGCCCAAGAGCAGACTGTGTAGGCCAACCAAAAGCAACAACAAGCAGAAGGAGCATGTCGTGATGTCGAAGCCTAGCACGCGGCGCTGGAGGCCAAGATCCACCACATCTGCCAAGATATTCCAGATGTCTTGGCCACCACTACGCCTGCTAAGAAGCTAGAAGGATTGGTTGCTGCGATGAAAGCAACGCACGAGGAGGTTCATAATATCAGGACTACGTATGAGCAACATATCGCAGACCTCCAAACCAAGTTGCAACTTTAGACACCCCCGTAGGTTCGCGCACAACATGTTGCGGAAGTCCATATGGCCAAGGATAGCATAGTTGTCGCAGTTACATAGTGCGACAACCTTTTGAGCAAAGCTTTAAATGTGTGGTCCTCCATCTAGAATGATCTAGTTTCCCAGCAGTTGCATGATTCTCTCAGCCAGAAGGAGTATAAATTTGAAGAAATCAAGATGGTTGCACCTACATTGGTCCTCCCGGAGCACCTTTCTCGACTACAGGAGTGCAGAACCATCCAAACGGAGATTCCTAAGTTGCATAGAAAAGAACAGGCACTGACAGAGCACATGAAAACCTGGGTTGAAGAAGCACTGCAACTTTAAAAAACATTAGACAATACTCTGAAGGTCATCCAGTAGTCCTAGCACAACATAGAGATGGACGTTGAAGGGCCTACCACTGAAAAAATGGTGCAAAAGGCACAGACTACAGAATCGCAAAGTTTGGAACTAGTGCTCCCTCTCCATAATTCTATCAAGACGCTTCAAGCTAAGACGAAGGAGCCAGTGCTTCAATGACTCGGGACGAGTCACATGTTTGTGTTGGGGGCCTATTGGAGCGGGGTCCCCTGAGGCACAAATTTCCAAGATCCATTTTGGGTAATATTGTATGCGCGTGTTGCGCAAAGGGACATCAAAGGGCTTTGGGGTGGTCAAAGTCCCCTATTTTGGTGTAAATGAACTTAAATGTAAACTATGGGCCTCAAACCATGGTTTGAGACCATAGTATGTACGCACTATGTGCATATAAATAGATAGAATATGTCTAAGCTAATTAGTTAAGGATTATGGAAGATAGTTTATAATTTTTCTTGCAATTAGTCTGTAAGAGTCTCGTCAGGTTAGGGTTGGGTAAAAGGCTCCTGATGGTTGTGTGCGCGGAGACCTAGTCCTGGTTTTCTGTGGACTCCGCTGGCTATGTGCGCAGAAGGGTTTTGTAAGGGTTATTTTGTAAGGAATATTGGCGTACTAAATGATATATTTGGAGATAATATAAGGAATTGTTTTTGCGAACTCCTTGTGTTATGCATCTGTGCTATTTATTGTTATGCTTTGATAAGATTGCACTATATGTTTGCTTATTGATGAATGTGTGGGGCTAATTAATATGTTTATGCATGAATAATTTACTTATGTTAAGTAAGAGCGAGATCTGGTTCTGATATGTTGTCTACGCTGAAGTGAATCCTATTTTTGTGATACTATCTCAGAGTTCGGTTATAAGCTATTGTGCAAGGTCTTTGGATAACTTACGAGTAAATGCTGATAGATAACATATATGTTTAAGTCTTTGATGTGTTGTGATTTGGATCGGCTCCTGTTCTGTTTCTCTGAGCCAAAGTGATAGCAACTCTGTGGTGTTTTATTAAGGGTTGTCCAGTCTCTGTGCACACATCTGTATAATTTTGTTGTTATATTTTTCCGAGGACCACTCATCAATTCCTCCCTCAGGGTGCAGAAACCTAGTTCCAGCACCCCCCCATACTGCTTCGGGTGAGACTTTGGTTTGCACAAGCATATCACTGCCGAAAGGGCCAGTAGTTGGAGGGTTTATTGGTTTACCTATAACTCTAAACCTAGGTCAAGACCCCTCAAGCCAACAAAGATCAGAGTATTGCTCCATATGTAGTATCCATGTTATGGCATCATTGCCATCAAACCTCCTCATATCGATATTTGGAATATGATGGGTCTTCAATCCAACATTAAATTTTATGAAATCACGATTAACATTTATTTTTTTCTCATCATTAATTTCATCTACTACCTTTTCTCCATCAGGAAAATTTTCTTGTAGCAATTTTTCCAAACCTTCCTTCAAACCTTCCATGTCTTTCTTCAAATCTTCCATGTTGCCTTCTATACCATCGATCTTAGCTTCCATGTCATCCATATTAGCTTCCATGCCATCCATATTATCTTTCATTCCATTATACAAACCATCCATCTTATCTTCCATGTCTTTCTTCAAACCATCCATCTTAGCTTCCATTTCATTTTTTGTTACTTTTTGCAAGAGAAAAATTTGTTGCACATGGTCTCATAATTTTGATATATCATGTTGCACTTCTTCCTCTTCATGCATCATAGTAGAGATTTCTGAGGGCTTAATGGGTGTGGAATTATTTTTGTGAGGCATTATAGAACCCAATACTGATAACAATGCTTCAATATGCCCTTGGAATCACTTCAAAGTGATTTTTTAAACAAAGGTTGTGTAATTTTTCAAAAACAAAAAACACACTTTTTTATTTTTTATTTTTAGGAGCTCGATATTGAACCTGATGTATCTACGTGATTTCGGATTCCCAAGTTTTAAACTTTGTTCTTGTAGTATCCCTATTATTCTTCTTTCCAATGCCATAGGTCAGACCTCATTTGGATTTTTCAAGACAAAGTTATGCTCAATCTCCCTCAATGACCTAATTATGGACTGGTTCAGTAGAGCAAACTTTTACGGCATGTCATGTGTCATGGTTTTGTCCTTTGGATCTGAAATTGATATAAAAGAAACTAAATTTTGTGCATTGTTAGGGTCTCGTGATTTGGCCGATTGGCTAGCCAAATGATGATGTAACATCAAACCAAGCTTTGGAGCCCAAGGACCTAGCCTTCCTGGACTCAGAGAGGGCTCTCTCTATATGTGCAAAAGATGTCGGTGTGTTTACTTATGGTTTTTCTGATATTAGGCTAGTTATGAAGTATGTTTTTAGTTTTTTGATTTTTTAAGTTTGTGAGGGATAAAACTGATCAAATACATAAACTGGATAACAAGATGTAGATAAATTGGGCTATGGGGTCAAACAGGTCAAGGAAGCTATGAGGTAATGATGTAAGGCTGCTGTAGGGCCGATTTGTTTCACGGTAGAAGGGATCTCTAGGCAAAATGGGTTAAATGGACAACAAGTTGGTGAAAGACAAAGGGATTTCAAGTGTAACTAGTTGATAGCAGACATAAAAATTTTATAGCAAGCCATTAATCATGTTAAATGTAACTATGAGCTAATTAATACATAGAAATCAAACATTCCAGCCATACATAGAGGTATAAGACCCTCTAACTTCGGGAAATGGCTATCAGACTTTGGGGAAAACACATAAGACAGACTAACAACTCATAAAACTATGCCGGAACGCCTAAACATAGTCTCTAAGTTATTGGGCACTTTGACAAACAAGATTTCATAGTTTTAGGCAAAGGGCTAGATCGGGACTAGGCCTCCTTGGTTCAACAAGATGATCAACTAATCAGTCAAAGAGAAATTTTTATGGACAGAACTATGGACAGCTTATAGGTAGGCAGGGCACACCATACATCCTACTCAATATGCATAGAACTTGTAAATAAAACTAGCAAACAGTATCCTTAAGTTACTAAAGAGCAGTTAAGAATTCTTTAGCATAACTAAGGAAGAAGAAAACATCAAGCTATGAAGATTCAGGAATTTTGAGGTGCCTCCATGGGCATATCTCAAAACTAATCTCTACTGATCTATAGCAGCAAGAAAGCATGTATCATGAATGAAAACTAGAAGACAACAATAAAGCAAGAAAAACTATACCATTCTACCATGTCATGGAATCCATCAACAATCCTTCATCATTCCTCAAAAGCATCCAAGAGGCAGTCCAAAAATCATAACACAAGTGTATTCTTCAAAGCTCATATGACCAATGTATTAATTCTTCTCTCAAGTTTAGCCTCTGATTTACAATGAAACCCATGGAATAAATAGGCTTGAGGGAGGAAAACCTCATGGAGCAACTAGCTATCCCATTGGCCAAGTCAAAATATCTAAACTTGTCATTGAGGCTTTGCAAAGCCCAAGGCACAAAATATCTCATAAAATATCTAAAAAACTGCTAAAAACGGAAATTATATTGACTTTACATCATTTCCCAAGGATAAAAATAGCTTAACGCACATTTGGGAAAAGCAGATTTTTGGGGTTCAAAAATTACAAAAATACTTCATATTTATGCCTGAAAAAGGTCCCCTGACTTGCTGGATGCAATTGGCAGCCTTCCCGATGTCGAAATGGGGCTCATGAGGGCTTGCTGGAAAGCTCTCTGTGTCTAATTTCCGGCGCAACTGAAACCATCTCAATCCGAGGCTTGGAAGTCATCCAAAACTGTACCTGTGTGCAAAAACCCAGAAAATAGCAGACTGCTGATATGGCGGGCAGAATGTGCAAAAAGAGGGTATTTTTCGCCAATTTGAGGGGGCGAATGATCTCCAAATGCCCTGAAAATCGCTGGAGACCTGCTCATGGAATTATGGCATCCATCGGTATCATCCTCTTCCCTTGACAACTCATCAAAATGAAATGGCGAAATTATGAGTTTTCGGCCAAAAACCCAAAAAATGCCAAAAAACAAAAAGTTGTCGAACAAGGCCCAAAATTGGCATGCATGACCCTCAAGGGTCCATAGCAACATGCTCCGAAGCTGAGGCAAAAATATCAAGGGCTGATATGCTTTTCCCTTCCTTTCGTGCTAGGCGCTTCCCCTTCAACTTCTTCAATTTCTCTTGTGCTACCTTTAGTTTGCGCCGGGCAAACTTATTTAGCTTTTGGAAGTGGTGTGTCCTCTTCCTCTGCAGCTCTAAATCTCTATTCGCCCTTTCAAGCTTCATTTCCAAATGCTTGTTAGTTCTTTCAAGCCAAGCTTCTTTGTTTTCCTCAATTTCCTGCTCAAGGAGCGCAGTGAGAGGAAAGGCTTGGAGCTGGGCTTGCTCTTCTGCTCTCTGCTTTTCCAAGGCTCTTCTAAGCCCGATGGTCCTAGGCCTCTTCCGCCTAGGCTGGTCTTCCTCCTCTTCGTCATCAAATTCACCAATGAGCTCTTCAATTCTTGCTTGCGCCTTTTCTGCCTCTTTCTTATACTTAATCGCTCGTGCCTCATGAACAGCTCTGTGCACATTCATTTGTTTGTTTTCAATCTCCAAGAAATGATTGAAATTCCTTTCCCTTTGAAGATCTTGCTCTAATGCATCAATTTGCCCTTCCTTATGAATTAAGAGATTTTCAAGAAGGCGGGCCTCATTGTCACTATCATCGCTCTGGATCGGGATAATAGCTAATTTACCTCCATGCTTTGTACTTTCCCCAACTTTGCTTTTGCCTATGAAAGCCAATCTGGCGCTTTTCCTCCTTGGCATGCTAGAAGGTGTCTTTTTGGGCAATTTCCTCTTGCTAGGAACAATCTTTGTCACGGTTAAGGTGGCAGCCTTAGCTTGCTGTTCTTCATCAATGTCTTGTCCAATTTGTGGCTCAAGAGGTGTTTCAATTTCCTGCCCAACTTGCTGTTCTTCATCTTGCACTTGCTGCTGTTCCTCAATGTGTACCTGTTGTTGTTCATCTTGGACCTGCTGTCCTTCACTTTCTATTTGCTGCTGTCCCTCAATTTGTATCTGTTGTCCTTCATCATCTTCCTGCTGCCCTTCATCACCTATCTGTTGCTGTCCACTACCCTCTCCTTCTTGCTGCTTTTCACTGCCCTCTATTTCCCCTTGTTGACTTGGATGTCCGGTAGTCATTCTGAGCCTTCTAGGTGTAGGCCTACTAGACAGAGGCACTGGGCGATGGACAAGCTGAGTAGGAGAAACATGGGCAGGAGGAACAGTGGCAAAATCTGGATGGCTGATGAATAAATTCCATGAAACCTCTTTCTTCTCCAGCTGGTATAGGAAGATAATCTTGATCAAGGAATGATGAAAAAGAGAAGGGATTTGCTGAGGTGGAGCCTTCTTTTGGACAGTAGATGCCATTTTCTCTATGCTCTTGGGCAAAAAGTAAGGAAGGTTTAGTTGCCTGCTTCTGGTAAAATGCATCAATAAGCGGACATGGTAGGCATAAATTCGATTAAACCTCCCTTCACAAGTGAAATATTTCATTATGGCTTTCATAAGCGGAGCATAACTGTCAAGGAGATATGAAAAAGGGAAGATAACAATGACAGCCTCTCTATGTTCAGGCTTGATGAAAGGTTTGTAATCCTCTAAGTCAAGATGAGCTTGTTTAAACCATTTTTCGCCATGATACGGGATCTTGGTGGCCTTGGACACATACCTTGAAGAAATTCTGAAATCAAGATCCGCCACTTGGAAGTGTTTTTGTTTGAATCTCAGGGCACACAAGTGTGTTAATGGCGAAAAACTCTTGACTTCTTCTATCTTCTGGCAAAAATCAAGGCAGCCTACTTCATGGAAGTTGAAAAGCACAGATGGATGAGCATTAATCTCTTCTGTAGAGATGGGCTCATATCTATTATGTGGACCGCTCCTGTGATCTTGCCTTGGAGGCATTTTGACTTGAAATTCTTTGGAAAAGGCAAACTGCCCTCACTGTGTGTAAAAATGCCCTGTTGGAGTCAAACTGGTCACTATATTGCTTGGACAGAATGGACAATGAGATTTGGATGTATTGCAACAAGCTTTTATAACACACAACTTCTGCTCTCCTTAAAACCAGCCTTTCACCTTTAGATGTACCTCAGCCAGGCATAATTCTCAATAGGGTACCATCTGTAAAGATGAGACAAATTTCCATGTAGATTTCCTGTATACAGTGTTAAGCAATCACTTCTCTTGTGAATTTGTTAGAGGCCAATCAACACTTGTATTTGTGTCTCCAAGACAAAACTTCAAATATTAAAACCCTGCTCTTCAGAAAGTGGCCCTACTCACCCTTAGAATATCTCTATCAACAGATTTCTATCAAAGAGACCATACAGTGAAAGAAAAAGGAGACTTAGGTTAGGTGAAATATCAGTGCACAGTGTTTTTAGGAAACACACCCTTTACTTGTGAATTTAAGAGATTGACCACCACATTTATATCTCTGTCTCCAATGTTAAATTCCCATCAAAAAACCCTGCCCTTCAGAAAGTGTCCTGTTCACCTTTGGAAAATCTCTGTCAACAAATGCACAGTAGGAAATAATACAGTGAAAAAAAAAAGAGGGGCAAATTACTAGAAGGAGTTTGCTGTGAGAAGTGCTTTGATTACCCTGTTCTTGTGAGTTTTAAGATGTCACTCAATACCTCTTACTCCTTTCCATGGTAACTTTTGCAATCATTAAAAACTCTGCCCTGTATAAGTGTGCCAATAGTCCACTAATCTTGCATCTCTTGCAAACCACCATACATATATCTAGACTGTCAATACACAGGACTTGGAGCATAAATGACAGAGTTTAGAAGACCACACAGTTTTTGGGTAAAAACTATGTGAGTTCTCTTTTTCAAAACAAATATGTCAAAACCCCTCTTACTGAGTGCACTTCACTGTTTTGATAATGTGGCAATGTCTTGAGGACTGTGTGAAAAGTTTCTCTTTTTAGACTAAAACCCTGTCTTTTTATAACAAAGTCTTCCTCTGCAGCTTCAAACTGTAAACTTCTGCCTGATCAAGAAGCTTCTCTCATACTAAACTTCACTGTTTCTTTATGCATGTCACTTTTTAAACAAAAACATGCTCACTAACCTTGGTGTGAGTATACAGTCAGAGTTATATTTAAAGCAGAGGTAACAGGGTTGTTTAAAAGCTCCAAAAACTTTGACCAAAGAGCTGTAAAGATTCCCTTTTTACAATAATCAAGACCCTTTTAATGCAGAATATCCATCTTTGGGGAGAAGACCTTCAACCATACATGCTGTTTCAACAGATATACTCATGCAAAAAAACTGACTTTTATCATTTGGTAATTTCGGAAATGTGGATGAAATTTCGAAATACCTCTCGAAAACGCTAAAAAAACCTTGGAGGAGAGTTGGATCAGCACCGGAGACCTTAAAGATTATCGCGGCACTCTTTCAGCAAAGAACGGCGCGCAACAATAGACCTGGGTGGCCTGTCGGGTTGGCCTGTCGGGCGGCGTACAGGCGCGTCGCTTGTTTCTACAGGCGCGTCGCGCCAACACTGACCGTCAGTGTAAATACCCTCCCAGGCGCGTCGCGCACGTTTCCAGGCGCGTCGCTCGGCGTTCAACAGTGCTCAACTCTGCAAATCAACCCGAAATGTCTTTCTTTGATGCTAGGGAGACACGGGGTTTTGTCTTCAGTTTTGAAAATGAAAAGATTTCCCTCGACTTTACTCTCTTATGTCATTTCAAAACAAATCTTCAAGGGTCTTAAACTTTGAAAAGTAACGTTGGTTTTCAACTCTGTTTTTTTTTTAAACTGTGGCCTTGTCATTTTGAAAATGCATATAAACTTGAACAATGACTCTGTTTAGGGCCGACCCTTTTGTGTCCCTTTAAAAATGTGACATTTTCTTACTAGTGTCCTTCAAATCTATTTTCGGACTGTGGGGTACAAAATGCAGTTGTATTTGTTTATGCTCTATTCACCTTTGTATATTTAAAAAGGAAATTCTCTTTGATACCTCTTTTTTCTCAAGATACACTGATATGGTACCCTTTCCCTTCTATAATGAACATGCCTATACTTGTCTTAAAATCTTTCCCCAGAGACTGACAATAGGCCAAATCACTCCTGTACTTGATGAACCTGTAGACTGACTTGTAGGACCCCTGGTTGCAGAAGAATTTGAAGTGCTGCCTCAGTATTTTTGGACCTTTGATTTAAGAAAAACTTATCCTCTCAACACACTTTCTTACTTATAGGTGTATTATCTGTGCCACATCTGTCCTTTGGAATGATGAAAACTGTGTTTGTTTTAAGACATTTAAACAATGACAGTTTATCAAAACAAACTCATTTTGCCTATTCATAGAATTGTATACCTATTCACCTTGTCCATCTGAAAGGATAAGCTTGTAAAACAGGAAAAACAGGGCTCTTTGATACACAGTTACCATTTTTCTTTGACCAGTGTGTTGACCCTTTTTGTAATAGAACCTTTTCATAACTAGACTATGTTCACTGTTTTACCTTCTTGGTGATTTTTAACAAGGAAAAACCATTCAGAATGTGTCAAAAGCATTTGAAAAGCTTTGAAAACCTTTTCTTGAGAAGCGCTCCTTTAGACTTTTGGCATGTGACAGTGGATTGTTGTTTGATCCTTTCCCTTAAGGAAACTGCCCCTCTTTGGTATTAATAGCATACATATTCATAATGTTCTCTGCCCATCATGATGTATATTTTGAAAGATATTTTACTATGGGTAATGCATTTTGAAACATAACCACCATCTTTTACCTGTGTAAAAGACCTTTGCTCTCTTCCTTTGCATCCTTCCACTGCATCTTTCTGACTAATCATTCTTCAACAATATCCAAGGCTTTGGCCATCTGCTCATACATGGAGGAGGCTCTTTATTAGGTAAAGTATCCGAAGGTTTCTTGACAAATCTGTTTGACACAGCTTTCCCTGGATGTGATGGAAAGTAAAACACTTGAAAACATCAATACTAACATCTCTACTTGCAATCATCACTGTGTTTCAGAAAAAACCCTAGCCAAAGTGACACTGTCTCCCTGCACTGCTCTGAGGGTGACTGAAATATCATTATTTGCTTTGGTCATCTCATGACAAATTACTTGAAAGATAGTCTCTGTGACTATGGAGGTCAGTGCCTTTTGAAAAAAAAAGAACTTTCTTTCTGCCTGTGTAATGGCATGTTTTGTCAGTACCTTTTCAATTTGATCTTGTGGACAAGTAGGGTGCTTATGATTGGAATTTTTACTAATGACATGCCTTTCTAAAGTTCAACAATTCACATGATTTGAAAGCTTCAAATGACCTCCTTTATCAGACCAGATTCTTTTTTCCTTTGAGCTAGCATATTTCAAACTCTATCCCTGTTATGATCATCACTCACATTCATAAAACCTGGAGATATTGTTTCACTGTTCAGTAAAAGGAAAACCTAGACTTTTGCAATCTTCAAAGTCAATACTGGCCAGCGCCCTCTGCTTGTGGATGAAGGAGGCGCCCTAACCCTCTGCTTGTAAATGAAGGAGGTTCTGGGCCATGACAATTTGCCAGTTTGCTGTGACAGTGGTGTCTTTCTGTGATTTTCATGCTGGAAAGAACTGTAAGGTCTGGATGAGTAGACTTTGTTTTGCAGCTTCATCTCAGGCTCATGATACATTTAGAAGCAGCTGTTCCTCTAACTGTAGATTCAAGCATTTACTCCTGAGATGAAGTTATATTTCCTGCCTTTGTAGAAACCCTAAAACACTGTGAAACACCTAATAGTCAGCTTGAGATTGGGGTTTATGCAGTGCTGAGATCTAGGGGATGTGAGTGGCGCGACTTAGAGCTTTTTGTCAATTTCTTTTGCAAAGTGGGAGGTCAGTCACGGTTGGTCTGTAACAGATGGAGGCTTTTTGGCTTTTCGATGATCGCCAAGGGTAAAATGTCTTAAAGCGCCACTTCCTAACATAGGGGAGACTTTTGAAACAGATTTGGATTTGCCTTTTTAAAGCTGATGGGTAGACCAGTAATGCTGAAGCTAGATAGGATAGTGGTAAATGGATTTTGACTTTGACATGGGCGGTCTGAAAAGTAGAAAGGCGAAAAAAGTTTTTAGGGGGGTTTTCTAGATGAAAATTTGACATAAGGAAAACAGCTTCTAGAAAACTCAGTTATAGATATAGTCATCACTAACATGTAAAAAATACTGATGGCTAACAGTGGCTCCATTTGGGGAGGGCAGCTCCTCGTCAGGAGGTGTCCAGAATTCAGATTTTTGGCTTATGAAGACCAGTGCCTTATCCATTGGCGCAAAATTTACCTTTCTCTTGATGTTATTTCTGAAAAATTAACAACATGATTAACATCAATGATACTTCTACCTACCCCACTATCTTTCCTAACATTTTTTCTTCTCTTTGGCGCATTTGAACTAGCAGCCTTTTGACAAAGCATATTTTTCTTTTTGCAAAATGAACCTATCTATTTATACTCTTATATCTGCCGGGAGTTCAGATTAAACTGATGAACTCCTTCATTACTCTACCTATGCTAGATCAACTGTCAAGATTAAGCAGTTTGACAGGATTTCATTCTCTAATCTACAACATGAAATTTAAAAATGATCAAATCAGGATTAGGCAGTCTGATTTGTCATGCATTTGGGGCATAAAAGACAAGCTGCATGCAAATGTTATTCTGCAACAAAAGAAAACTAGACAAGCGGGGCTAAGATGTACAATGTGTTTTTCATCCCTCGCTTCTCCCTTTGGTTCTGTTTTAGGCATGTGGAACCAGAATCCCTCCCTAATCTAAGCTCTGTGATAAGTCAATCTTACACAATGTTGACTATCTTGGCACTCACTAACTTATCAGCAAATAAATTTAAACATGCTCAGCTATGATTAGGCTAGATAGCTGAACAAGACATTGAAGCACTAGTAGCAGCATTTAGACTTGCTCGCTTTCTGAAAGGCTGTTTTTTGGAACATGGGGCCTTTGTCCTATCTTCACTTGCCCTCTTTTCTGTTTTTACTGTTTTTGACTTTCCTATCTTTTACTGTTTTTGATTTTTTCTATCTTTTCAATATTTCAAATAATGGTATGTACAATGAATGCAAGTGTCCCAAAACTCAAAAATGGAGCTCCTGACAAAAATAATGTTTCAATGTCCTGCCATTCACAGACCTCCAAAAATTTCAGTCCCATCAGGTTCTTGCAAGAAGAAAGCATTGTTTCGACTGACTGAGCTGATGATGTAAGGCCCTTTCCATAAATTTTCAAACTTGCCATGTTTACCTTTGTCTTCTCTTCTAGAATCCCATTTTAAAACTTTATCTCCAATTTGAAAATCATTTTCCTTAGTTCTTCTGTCAAAAATCTGTTTTATTTTGTCTTGTTCTAACTGAGCCCTTTGGTAAACTTCTTCTCTAGTTTGTTGTAAATGGATAGTCTGATTTACTCTCCTTTGTATGTCATTTTCTTCTATTTGGACTTCTTGTAATAGTTTCATTACTGGAACCCCTAGAGATGTTGGGAAAATGGCATCTAGACCATAAACTAGCTGGTAAGGAGACATACCTATGGATTTCTTGGTGGTTAATCTATCAGCCCATAAGGCGTGTACTAGTTTCCCATGCCATGCTTTTTTATTTTGTTCAAGAAGTTTTTTGATAATGTTGACTAGGCTTTTGTTAGAAGACTCGGCTAAACCATTACCTTGAGGGTAATAGGCTGTGGAGTGTCCTAATGAAATATGATATTTGTGACAGAAGTCTATCATTTTCTTGGAGGAGAAGGCAGCGGCGTTATCTGTAATGATCTTCCTGGGACAACCAAATCTGGATAGGATATTGGTTTCTAGGAACGAAATGATGACAGAATCGGTAGCGTTCTGGGAAGGTATGGCTTCTATCCATTTGGTAAAGTAATCAGTGGCTGTGAGGATCCATTTATGTTGAGCGGATGAGGAGGGGTGAATTTCTCCAATGAAATCTAAACCCCATTGCTGGAAGGGTCCTTCAACTATAATTGGATGTAAGGGAAAAGGTAAAAGCTTTTTCTTGCCATCAAAAATTTGACATTTATGGCATGTCATAACTAGTTTGTGAGTATCAGGGAATAAGGTAGGCCAATAATAACCGGCTCTAAGGATTTTGTTTGCAGTAGTTTTCCAGTAGAGATGACCTCCACATTCCCCTTCGTGCATTTCTCGCATAATTTTCTCTGCATCAGACTCAAGCAAACATTTAAGCAGCATACCAGTAGGATTTTTCCAATATAGAGAACTATCTATAATGCAAAACTTTAAAGATTTTTGTTTAAGGAATCTTGCTTTAGTTTTTGATAAAGTCGGAGGAGCATTCATATAAGTTAATACATAAAGAATGTCTGCATACCAAGGTGAATCCAAAAATGTTTGATCGATAGGGGGAAGTGTGCATTCTTCCTGTTCTTCTAAAGCATCGACAAAATTTATATCTAAAGCTTGGAGGTTGGTTTCAGCCATTAGTCTTGCAAGTCCTTGTCCTTTAACTAGTTTGGTAGGCCTGATTTCTAAGTCATATTCTAGGATGATAGCAATCCACTTTCCCCTTTTACCATCGGGATCTTTGTTCAGAATGTCCTTGACGACAGTATTAGGGACAAAAGCTATGACATGAGAATGCAAGATGTAAACTCGGAAATCTTTCAGTGCTTTTACCAATGCGAATGCCTGTTTTTCCATGATGTTATATTTCAAGGGAGCATCTCTCAGGGATTTGCTAAAGAAGGCAATGGGTTGCTCCTGCCCGGCTGCATTTTTTTGCAACAACACCGCAGCTATTGTATGTTCTGAGGCAAATGAAAAAATGTAAAAATCTTTGGTGAAGTCAGGGCTTATCAATACTGGTGTTTCGGTTAAGGCCCTTTTAATTAGTTCAAAAGATTTTTTGGCTTCTATAGTCCATTTAACCCCAACCTCCTTTCTTAACATATTTGTGATCTCTTTCAGGAGCTCAGCAAGGTTTGGGATGAATCTTCTCAAGAAATTTATCTTGCCGATAAAGGACTGTAACTCCTTTATGTTTCTGGGGTGACTTATCTGTAGGATTCCTTCGATTCTTTGGGGGTCTATTTTAATTCCTTTTTCCGAAATAATGTGACCTAGGAGTTTTCCTTCCTCTAGACCAAAAAGTGTTTTCTTGGGGTTTAGGGACAAACCATACTTTCTGCATTTGTTGAAAACCTTTCTTAAGTGTGCTAGGTGTTCTTCATCAGATTTAGATTATACTGTTATATCATCGAGATATATGACTATGAAAACACCTATGTCTTCTGAGAAGGCTATGTCCATGGCTCTTTGAAATGTGGCGCCAGCATTCATCAGTCCAAAAGGCATTTTAACGTACATGAAAGTGCCCCAAGGGGTGGTGAAAGCTGTCTTATGTTGATCGGTAGGATAAAACAATACTTGGTTATAACCAGAAAAACCATCAAGTAATGAGATTCTCTTAGCGCCTACTACCTTCTGAAGTATGTGGTCCATTTTGGGCAGAGGGTAGTTATCTTTCAGACATGCCCTATTCAAGTTTCAGAAATCTATGCAGAGTCTGATTTCACCAGTCTTTTTCCTAACTGATACTAAATTTGAGACCCACTCGGAGTATCGGAGAGATACTATTATCCCGGCATCATACATCTTTTTAATTTCCTTTTCAACCAATGGTAATAATACCGGGTTTATCCTTCTTAACTTCTGTTTAAAAGGTTTTTGATTTTCTTTGAGGGGAATTTTATGTTGGATGATGCTGGTGTCATATGATTTCAAATCCTGGTACCCCCATGCAAACACATCTTTAAATTCTTTAAATAGATTTATGTACCTATGTTTTATGTTAGGTGGGAGGATTTTGGATAGTTTAATGCTTTTTGGCTCTTCTGGGCTTCCTATGTTGTATTCTTCTATGTCATCCTCTGTAGATTCCATTTTAGGCTTTTTGGCCACATCATTAAAGTCAAACAATTCTTCTAAAGGTGCGAGCCCTCTGGGTATGGTGTCATTTTCGCAGTGTAAGACTTCGAGTTCCCTTTGGTCAATGTCTTCTTCTATCTCCCTGTCACATGGATGGTCTACTAGGTTTAGATTGGTCCACAAAGGTGGATTTAGCTCTTGGTCTTGACTTAGGCTAGGTTTCTTTTCTTCATCTCCTAAGTCTGTTTTGGTTATTTCAAACTCATTCCTAGATTGTAGGAAATCATAAATTTGATCATCATCTTGGAATATTTGCCAATGGTCAAGATTATCCGGTACAGTAGGGCGGTGTTTCACTTGAATGTCATATTGCTCACTCATACATGGTATTTGACTATTGCTTGCAGCGAAGGCGAGCTCATTTGCCAGACTGTTTTGAATCCTAGGGATATAGGTGAGCTCATATTTTTCAAAAGTTTTAAGGATATCCAAAGTTGCATTCCTATATTCTCTCAGTCTTGGGTTCTTTGCCGAATATTCACCTTTGATTTGCCTGATTACAAGCTCTGAGTCTCCTTCAGCTGATATTCTATTGGCGCCTAAGTCTCTAAGCATGTGTAGACTGATGAGAAGGGCTTCATATTCCGCAATGTTATTTGTACATTGGAATTCTAATCTAAAAGAATGCCCTTCTTTAGTATTGTGTATCCAGATGCCTGCTCCTGAACCTGTCTTTCCACAAGAACCATCAAAGCTTATACTCCAAAGAGTTTCTTTTTCATACATGATACTAAGTTGTTTCTCAGGTTTCTTGAGACTTTGGTCATCAATTTCTTCATTCAGTAATGGTTTGGACATGTCTTCATTTTCTTTTATCTGCTTGTTTATATCACCTTCATTGTATAAGATAAAAGAATCCAAATTGGAATGAATGGAATAGATGGGGGTATTATTTGGCTTATCCCTGTTGCTAACCATGTATTTCATGCGAGTCTCTCGGTATAACCTCCTAGTTTGGTTGAAAACTGGGATAGTAGCGAATGACATATCCATTTGAAGGCTACCTTGTATTTTGGCAGCCCATGCTCTTGATAGTAGCATTCCATACTTGGGTGTGATATCAGCCACTACTACATCCATGACTAAGTTTTTGGCTGGTAGTTGTGTTAGGGAAAAATCTAGATTTTTTATCAGACCTAAACATTTGACCTGACTCGAGTCAAAAGAATACAGGTTTTTGTAAGGTTGGGTCACTTCTAGTCCTAGGTTTTCCATGACTGCTTTAGGCATGAGGTTATGGGAAGCACCAGAATCTAACATGGCATTATGTAATATTTTGTCCCGTATATTTAAGCTTATATAGAAAGGAGAAATAGATCCTTCTTGGTATTCACCTTCTACTTTAGGGCCAAATAAGAGCTCGGGTTTGTCATCAGTTAAATTTAAGGTATCTGCCTTGCTCTCTAGATCGAGGACTTTGAAGATTTGAGATCTATACCTGTCTATATTTATTAGCTCAGTAAGGGGTATGGTAATTTTTATTTTGGAAATTTCCCCTTCGAAGCTGTAAGGAACAGGCAACTTGGGCAGATTTGTTCCTGCTTTCTCTGACATAACCTTTTCTATGTTCTTAATGTGCTAACTTTGGCTTGGGATTTCGTTTGATATAGTCAACTTTGGGGTTTCTGTAGAGGTACTAGGAGTGTCTGAATTAGTACTTGTCTGAATGGCTTTTCCTTTGTTTTGGTCAATCCTTTTGGCCCCAATTTTGTTACTATCCATGGTCTTATCTAGGATATTATCAGAGATTTTGGCTTTATTAGGACTATTCTTTTTGGAATGGTTTTGGTTTTTTCTGCTTCTAAGATTATACTGCCGGTGAGCTTCTATAATGGCATTCTGAAAATCTATGGCAGGGTCGTCAAGACCTTCACAGTTGGTTTCATCCTGACTAGGAGAACATAACTCTTGTTCTTCTGCTGTGAGGTAGACCTCACTCTCATTATCAGATCCTACGAGGTTCAAATGACTTTCATCGATGGGTTCTGTATCCCTGTCATCCCCTTCCACATAGTTTTCATTGAATGGTGGCCTAATCTGTTGGTCATTTTCCCTAGGTCTGTTTTGGGGCTGTTCCCTCCTAAAGTTCTGGTTCCGGTTTCTGTTTGGAGGGTTTGGTTGGTTGTCCCTAACAGGAGCCTTTTCATTGATCTTTTCCCACATTTTAGCCATGGATTTGACTAAGTCATCTATTCTGGGATCTAGGGAAGGTGATGAAGTGGAGACCTCATCTCTATATGTGACCTTTCTTTCTGATCTAGTTCTAGCTCTTTTTTCAGCTAAGTTGGCATCTGCTTTTATAGCTATTTGTTGCATTTCCTCTAAGGTAGGGGGATCCTTGTCTCTCAAATGATATGTCATGTCCGGATCGAAACCCTCGGGAAATTTTGCCAAGGCTAGACCAAGTGGAGGTTTGAAATGAGGTGGGAGGGAGTTATATACACTGTTGAACCTAGTACAGTAAGCTTGGACACTTTCCCCATTTTCCCGTTTTAGGTTGTTATATTCTGACAGGATTTGAATGGGGTTTCTTCAGATTTCCCACCTATTTCTGAAGACTTGATGTAGTTCTTGGATATCATGGATATTGTTTGGAGCTAAGCTTTTGAACCATGCTTTGGGTTCACCACCAAGACTTTGTGTGAATATTCTCATTCTGACAGTCTCGTCTTGTACCTCTAGGTATTCATAAGCATCAGTCATCTTACTTATATGCTGTTGAGGTGTGGTGGTGTCTTCTCCAGTAAAGTGTGGGATTTTGTCCTGATATTTGTTTGGGAGAGGAGCTAGAGGCGGTGGCAACACCAAAGGTGCGTACCAGGCTGCCATGACTGGAGCTAATGGATGATGTACAAGATGAGAACTGGTAGGCTGAAATGAAGTGGTTTGAACAGTGGTGGTTTGACCAGGTGTGGCGGATGAACTTGGACTAGTGATCTGGTTTTGAGCAGATCTGGGATGATAGGAGCCAAACTGATAGAGAAGCTGGAAATCAGGAGGAGTGGTGGGTGAAGCTTCTCTAATAGTACTCTGTGGTGGGTCTAGGGGTTCAAGATCGTCAAAGTTTATTTTACTATATGATTTGCTTCTGGGAAGAGTTTGTGATGACTCTAATTCAAAAGGTGAATCTAGTAGGATAGTGCGATGTTTAGGTACAGATCTTTCTCTACGGATGGATCTACCAGTAGCTAGATGGTAAGTTTCGGAAGCTTGCCACAGAATCTTCTCTGGGTCATCTACTATGATAGGGGGATTTGGGTCTGGATGGGATCTGGTGTTGATTCTTCGTGAAGCCAGATTTCAAATCCAGAGTTTAGAGAGAATGGTATTGGTGAATGTTCTGGATGAGTGGTTTTCTAAAGTTTTACTAAGGTGAAGGATGGTCAAAATAAAAGGGATGGATTAGTGGAGTCGCCAGGTGGAACTGGGTTGTTTTTGTGAAGATAGCTATGGTCCACCACCAGTAACTAATCTGGAAATGTTTTGGATTTTCTGAGTTTTATGTGCAGCCTATGGTTTGTTAAAGTATTCTAGACTTGTTTCAACACTTTGCTAGGGTGATGAGAAAAAAAGAGCTTACTCTAAATGGGTCTATGGACTGCTTGCTTGTTTATGGTATCTAAAGGACCAAGGAGTCTATAAGAGTTTGCTAGACTATCATGTACTCAGTGTCCCACCATCTCCCGCTATGTTAGTGAGTGATGGGATAGGTCTGTTGGATAGTAACCTAGAGTTCGGTAAAATAGTAAGGCCTACTAGAGGTTAGTGGAGTCGCCAGGTGGATTATCAGTTTGTTTTGAGATATACTTGTATGGTCCACCACCAATGTTGACAAAAACCAATCTAAGGGAGTATTTTTTGTGGTTTTTTCTGAGTTTTATGTGCAGCCTAGGATGTAAGGGTGTTATAAACCTGATTCATCACTTTGCTAAGATGGTGAAGCAGAGAGTTTACGCTAAATGATTCTAAAGGCTGATGGTTTAAGTTAAAATTTGAAGGACTAAGGAGTCTATAAAAGTTTGCTAGACTATCATGAACTCAATAAGTCCCACCGTGATCGCCATTATGTTAGTGTGGCGATGAGGTGGCTAAATCGGATGGAATTCTAAAATTTAGCAAGGTAGTAAGGCCTATTGGAGGCTAGTGGAGTCGCCAGGTGGATTTTTAGTTGTTTTGAGGTATATTTGTATGGTCCACCACCAATACTATCAAAAACCAATCTAAGGGAGTTTTTGTGGTTTTTTCTAAGTTTTATGTGCAACCTAGGATGTAAGAGTGTTATAAACCTGATTCATCACTTTGCTAAGATGGTGAAACAGAGAGTTTACACTAAATGATTCTAAAGGCTGATGGTCTGAGTTTAGGATTGAAGGACTAAAGAGTCTATAAGAGTTCGCCAGACTGTCATGTACTCAGTAAGTCCCACCGTGATCGCCATTATGTTAGTGATCGGTGGGATAAGTCAATCAGCTAGTATTCTTAAATATCTCTAAAGATGAGGGAAACTAAGTTTTTTAATCACTCAGAGTCCCACCGTGATCGCCATTATGTTAGGGTCCCGTGATTTGGCCGATTGGCTAGCCAAATGACGATGTAACATCAAACCAAGATTTGGAGCCCAAGGACCTAGCCTTCCTGGACTCAGAGAGGGCTCTCTCTATATGTGCAAAAGATGTCGGTGTGTTTACTTGCGGTGTTCTGATATTAGGCTAGTTATGAAGTGTGTTTTTGGTTTTTTTAGTTTTTAAGTTTGTGAGGGATAAAACTGATCAAATACATAAACTGGATAACAAGATGTAGATAAATTGGGCTATGGGGTCAAACAGGTCAAGGAAGCTATGAGGTAATGATGTAAGGCTGCTGTAGGGCCGATTTGTTTCACGGTAGAAGGGATCTTTAGGCAAAATGGGTTAAATGGACAACAAGTTGGTGAAAGACAAAGGGATTTCAAGTGTAACTAGTTGATAGCAGACATAAACATTTTATAGCAAGCCATTAATCATGTTAAATGTAACATGAGCTAATTAATACATAGAAATCAAACATTCCAGCCATACATAGAGGTATAAGACCCTCTAACTTCGGGAAATGGCTATCAGACTTTGGGGAAAACACATGAGACAAACTAACAACTCATAAACTACGCCGGAACGCCTAAACATAGTCTCTAAGTCATTGGGCACTTTCACAAACAAGATTTCATAGTTTTAGGCAAAGGGCTAGATCGGGACTAGGCCTCCTTGGTTCAACAAGATGATCAACAAATCAGTCAAAGAGAAAGTTTTATGGACAGAACTATGGACAACTTATAGGTAGGCAGGGCACACCATACATCCTACTCAATATGCATAGAACTTGTAAATAAAACTAGCAAACATTATCCTTAGGTTACTAAAGAGCAGTTAAGAATTATTTAGCATAACAAAGGAAGAAGAAAACATCAAGCTATGAAGATTCAGGAATTTTGAGGTGCCTCCATGGGCATATCTCAAAACTAATCTCTACTGATCTATAGCAGAAAGAAAGCATGTATTATGGATGAAAACTAGAAGACAAAACATAACAAGAAAAACTATACCATTCTACCATGTCATGGAATCCATCACCAATCCTTCATCACTCCTCAAAAGCATCCAAGAGGCAGTCCAAAAATCATAACACAAGTGTATTCATCAAAGCTCATATGACCAATGTATTAATTCTTCTCTCAAGTTCAGCCTCTTGATTTACAATGAAACCCATGGAATAAATAGGCTTGAGGGAGGAAAACCTCATGGAGCAACTAGCTATCCCATTGGGCAAGTCAAAATATCTAAACTTGTCCTTGAGGCTTTGCAAAGCCCAAGGCACAAAATATCCCATAAAATATCTAAAAAACTGCTAAAAATGGAAATTATATTGACTTTACATCATTTCCCAAGGATAAAAATAGCTTAACGCACATTTGGGAAAAGCAGATTTTTGAGGTTCAAAAATTACAAAAATACTTCATATTTATGCCTGAAAAAGGTCCCCTGACTTGCTGGATGCAATTGGCAGCCTTCCCGATATCGAAATGGGGCTCATGAGGGCTTTCTAGAAAGCTCTCTGTGTCTACTTTCCGGCACAACTGAAACCATCTCAATCCGAGGCCTGGAAGTCATCCAAAACTATACCTGTGTGCACAAACCCAGAAAATAGCAGACTGCTGATATGGCGGGCAGAATGTGCAAAAAGAGGGTATTTTTCGCCAATTTGAGGGGGCGAATGATCTCCAAATGCCCTGAAAATCGCTGGAGACCTGCTCATGGAATTATGGCATCCATCGGTATCATCCTCCTCCCTTGACAATTCATCAAACTGAAATGGCGAATTTATGAGTTTTCGGCCAAAAACCCAAAAAATGCCAAAAAACAAAAAGTTGTCGAACAAGGCCCAAAATTGGCATGCATGACCCTCAAGGGTCCTGTTGAGCCTCAAAATTGTGCTTTCTTTCATTCCACTTTACCTCATTTCATCATTCTTTTATCACTTCATAAGCCTAAAATCAATGAAGAATGATTAGGATTGCTTAAAGGTTACATGCAATTGATTAACATATTGTATTTTCATGATTTTTGCTATTTTAACAATTTTCTGCAAAATAGCTACAGAATGCAGACATTCCGTAGCTGACCGGCGATTCTGCAGCTGTTTTACAGTTTGAGTGGGTTCCAGGTGTCGTCTGAAGGAAAACCGCATATGGGCATATTCCACGTCATGTCTACATGGTTTGTTTCTCACCATGAAGGAAGAAACGAATTCTGTGTGTGGTTATGCACATGGAAACCAAAATCAAGAGGTAGACTTCTAGTAGGACTGTCTCAGTCCAGCTGTCTACAGCAAAAGTACGCAGCCTTCAATAAGAGTTTTAATTTGAAGAGGAGTGGGAAAGACAGTAATCCCTATGTTATCTCAAGTTCTGTTATGTAATTTCATTATAAATATGACTTGGGAGACCAAGCAACGCTGGTTAGAGATCTTAGTTAGTTTTTGGCTTTTGCTGTTAGGTTCTAGAACCGTGAATACTCTGTTTCAGTCTTTTTCTCCTTTAATGAAAGAAACAGCATTTCTGTGAACGTGCTGAGTCAATTTTAAGTTAGATTGCATGCTACCAGGTGGTGGAGGGCCCCTACCTCCTGTGCAGCTCTGTTTTCATAATTTAGATAAGTGTTTTAGCTCTGTTTTCACAGTTTAGATACGTATTTACTTTCAGTCTTCTGTTTATGTTTCAATTGCATTAGATAGTACAGCTAGACTTGTTTTTGTAATATGAAATAGACTAGTTGCATGATTAATTTAGTCATAACACTCCGGAGGTAGAATGCATATGGTTCAGCTTTGTCCTTTCTTTTCAAGTATGATAATGGCTCTTTAGTTTGATATTGTTCATTGTAGATTAATAGCATCTTAGTTTAGTTTTAACTCATTGCTTTAACATTTCAAGTTTAGCTGTTGTCCATTGTAGCTTACTTTGTCTTAGTTGATAAATTCAATCTCACAGGCTTAATTATTTACAAAACTTCTTTTGTTCAAAATTCATACTCATACACAATTATCTGGACAAAAGATAGTATTATGATAAGGTCTGGAGTATTTTGCAGCTTCTTTATCATTTCACAAACAAGCCTCTTTCTCAAAGACTATTTTTGAAAGGAAATCTATAATTTTTGAGAAAGGTTTAATGGTGTTAAATTGAGTTGCAAAACAGAAGTAGAAACTAGTTTAGAGTAGAAACTTTACCTTGTTACAAATATTCTTTTCCACATATTTTCCAACAAATATCTATTCATGGATAAAGATGTTGTACATTGTAAGTTATCTGTTTGATTAGTGATTTAGGAGAAAACTTCATGTACACTTAGCTTGTTCATTTCTCAGGTTCATTTCAATTTCATGTTGTGAGTTTACAATAGAGTCATTATCAAGCTTTGTATTTGTTGATTGCTAGTCATAGTTAGACTCTGTTTTGTTTTAGCATTTGCATTTATTTACCATCATAGTTTAGGCTTCACTCTGTTTTGACCAATAGTTTCCCTTCAGTTAGCACTTAGTTCTTTTCCTTTTCAAAATAAAACCATAAAACCAAAAACATCAGAAAACACTAAACACAACGAAGTAGGAAGAGGTTACTTAGGCACATATAGTGCACCACACTTCAACAGTTTACTGACCCTGGTTGACAATTAAATGAGCTCAATTTAGGAGACTAGATTGAGACACAACATTTTGGCGCCGTTGCCGGGGAAGTGTAACTAGGTATCCTGATTTCCTACATCCACAAAAACAACAAAAACAAAAACTTCAATCACCTACCACACCCACTATATCATGTGGTGCAGTAAGAGCCACACATCCACATCATGAATTCATATTTTTGCAGGTAGAAGAAGAGGTGACAAAGCAGGTTGAAGAAATGGATGGAGATGATGACAATAAGGAAGATCCTTTTGGATTTCCCATTCAAGAAACTGATATCAACATTCAAATGAAGAACATCCATCCATCTATACTTCCTAACTTCAAAGGTATGAGATCAGAAGACCCGGAAACCTTTCTTTTTGAATTTGAAATAATTTGTAGATCTTATGGCTACTCATTGCACATGCAAAAATTGAATTTGTTTCCGGTAACATTGAAGGATAGAGCTCTTAGATGGTTCATGAGTTTAGGAAAAAATTCTATAAGGACATGGGATGATATGAAAAGAGTATTTTTGGAAAAATATAAAGGTTATTGTATGCACCATGACCTTAGAAATGAAGTCTTTAAGATGAACCAAAAAGAGGATGAAAGCCTAGAAGATTTAGTAGAGAGATTTACTTATAATATCAAAAGATCTAAATTGCATAATTTAGAATCAGATGCATTAAAAACTCTCCTACTAAATGCTATAAAGGATGAATGGATTGATCTTCTTAATATTGTGGGAAAAGGAGATGTCTATCGATTGTCATTTCAAGAAATTTGTGAACTATGCAAGAACATATCAAGAGGAAAAGCAAAGTGTGTAAGGTCCCCTCAAGATCCATTTGTGGCAAAAGTAAGTAAGTCAACATCAAGATTGGTAAGTCAAACTGAACCTAACAATTTGCTAAACATTCTTGGTAATTTAAATGAACAAACTGACATGCTAAGAATGCAAAACAAGCAAAAAGTTGTTTCATTCATATTTTGCCCTAAATGTAGAAAGAAACATACTTTGCATGAATGTCCACTTGATAACATTAAAATGTGTAAAATTTGTGCAGGATCACATACTACTGAATATTGCCCATCATTACCAGGGTTGAAGGCAATTTACCAGAAGGATAATGGAGCAAATCAAGCACAAGAGAAACTTTGTCATGTAGCTCCAAGAGGGCTATGGCAGCCTCATCAACCCAATATGATGCAATATCCTTATGCACAATATCAAGGTTATGCACAACAATCTCAAGGTAATTGGAAAACACCCTTGCCTTGGCAACCTTGGCCATATCAATCCCAACCTCAAAATCAACCTTGGAAACCTTGGCCATCTCAATCCCAACCTCAAAACCAATCTTGGCAACAAAGTTGGCAAAGGCCCTATAAAGGAAATCCACCATATCCTCAATCTTTTCCTCTCTATCCTCAATATCATCATCAATGTTATCCATACCATTTACCTCCACTACAACATCAATATCACCCTCATTTTACCTCAATTCAATCTTTTCCATTACCATCCACACAAGCACCCCAAAGATTCCCCACTCCACTACCTCCACAACCATTTCATATCCCCAACAATAAAACACCTCAATCAACTTACAAATCTGAGGTATTGCAAAATGATTCACCAGCTGTCTTTGAAGAACAACAACCAGTAGAAGAAGACTCAGATAAGGTCCAAGAATCAAGGATGTCTATTGATAAAGAGGAGATATTGGAACTAGAGATTGAAAAGTCTCATGCATGCCTATCACTAGATTCTATGAATGAAGATCACATCTCCGATTTCATGATAGAGGAAAGACAAGGAAGACAAGATTACATTGAATCTTGGTTCAATTCAGTCATTGGATTCCAATGCTCAATTATTCAATATCTTTTGACATCATCTAAATCAAGACAGTTGGCATCTCATATACAGGTACATATCAAAGAGTGTCTTTCAAACTTGCATATGAGTTTATCTATCATCTTGTTACAGACATGGTTCCATTGGAAGTACTCATATACTTGAACAAGATTTTCTTTTTCAAGTAGAGTAGGACATAAAAAAAAAAAAAAAGAAAAAAAAAAGGAAAAAAGAAAAAAAAGAGTAAAGAGAAAAATAAGTCCTATTGTGAAAACCAGCTTGCTGGCGCAATTAGACATGAGCTTTGTTTGAAAACCAGGCAACTGGCGGGCAAAGTTCACAATAAGTTCTGCAATTTCATGATGGTTTCAATCTTTCATGGTTCTTCAAATCATTCTTGGTTCTATGCTCGAGTTGGATGATGTGGAATTCCTTAAGGTCCACCTTCCAACAAATTTTGTCCCATCGACCTCAACACTTTATCTGGGATCAAGATTAGAGATTATTTGAAGTGCCTTGGAGCTTGCATTCATCAATGGCAAGCCTCCTCATTGATAACAATGGGAATACAACAATGTCTCTTGATTGTCAAATCTTGCAGGTGACTCGACTTCGACACATTCATTCGTCCCTGTCAAGATGCACTGAGGTACCTTGACACTCATTTACATTATCGGTGAGTTGTCTCGCATTGGTTAACGATTTTCATTATTGATCGGTAATCCAATGATTTATTCCCATGCTCGACTTCGACACATTCATTCGCATGGTAAGAATTGTACCATGAATGTTGGCTTTGATGAAGACTAATGGTTTTATGGAATCAACAACAACTTGCAGCAGTGAATTTTATTAGTTTCTTGTAGCAGCATGTTCATACTTTTTTCAATTCAATAACAGCTGCGGAAAGTGGCAGTTTCTGCAGCTATTGCTGTAGCAGCTTGTTCTTGTTTTTTTTGCAACTTTTTCCAGAAGGCAGTTTTGGTGCAATTTTTGCAAGAGATTGGAGCAGAAATAAAAAATTCTGAGCTTCTGGGTTTTCTCATAATATGATAAATTGAGTAATACGCGGACAGAATTTGAAAAAAATCAATTTTTAAGGGCATTTCAGAAGGGTTTTTCAGGCAGATTCTCACTTTTCAGCATTTTGGACAGATTAGGACAGATTTGAGTGTTTTTGCACAGCAGCACCTTTTCTTCATCAAAATGAAATTCTGAAAGCATGTGGCAGTAGAGAAGGTAAAAATACACAGTTTCCCATTGGAATCACTCAATTTGGCCTTAAAATGAGTCCGTGGCGTACTTTTTTGTTGCAAAATTGGGCAAAATGAAAGGGTGAAACAGGGCAGAAATTGATTTTGTCATAACTTTCAAACCGTGCATCCGTTGGTCCTGAATTTTTTATGGTAAATGCATTGAGATAGGGTGAATAAACACAGAAAATTTCAGAAAATTTCAGTGTGTATTTTTCAATAAATTGGCCACTTTCACCTTCAGCCATTTCTCATTTTCCGGGAGATCCGTGCAACCAATGGCAGAGATTTTTCGCCGAAAGATGCATAATAATATTGGTAACAACCTCAGACAATTTCAGGGAAGTCTGACGTACCATTTGAGAGAAATTGCAAAATTCATTTCATTCTACAAGTTCATTCCACTTTCACTCCATCTCACGCCATTTTCATTTCATTTCACAAGTCCTATTCCACTTTCACTCCATCTCACGCCATTTTCATTCCATTTCACAAGTCATACTCCACTTTCACTCCATTACATTTTACATCCATCTTCCATATTCATACTTCATTTCTTCTTACAGATTGCATGTTGCAGCCACATCTTAATCAACAGTTCTGACATGATTGTACAGCCTACAAAGAGATGATGATTACAGGAAATTGAAGGATTCTGTTTTGAAGACCAATATGCTCAAAGAGGACCAAAGTAACAGCATCAAGCACAGCAATTAAGAAGGTCAAAATTATGAGGTAAATTGTGAAAATTATTTTAATAGCAAAAAGTCAAAACATGAAATAGATACAATGTGTATAATCATATGTTTCCTAAACAACCTATCATTCGAATTGATTATCCATATCCCTTATCCAACATTCCATATTTCACCACAATTTCATCATAAATTCTCCATCACATCCATAGCCACTCCATTTTCCCTCATAGCATCCATTCACTTCCATTACACTTTGTCCATCTCTAAGTGCAGAAAGGTAATTCTAAGGGTGAAGCATTATTATTCAACTAATCCATCTTCAGACACAGAGATACAGTTTCAAAATAAAGAATTAGACTCTGTAATCAATCTAGCTTCAAGCATAGAAAAGTAATTCTGAAAGGAAGATAATCTGCATAGAGGAGGAATGGCTAATTGTCAGGACACAATCAGTTGAAGTCAAGTATTTGGAAGGATATCCACAAGTCAAGGAGCTACTACAATAAGAAGAGAGGCTAAACTTTATAGAGAAATTTGATGGCTTCCATAAGGAGATTACAAAATCTTTTGCCAAAACTTTTGATGGAGCAGAAGAAGAAAAACTGACATGGTTATTGAAAATAAACTTGACACTCCACTACAAGAGGAAGATGAAGAACTAACTTCTGAAATGTTAACAGAAATTAGAAAATAGATTAGGGCCAAAAGAAGAAGAAAGATAAAGTTGGATGTTTTAACAGAGGTTTCAAAGCATATGGAATAAGTTTTGATGAAATTGCATGAGGACATGCAATAGTCTTGCAGTGGGGGTATGTTGAGCCTCAAAATTGTGCTTTCTTTCATTCCACTTTACCTCATTTCATCATTCTTTTATCACTTCATAAGCCTAAAATCAATGCAGAATGATTAGGATTGCTTAAAGGTTACATGAAATTGATTAACATATTGTATTTTCATGATTTTTGCTATTTTAACAATTTTCTGCAAAATAGCTACAGAATGCAGACATTCCGTAGCTGACCGGCGATTCTGCAGCTATTTTACAGTTTGAGTGGGTTCCAGGTGTCGTCTGAAGGAAAACCGCATATGGGCATATTCCACGTCATGTCTACATGGTTTGTTGCTCACCATGAAGGAAGAAACGAATTCTGTGTGTGGTTATGCACGTGGAAACCAAAATCAAGAGGTAGACTTCTAGTAGCAGGATCGGTTTCGCTCCACTCGGCGAAAATCGAGTGATGAAAAAAGTACGTACCTTCAATAAGAGTTTTAATTTGAATAGGAGTGGGAAAGACAAGAATCCCATGTTATTCCAAGTTCGTTATGTAATTTCATTATAAATATGACTCGGGAGACCAAGCAACGCCTCGGTTAGAGATCTTAGTTTTTGGTTTTTCATTGCCAGTTCCGTAACCGTGAATACTCGTTTCGCCTTTTTCCTTTAATGAAAGAAACAAGATTACGGAACGTGCCGAGTCAATTTTAAGTTAGATTGCATGCTACCAGGTGGTGGAGGGCCCCTACCTCCTGTGCAGCTCTGTTTTCATAATTTAGATAAGTGTTTTAGCTCTGTTTTCACAGTTTAGATACGTATTTACTTTCAGTCTTCTGTTTATGTTTCAATTGCATTAGATAGTACAACCAGACTTGTTTTTGTAATATGAAATAGACTAGTTGCATGATTAATTTAGTCATAACACTCCGGAGGTAGAATGCATATGGTTCAGCTTTGTCCTTTCTTTTCAAGTATGATAATGGCTCTGTAGTTTGATATTGTTCATTGTAGATTAATAGCATCTTAGTTTAGTTTTAACTCATTGCTTTAACACTTCAAGTTTAGCTGTTGTCCATTGTAGCTTACTTTGTCTTATTTGATAAATTCAATCTCACAGGCTTAATTATTTACAAAACTTCTTTTGTTCAAAATTCATACTCATACACAATTATCTGGACAAAAGATAGTATTATTATAAGGTCTGGAGTATTTTGCAGCTTCTTTATCATTTCACAAACAAGCCTCTTTCTCAAAGACTATTTTTGAAAGAAAATCTATAACTTTTGAGAAAGGTTTAATGGTGTTAAATTGAGTTGCAAAACAGAAGTAGAAACTAGTTTAGAGTAGAAACTTTACCTTGTTACAAATATTCTTTTCCACATATTTTTCAATAAATATTTATTCATGGATAAAGATGTTGTACATTGTAAGTTATCTGTTTGATTAGTGATTTAGGAGAAAACTTCATTTACACTTAGCTTGTTCATTTCTCAGGTTCATTTCAATTTCATGTTGTGAGTTTACAATAGATTCATTATCAAGCTTTGTATTTGTTGGTTGCTAGTCATAGTTAGACTCTGTTTTGTTTCAGCATTTGCATTTATTTACCATCATATTTTAGGCTTCACTCTGTTTTGACCAATAGTTTCCCTTCAGTTAGCACTTAGTTCTTTTCCTTTTCAAAATAAAACCATAAAACCAAAAACATCAGAAAACACTAAACACAACGAAGTAGGAAGAGGTTACTTAGGCACATATAGTGCACCACACTTCAGCAGTTTACTGACCCTGGTTGACAATTAAATGAGCTCAATTTAGGAGACTAGATTGAGACACAACAGGTCCATAGCAACATCCTCCGAAGCTGAGGCCAAAATATCAAGGGCTGATATGCTTTTCCCTTCCTTTCGTGCTAGGCGCTTCCCCTTCAACTTCTTCAATTTCTCTTGTGCTACCTTTAGTTTGCGCCGGGAAAACTGATTTAGCTTTTGGAAGTGGTGTGTCCTCTTCCTCTGTAGCTCTAAATCTCTATTCACCCTTTCAAGCTTCATTTCCAAATGCGTGTTAGTTCTTTCAAGCCAAGCTTCTTTGTTTTCCTCAATTTCCTGCTCAAGGAGCGCAGTGAGAGGAAAGGCTTGGAGCTGGGCTTGCTCTTCTGCTCTCTGCTTTTCCAAGGCTCTTCTAAGCCCGATGGTCCTAGGCCTCTTCCGCCTAGGCTGGTCTTCCTCCTCTTCATCATCAAACTCACCAATTAGCTCTTCAATTCTTGCTTGCGCCTTTTGTGCCTCTTTCTTATACTTAATCGCCCGTGCCTCATGAACAGCTGTGTGCACATTCATTTGTTTGTTTTCAATCTCCAAGAAATGATTGAAATTCCTTGCCCTTTGAAGATCTTGCTCTAATGCATCAATTTGCCCTTCCTTATGGATTAAGAGATTTTCAAGAAGGCAGGCCTCATTGTCACTATCATCGCTTTCGATAGGGATAATAGCTAATTCACCTCTATGCTTTGTACTTTCTCCAACTTTACTTTTGCCTTTGAAAGCTAATCTGGCGCTTTTCCTCCTTGGCATGCTAGAAGGTGTCTTTTTGGGCATTTTCCTCTTGCTAGGAACAATCTTTGTCACTGTTAAGGTGGCAGCCTTAGCTTGCTGTTCTTCATCAACTATCTGATGCTGTCCCTCATCATGGACCTGTTGTCCTTCTTCCTCTAACTGCTGCTGTCCCTCAACATCCAACTGTTGCTGTCCCTCATCCTCTATCTGCTGATGTCCCTCATCCCTTTCTTCTTGCTGCTGTTCACTGCCCTCTATCTGCTGATGTCCCTCATCATCCAACTGCTGCTCATCAATGTGTACCTGTTGCTATTCATATTGGACCTGCTGTCCTTCATCACCTATCTGCTGCTGTCCCTCAACATCCAACTGCTGTTGTCCCTCATCCTCTATCTGCTGATGTCCCTCATCCCTTTCTTCTTGCTGCTGTTCACTGCCCTCTCCTTCCCCCTGTTGACTTGGTTGTCCAGTAGTCATTCTGAGCCTTCTAGGTGTAGGCCTACTAGATATAGGCACTGGGCGATGGACAGGCTGAGTAGGAGAAATATGGGCAGGAGGAACAGTGGCAAAATCTGGATGGCTGATGAATAAATCCCATGAAACCTCTTTCTTCTCTAGCTGGTATAGGAAGATAATCTTGATCAAAGAATGATGAAAAAGAGAAGGGATTTGCTGAGGTGGGGCTTTCTTTTGGACAGTGGATGCCATTTTCTCTATGCTCTTGGACAAAAATTAAGGAAGGTTTAGTTGCCTGCTTCTGGTAAAATGCATCAATAAGCGGACATGGTAGGCATAAATTCGATTAAACCTCCCTTCACAAGTGAAATATTTCATTATGGCTTTCATCAGTGGAGCATAGCTGTCAAGGAGATATGAAAAAAGGGAAAATAGCAGTGACAGCCTCCCTATGTTCAGGCTTGATGAAAGGTTTGTAATCCTCTAAGTCAAGATGAGCTTGTTTAAACCACTTTTCGCCATGATACGGGATCTTGGTGGCCTTGGACACATACCTTGGAGAAATTTTGAAATCAAGATCCGCCACTTGGAAGTGTTTTTCTTTGAATCTCAGGGCGCACAAGTGTGTTAATGGCGAAAAACTCTTGACTTATTCTATCTTCTGGCAGAAATCAAGGCAGCCTACTTCATGGAAATTGAAAAGTACAGATGGATGAGCATTAATCTCTTCTGTAGAGATGGGCTCATATCTTTTATGTGGCCCGCTCCTGTGGTCTTGTCTTGGAGGCATTTTGTCCTGAAATGCTTTGGAAAAGACAAACTGTCCTTACTGTGTGTAAAAATGCCCTGCTGAAAACAAACTGTGTCACTATGCTGCTTGGACAGATAGACAATGTGAGTTGGATGGTTTGCAACAAGTGTCTTTGTAATACACAACCTCCTGTTCTCTTAAAACTAGCCTTCTACCTTTGAGTGTACCTCAGCCAGGCAATTTCCTCAATAGGACACCATCAGTAAAGATGAGACAAACTGTTGTGTAGATTTCCTGTATACAGTGTTAAGAAATCATTCTTCTTGTGAGTTTGTTAGAGGCCAATCAACACACTTGTATTTGTGTCTCCAAGACAAAACTCAAATATTAAAACCTTGCTCTTCAGAAAGTGGCCCTACTCACCCTTAGAATATCTTTGTCAACAGATTTCTCTAGAAGAGACCATATAGTGAAAGAAAAAAAGGAGACCTAGGTTAGGTGAAATATCAGTGCACAGTGTTTTTAGGAAAAACACCCTTTACTTGTGAATTTAAGAGATCAACCACCACATTTATATCTTTGTCTCCAATGTTAAATTCCCATCAAAAAACCTGCCCTTCAGAAAGTGTCCTGTTCACCTTTAGAAAATCTCTGTCAACAAATTCACGGTAGGAAATAATATAGTGAAAAAGAGGGGCAGACTGCTAGAAGGAGTTTGCTGTGAGAAGTGCTTTGAATACCCTGTTCTTGTGAGTTTTAAGATGTCACTCAACACCTCTTACTCCTTTCCATGGTAACTTTTGCAATCATTAAAAACTTTGCCCTGTATAAGTGTGCCAATAGTCCACTAATCTTGCATCTCTTGCAAACCACCATATATATATCTAGACTGTCAATACATAGGACTTGGAGCAGAAATGACAGAGTTTAGAAGACCACACAGTTTTTGGGTAAAAACTATGTGAGTTCTCTTTTTCAAAACAAATATGTCAAAACCCCTCTTACTGAGTGCACTTCACTGTTTTGATAATGTGGCAATGTCTTGAGGACTGTGTGAAAATTTTCTCTTTTTAGACTAAAACCCTGTCTTTTTATAACAAAGTCTTCCTCTGCAGCTTCAAACTGTAAACTTCTGCCTGATCAAGAAACTTCTCTCATACTAAACTTCATTGTTTCTTTATGCATGTCACTTTTTAAACAAAAACATGCTCACTAACCTTGGTGTGAGTATACAGTCAGAGTTATATTTAAAGCAGAGGTAACAGGGTTGTTTAAAAGCTCCAAAAACTTTGAGCAAAGAGCTGTAAAGATTCCCTTTTTACAATAATCAAGACCCTTTTAATGCGGAATATCCATCTTTGGGGAGAAGACCTTCAACCATACATGCTGTTTCAACAGATATACTCATGCAAAAAAACCGACTTTTATCATTTGGTAATTTCGGAAATGTGGATGAAATTTCGAAATACCTCTCGAAAACGCTGAAAAAACCTTGGAGGAGAGTTGGATCAGCACCGGAGACCTTAAAGATTAGCGCGGCACTCTTTCAGCAAAGAACGGCGCGCAACAATAGACCTGGGTGGCCTGTCGGGTCGGCCTGTTGGGCGGCGTACAGGCGCGTCGCTTGTTTGTACAGGCGCGTCGCGCCAACACTGACCGTTAGTGTAAATACCCTCCCAGGCGCGTCGCGCGCGTTTCCAGGCGCGTCGCTCGGCGTTCAACAGTGCTCAACTCTGCAAATTGACCCGAAATGTCTTTCTTTGATGCTAGGGAGACACGGGGTTTTGTCTTCAGTTTTGAAAATGAAAAGATTTCCCTTGACTTTACTCTCTTATGTCATTTCAAAACAAATCTTCAACGGTCTTAAACTTTGAAAAGTAACGTTGGTTTTCAACTCTGTTTTGTTTTTAAACTATGGCCTTGTCATTTTGAAAATGCATATAAACTTGAACAATGACTCTGTTTAGGGCCGACCCTTTTGTGTCCCTTTAAAAATGTGACATTTTCTTACTAGTGTCCTTCAAATCTATTTTCGGACTGTGGGGTACAAAATGCAGTTGTATTTGTTTATGCTCTATTCACCTTTGTATATTTAAAAATGAAATTCTCTTTGATACCTCTTTTTTCTCAAGATACACTGATATGGTACCCTTTCCCTTCTATAATGAACATGCCTATACTTGTCTTAAAATCTTTCCCCAGAGACTGACAATAGGCCAAATCACTCCTGTACTTGATGAACCTGTAGACTGACTTGTAGGACCCCTGGTTGCAGAAGAATTTGAAGTGCTGCCTCAGTCTTTTTGGACCTTTGATTTAAGAAAAACTTATCCTCTCAACACACTTTCTTGCTTATAGGTGTATTATCTGTGCCACATCTGTCCTTTGGAATGATGAAAACTGTGTTTGTTTTAAGACATTTAAACAATGACAGTTTATCAAAACAAACTCATTTTTCCTATTCATAGAATTGTATACCTATTCACCTTGTCCATCTGAAAGGATAAGCTTGTAAAACAGGAAAAACAGGGCTCTTTGATACACAGTTACCATTTTGCTTTGACCAGTGTGTTGACCCTTTTTGTAATAGAACCGTTTCATAACTAGACTATGTTCACTGTTTTACCTTCTTGGTGATTTTTAACAAGGAAAAACCATTCAGAATGTGTCAAAAGCATTTGAAAAGCTTTGAAAACCTTTTCTTGAGAAGCGCTCCTTTAGAATTTTGGCATGTGACAGTGGATTGTTGTTTGATCCTTTCCCTTAAGGAAACTGCCCCTCTTTGGTATTAATAGCATACATATTCATAATGTTCTCTTCCCATCATGATGTATATTTTGAAAGATATTTTACTATGGGTAATGCATTTTGAAACATAACCACCATCTTTTACCTGTGTAAAAGACCTTTGCTCTCTTCCTTTGCATCCTTCCACTGCATCTTCCTGACTAATCAGTCTTCAACAATATCCAAGGCTTTGGCCATCTGCTCATACATGGAGGAGGCTCTTTATTAGGTAAAGTATCCGAAGGTTGCTTGACAAATCTGTTTGACACAGCTTTCCCTGGATGTGATGGAAAGTAAAACACTTGAAAACATCAATGCTAACATCTCTACTTGCAATCATCACTGTGTTTCAGAAAAAACCCTAGCCAAAGTGACACTGTCTCCCTGCACTGCTCTGAGGGTGACTAAAATATCATTATTTGCTTTGGTCATCTCATGACAAATTACTTGAAAGATAGTCTCTGTGACTATGGAGGTCAGTGCCTTTTTGAAAAACAAAGAACTTTCTTTCTGTCTGTGTAATGGCATGTTTTGTCAGTACCTTTTCAATTTGACCTTGTGGACAAGCAGGGTGCTTATGATTGGAATTCTTACTAATGACCTGCCTTTCTAAATTTCAACAATTCACATGATTTGAAAGCTTCAAATGACCTCCTTTATCAGACCAAACTCTGCTTTCCTTTGAAATTCTATACTGCAGACTCTATTCTCTGTTATGATCATCACTCATACTCAGAAAAAACCTAGAATCTCTGTTTCACTGTTCAGTAAACAACCAACCTGGACTTTTGCAATCTTCAAAGTCAATACTGGCCAGCGCCCTCTGCTTGTGGATGAAGGAGGCGCCCTAACCCTCTGCTTGTAAATGAAGGAGGTTCTGGGCCATGACACTTTGCCAGTTTGCTGTGACAGTGGTGTCTTTCTGTGATTTTCATGCTGGAAAGAACTGTAAGGTCTGGATGAGTAGACTTTGTTTTGCAGCTTCATCTCAGGCTCATGATACATTTAGAAGCAGCTGTTCCTCTAACTGTAGATTCAAGCATTTACTCCTGAGATGAAGTTATATTTCCTGCCTTTGTAGAAACCCTAAAACACTGTGAAACACCTAATAGTCAGCTTGAGATTGGGGTTTATGCAGTGCTGAGATCTAGGGGATGTGAGTGGCGCGACTTAGAGCTTTTTGTCAATTTCTTTTGCAAAGTGGGAGGTCAGTCACGGTTGGTCTGTAACAGATGGAGGCTTTTTGGCTTTTCGATGATCGCCAAGGGTAAAATGTCTTAAAGCGCCACTTCCTAACATAGGGGAGACTTTTGAAACAGATTTGGATTTGCCTTTTTAAAGCTGATGGGTAGACCAGTAATGCTGAAGCTAGATAGGATAGTGGTAAATGGATTTTGACTTTGACATGGGCGGTCTGAAAAGTAGAAAGGCGAAAAAAGTTTTTAGGGGGGTTTTCTAGATGAAAAGTTGACATAAGGAAAACAGCTTCTAGAAAACTCAGTTATAGATATAGTCATCACTAACATGTAAAAAATACTGATGGCTAACATGCATTTTTGGCCACTTTTTACAGAATTCGAATCTGATGCTTGAAACAAAAGTTATGACAATTTTCTCTCGGTCACCTATTTGAGATGAAATTCTAGAGCCTACAAAAACCCTAACTTCCAGAGATCATATCTTTGAAAATTTTGCAAACCAAGGTTTGAAATTTTTACAGGAAGTTCATCAAGATTTTAGCTCCACGTAGTAAAAATTTTAGCTTCCAAAATCCTTGTAGAAAAAAAATTATAGCGAAAATTCCAAGATGGCCTGTCTAAAGAAGCGAAACCCTATAATCCCAAGCTCTGATACCAAATGTTATGAAACCAACGCACAAAATAGAAGAAAAGACGTATCAACGACTTATAAATCATCCTATTTGAGGGGTGAAACTCATTTACATTACATAAATGAACAATTCTTGAATGATACAATTGACAAAATCTCCTTTCTATATATAGGAGTCCAAGGGGTCATAATATAATCCTAGCCGACATAACAATAACAATGTAAGGGCTCAACAATAACAATAGCGGGCTTCTATGGGGCACAATAATAACGATATGGGGACTACATAGGCACAAAAATAACAATAAGGGGACTACACTAACAATAACAATAAGGTGATACACTAGTATTATAGGGACCTAGCTATTAGAAATGAAATAACTCAAAAACAGATTGCAGAAAACAAAGATACAGAACCAGACGAAACCATGGCAGGAAAGAGGCTTCAGCCTCATGGCATTCTCATCATTCTCTCTTATTAAAATAATTTATTTTACAATTTAAATAGATGAGAGAAAATGTCTAATATATTCCGTGCTATCTTAGACTCCTTTGGTTGACATAATTTCTCACCAAAAACCCACCAAGATAGGAGTTACTAAACAAACTCCAATATTTTAGGAATAACCCAAGAGTTAGGCACATATTCCTAACTTGGAATATTTAATTTATTTATTTATTATTTTGGATTTATTATTGTTATTTTAGAGAGGCTAACATTCCCCCCTTCAATGACAAATCCAAAATAAGAATGAGGAACCATCTTCCAAGTTCTCATGTTGATCCTCAAAAAACATTGCCTGAAAAACTACCAAAGCTGGATGCTGAAAAACTACAATCTGAAGAGACCATGAGTCAGCTGTATGTCTGAGTCATCTTTGAATTTCTCTTGACAACTCCATCAAGTGCCAATTTGCAAAAGGATCCATCTGTCCTTTGCATGAAATCAGCATCCTTTGTCCACTAACAGAATTGTTCAAAGCCCACTGGCTTATGATGTCAAAAACAAATCACTGTTGCTTTTGTTGTGTTGAAAACTATTCACTGCTTCTTTGATGTCGATTGCCCACTGGAAAATTTTTTGATGCCCACTGGAAAAATTTTTGATGCCCACTGGCTGTTTTTGCTAGTTTTGTCGAGACTTTCAGTCTTAAAACCACTGTCAATTTCATTGACATTTTCCCCCCTTTGTCAGCTGAAAGGAGAGACACTTCTCTTGGAAATTATTCCTGAACTCCCCCCCTTTAGGTGTAGGATTTTTACACTGGTGTACTCCCCCGTTCAACTGCATGAGAGTACCATCATCTTTTCACTGTTGGCTGCACTATCTGTGATTGTATGCGATTGTAGAACTGAGACAATCTGTTGACTATGGATGACCATTTCCAAGGGTCGATCCATTCATAATGTATCTTCAATCTGGCTATTTTTTGTTGATTGCGACATTTTTCTGAGGAATGATTTGCCTTGCCACAATGGCAACAAGGATGGAGATCAAAACACTGATCTTCCATATGACCGTTTCTTTGACAATGAGAAAATTTCGGTTGGACTTCAACTTCAAGTTGCGTGCAATTCTGTTTGTCTGCAACTTTAGGTTGCATGCATTGCTAGTTGTCTGCAACTTTCTCAGAAGTTGCTGAGGTGAGTTGTCTAAGAAATCCTACACTTACGAACTTAATTGGCTTGGAATAATCTGGGATATGTAAGTTGGTGTCATTGTTGACATATCCTAAGCCTCGTCGATTCTTGTTATGTTGAATTTCTTCCTAGGGCTTGATGATGGTCTTGGAAGAAATTGAAACTGGAACAACTTCGACACTTGAAGCTGTTTGGATGAATGACTTATCATCTGGATGGTTCAAAGACTTGAAAGTATCACTCTTTTCTTGCAATTCAATCCTTTGAAGTTGCGACTCGAGTTGAAGAAACTCAATAGTTTCATGTGTTTGGTGTAGATGCCATGAAAGATCAGTAAGAGTTTCTTTGCTGACTTGCACCATGTCTTCATCACTGGAGATGATCAAACTATGAAGAATGTTTAACAACTGAATATGTTGCGCCATCTGAACTTGCGCACTTGAAATCAGGCTCTCTTGTTGTAGATGTCATACTTTGAACTGTTTCAATTGAATTTGGTACTTGAAGGACATGCTCGCTTGCTATGTGACTTGAATGGCATGCTCGCTTGATTTGTTGCTTATTGCACTTTCTTGGAACACTTGCTAGAATTGTATAATTTTCTCGCGTAAACTCTGGAATTCACACTCGCTTGGTGACGATCACGTTTGTTTAAGCGCGCACTTGACTGAATTCACGCTCACTTGAATGAATAACCACGCTCGCTTGATGCCAATCTCAAATTGCTTGATTGGTGTTAGAGTTGAACTTTTTTGTTTGCTTTGATGAACTTCACTCTGGCTCGCTTGAAAGTTTGAACTTTGTACTGACTTGATGCAAATTGCTTGAATGAATACTCATGCTCGCTTGCAGGAGATGTAAATTTGTTGCTTGTTTGATTCATAAATTCATGCACTCACTTGATTTTGCATAAAGGAAGGGTGTCGAACACTATCGACAATACACCCAAGAAAGCTTACAATGATTTTAATGATTCACTTGTTCTCTTAAAAATTCGTTAACAATGAATTTTTAATGATTCACTTAAAACAATGAATTTGATTACAAGTTCTGAAATGGATTTGCAAGAACATTGATGTAGACTTTGCTTTGAAATGCATTAACTTGACTAAGTGAATTTAATTTTTGATGTAGAATGTTGATGTAGACAATCTTTGATTACATGTTATAGTGGCGCAAATGCATGTGTTGATCTTGCAGCTATTTCGGTACATGTGTTGTGCTTGCTGATATTAAAATTTATGTATGTGATATTAAATGAAATTATTGATGTGTCACAACTAGACACAAATCAAAAACAACAACATGAAGCCATAAAAAAAACATGCGTCATCACAAACACACATGGTGTACCTAAGATCTCCTTAGTCAATTTCGGGCAGATCTAGGACACAATCACCAAAAAATGATATCTTTATTAATTATTGAGTACATAAGAAATATCCACCTCCAAGTAATGAATATGCCAAGCTCACAACCCTTGGAAGAAATTTTTCTTCAAAATCTGGATATTCACCAACTCAATCTCTCTCAAAGTAAAACAATACTTTGAATTACAATAAGGAATTTCTCTAAAAAATTCCACATATCACTCTAAATACAAAACACTTATCCCTCCAAATTTACAATAAATCATCTTATCTCTCCAAATTACAAAAGAGAACTTGTCACTCCAAAAAATAATCACAATCTTTACCCCAAATGTACAAAAGAAATTTACCTTCTCACTCCAAGCATTAAAAAAATTTAATGCACCTTATCACTCCAAGGATTTCAAAACATCACCCTTATTACTCCAACATTACAAATAGAATTTCATAAAAAAAAAACTCACTCCACTTTTTTGTTTTTTTGTTGTTTAAAACAAACTTATCTCTCCACACCTTATTTTTCCACATAAAACCAAAATCAACTTTTCACTTCAAATATTACAAAAAAATGTACACTTATCACTCAAAAAAAAGAAAAGAAAACATAGCCTTATCATTACACTCCTTTTTCCTAATTCCCTCACCATTCAGAGAGAAAAAAAAAAAAAAAAAAACTCATACTAATCATGGCTCCACTTATTCTCTCCCATGACTATATTAAGTCTCTCTTTCAATTTACATAAAGAAATTTATGATTTCACTTTTAAAAAGTGAATCTAAACTTAATACTTCATAAAGAAAAGGATGTGTCACATTGTTGTTTTAAGAGTGCTTTGGAGATTCGATATACATAAGGGTGGGGGAATTGAGTTTGGAACGTGGACTTCAAGCATACAATCTCCACGATGAAGGCATGATATTTTTGAAGCTCATGTGGAGCATTACTTAAGGAGTGCGGAACATTTCATTAAATATTCTCAAGATTGGGTTAACTTTTACGGCATGACTGCAAAGATCAAGTCATCGGAGGTCAAATGACCGATATGTTGTAGGTCTCCAACTGCACGAAATTTATCGTGACGAGGAAAAGAGAATGAGAAATTATCTTGATGCGAATTTCATTCTGGAAATGTCGCGTGGATTATATATATTGAACTGATTGTAGGAAATCAAAAAGGTAAATTGCATAGAAGGAATGAATGGCCACAAGGATAGAAATCGATAATGGCACCAGGAATTGTAAAGGGTATTTAAATCATTATAGAATTAAATGCATCTCTGCAATACCTGAGCGTGGACCGATCTGAAGAAAATTTGATATTTCTGTGGTTTGATCCTTCCATCTCTGAAGCCCAATTGGTGTGGTTTTAGCTGTTTTACCAATTGCAAGATCGCTTGGTTTAAAATTTAGAAATAAGCTTGTCTCATCATGGCTATGAGCATCTGGATTCAAGCAAGAGTTGTCTGGAGATCGTTGACGTAGCTCATTTGAATTTCTGGACTTTTTCACAAGTTACGCAACAGAGAAAGGAATTTATCTCTGGCGAGTCTCAAAGATATATGTCCTCAGCGTGGTCTCGATCCGATTGTGGTGGCATTCCAAACAATTTTGAGTAACAGATTTCACTGAATTCATAATGTGTGAATATCATCTCATTCATTCCGTATCAGCAATAGCCATGGGATTGTTGTCCAGACTATTTTGCGTGATTGGATTCCTTCCACGATTTATCTATGATAGATACACACTCACATGCTAAGCTTAAATCTTGTTACAGTTTGTGTACCTTCCAACATGTTCTTCACTTCCCTGGCTTCTCGACTTCCCCTGTGTGCTTCAGAATTCAATGGTACAAGTACAAAAAAAACCTCCGCTCAGCGAATGATAGAATTCGTGACACCTTTAGCAAACATAACTGTAACTCTATATGCATGAATGTTAGCACATAGATCGATGGCCACATGAATCGCTTCTCTCCAATGCCTGGCAGATCACGCACATGCTTCAATCTTCTAACTCGGCTTTCTGCAAGCGTAGGTCAGACAAATCCTCCACAGTTAACTCAACTCTATGTATCTTCAGAAACATCGCTCAGTAGTTGAACGATTCATTCACGTTGCAACAAGATTTCCGTCTCCATTCAGCGTCTTCATCCAACGCTTCGCGTTGCACCTTATTTAAATACCTCCATGCTAATTGGATTACTCAAAACAGATCACTGCCTGATCTTCTCATCTCAAAAGGATTCTCTCACACGCTACAAAATCTTGTTTTAGAGTGTGATGGTTCCACGATGGACTGTGAGCAGTAGCTCTTTTTCACACGATTATACCCATTCTGCAGCGATCAGCGGCAGCTTCTCTTCAAACTCGAGCACTGTCCCAAGCACACAGTGCTGCATAGTGTTCTCTCGACCTCTGGTGATTGCCCTCTACCATCACTATTCCCTCAAACAAACCTCACATACACTCAAATTTCTGTACGCTCTGATACCACATATTAGAAATGAAATAACTCAGAAACAGATTGCAGAAAACACAAATACAGAACCAGACAAAACCATGGTGGATCGCCATTGCTCAAGAAGCTTTGCATTCTATGCATACAAATAAAAAGGAGGGCATTATTATGAAAATTGATTTGCTTAAAGCATATGATCGGGCTAAATGGTCTTTCATCCGACTGTTACTTTTGAAATGTGGTTTCTCTACTGGAGCTATCAGATTTTATCATGGGCTGCATAATATCGGTTAAATATGTTGTTTTGATTAATGGAAAACCAACTAACTTCTTGGGTGCTGAGAGAGGTCTTCGGCAAGGGTGCGCGCTATCTCCCCTAATTTTTATTCTAATTATGGACGGTTTCAGCTGCCTGATCAATATGGCATGACAAGCTAGATATATATCTGGCTATCCTTTCTCTAAATCTGTAAGTTTTACCCACTCTATCTTTGTTGATGATTTGCTTCTGTTTGGGAGAATCTTAAGGAACCATTGGTTTTATATGCATTATCTGCTCATAAGGTTCTCTCAAGCTTCTGGTCTTTGTATCAACAAAGGGAAATCCTTTATCATCCATGGAGATGGGGATGAGGAAGAAATTTCCTTTATTGTTGATTTTCTTGGAGTCACAAAAAAGAAGGCACCTGAAGGTTTTACCTACCTTGGCTATAGGCTAAAACCTAATGGTTACAGGAATTCAGATTGGTCTTGGCTTGTGGATAAGTTCAAGCGTAAAATCCACAATTGGAAGCATAAATGGATTTCTCTGGGTGGTAGATACATCCTTATACAGGCCGTGCTTTCTCAAATCATGGTGTATTAGGGGCACCTATTCTACATCCCTCAAGGCATTGTGTCTCAAATTAATTCGCTGATCTCCCGATTCTTATGGGAAGGTAATGGTATCAACAAGAAATTCCACCTGTGTTGCTTAGATATTATTAATTGCTTGAAGCGCCTGGGGGGATGGGGTTTGATAAATGTGAGGGCTTTCAATAAGGCCCTCCTTCTCAAATCCCTTTGGAGGGCGATACACTGTCAGGGCATATGGGCAAAAGTCATTGCTTCTAAATACCTGCCACGAGACCCCCTCAGATTCATTTATTGTAAACAGGAAATTTCTCCCAACTGTAAATCAGTGATATGGAATAGTTTCTTGAAGGTTCGAAATATATTGGCTGGAGGTATTATATGGGCTTTCGATGATGGTCGGAATATTTTAATTCATGGGGATAAAATCTATGGCATGGATCATATTCCTTCCCTCAGCTACAGCACGGTACATGCCTTCTCATCGAGGGGTATTTTCTACTTGTCTCAGGTTATATCTCATTGGAAACTCAATGCTCCCATTTTTAAGACGGCTGAACAATTAAACCTACAGGGACCCGCTGCGCTTGAATGGAACGATCTCTGGGTTGTTTCTCAAAAGGCTGGGCTTGCCTACAATAGGGATGGTGATGTTCTAATTTGGGCCGGAAAGACTAAGGAAGGTACATCAGTCGTTAAAAATACATATAACGAAATCCACGGTGCTAAGATTATTGACCACATCGAGTTTGGGTTTGAGACCTTTTGGAGAAGGAAAATCCCAACCAAAATCTTACTTTTTTGTTGGCTGGTTTGGAGAAGTAAAATTATGTCTTGTGAGGGCCTTATGAAGCGGGGTGTATAGGGACCCAGCAGATGTGTGTTCTGCCTTAACGATTTCGAATCTACCATTCACCTATTTTTCTCTTGTCCTGTTATTAGATCCCTATGGGCGCTATTCAGCAAGCCCATCCTGAAGGACGATTGGGTTCCCTCTGACTTCCTTGAGTCGGCACACAGATGGGACAGGGTGCCTGGGCGTTTTCAGTCATTACCTTTCTTCCTCATATGGGAAGTTTGGAAATCCAGGAACAAACATATTTTTGAAGGAACTCCAATCTACATGCAGCAGATCTTCTGTTCCATCATGTTCTGGATCAACGATCGGAAACAGGTTTCTCCACCCATTCGGGATGAATCAAGAAGGATTCATCCTCACCTGATTTCACTGCCTGCTATGTTTTTTGATGGTGATTGTCAAGAGGGCGTCATGGGCTGTGGGGCGTGGCTGAAAATTTGGGAATCCGAGAGGTTCCAGGTCTGTTGGAATGGGGGCCATGGATCCAACAATCTGGCTAAACTTCTGGCCCTGTGGTGTGGGTTACTTATTGTTTTCATTTTGAGACTTCATCCAATTTTTATCTTTGGTGACTCAAAGCTAATCATCGGCCTCTTTATGGGCCATTCCACTATCTCATCCTTTTCAACCAAGGGCTGGTACATGAGGGCTACATATTTATGGAGAAAATTGGGATCGCCTCCTCTCAAGCACATTCATAGGGAGAATAATATCAGAGTTGATCACTTATCCAAGAAGGGGTTGAGCATGGAATATGGTATGCTGAAGGTTGAATAGGTCATAAACAACTGTTTGGTTTGGCAAAAGGATTTTCTAGTTCCCTAACTGTGGCTTTGGGGAGGCCGTGGGTCTCGGTATCAATTTTTTTTGGTTTTGTTTCGGCTCATACTTCTTATATGGTTTCCTGCATACCAATTCCTTTCAATTTTTTTTTGTCTCTCCTTTTTGTCAAGCGAACCGGGATGCCTTAATATGTTCTCATATCTGATCTGTCCGGCAAGTCTTTGGGATATCATGACTACTCTTTCTAGCTAGTGCGGCTGATGGATTATGTATTGTTTGGCCTCCTCTCTTTACGAACTTGATCAAGCGAGCCTGCTATATCGGTCACTTTCAAGCGAGCCTGTACATGTTCTTATCATCAACGATCCTACCCCTCACCAAGCGAGCCTGTATTACATGAATTTTAACAAGATAAAGCACTCCTTTCAGCTTCAACAATGAAGATTTTGTACCTGATTTAGTTCATCTATCTTCTGATGGTGCGCTTTTATACAAACCTGCCCATCCTGCTCGTCAGGTTTTCTAATGTGCCATATTGACTATCTAGGCTCTGTATTTGAAACAAGGGGTTGATATATCTTTTGCCAGCATCCTTGGGATGGCAATTTGGTCTTTTGAATATACTGTCTATAAGACGATGTACTGTTTTATATTTCTATATAATTCAGCTATTTTTTTTCTTCTGAAAAAAAATTCTCGTGATTCTCTCTTATTAAAATAATTTAGTTTACAATTTAAATAGATGAGAGAAAATTTCTAAGATAGTCTGTGTTATCTTAGACTCCTTTGGTTGAGATAATTTCTCACCAAAAACCCACCAAGATAGGAGTTACTAAACAAACTCCAATATTTGAGGAATAACCCAAGAGTTCAGCACATATGCCTAACTTGGAATATTTAGTTAATTTATTTATTATTTTGGATTTATTATTGTTATTTGAGAGAGGCTACACTAGCAAGCTTAGTCAACCCTATTGCTTGACTTTTTAATGGTTTGGCCAAACCTTCGAAACACAATAACATGAGCATACGATGTAAATTCAAGGTGATTCAATTGACATTGGATTTAGGATGACGAGCACTATGATCTAGCATTGGTTTCAAGCGATTTCAAGCAATTTAAATTTTGAGCATTTTCATAATCCTCTGGATCAATTGGTGTGGCCTATGCCAAGTATGATCCCTAAGTGATTTTGATGGCTTAGATGCCCCTAGGTCATGGCTACTCAAGCTACAAGTTAGATGTTTCAGTCATCTCAAGACTCACAATACCTAGCCAAAAAAAAAATTAAAATGTTAATGCAAATTATAGTTTGAGTATATTGAAAATATTGATGACTTTAAAGAGAAATAAAAATAATTTTGATTGGTTAAAAACTTATTTATTTTGAACTTAAAGAAATATGTTAAAAACCCAAAATCCGAAAAAAATTGTAACTATAAGTACAAATAAACTATTTCAAATGGTATGATTCTTCTTAATTAATTAATTAACTACAAGTGATAATTATACTCCCTATCCATTTACCATTAAATTATATAAAAAAAACTTTACTACCAAATTATAATTATTTTTAACATCTTCAAAATAAATAATACAATCATATTAATAAAAAGTAACTCTTCATCAAATATTTACATAAATATCACTAAAATAAGTTTTTATTAAAATCAAGATGGACAAAAAAAAAAAAAAAACCCTCTCATCCTCAATTCCTTCCCTTAAAAGAAGCCCACCTTTCCCAAGCTCTTTGAACTAATGGTTATTCTCATGTCAAATCTGCAAAGCATTTCATGTTGTCTCTAACCCCAAATCCACATTCTCTTTCTCTCTAAACCATGGTCCAAGTCTCTCTCCACTATATTAAAGGTACTACCAAACTCATCTCCGAAATCCTAAAAAAGAACATTAAAACCATTTTTTAACCTCATAAAAATGTGTAGCAGATGTTCAATTGAGCCAAAAATAAGTTTGACCCCATGCTAAGCTCGGGTGTTTACCAGATACCCTGTTCATGTGAATGTGAGAAGTTCAAATCTTGCTTAAAGGAGCACATATCAAATACTAACCACCTTTAGTTATTAAACTCTATCATTGCACAACATTCCTTTAGTTCATAACGCTCAAAATTGAAAAACATTGAGTAAATGGTAGAAACTTGTTTTTATTCAGTTTAATTCTTATGCCAATTAATTACCTTTATTCCTTTTTTTCTCGTCCCTTTTTTTTTCCATTTTATTTTGTTTTATCTTAATTAATTTATTTATTCTTATTATACATATTTACTAATTTTAATTTAATGAACTCTTAATATCTCATTTCAATCAATTAATCGTTGTGCTTGACCTTTTCAATGATTACTTTAATTAGGTTGTACTTAACTTGTCAATAACTACTTTAATTATATTATTATTTTATTAATTTTAATTTTAATTTTAATATCTTATTTTAATTAATAATTAACCTTTGACTTACATTACATTGATTAAATCAATTATTTTTACCCTAACTGCTAATTGAATTCCACTCTATAAGGAAGGTCCATTAGCACTTGATTGCCACCATTTTATTATCTTGTCCTTGATGATAAGTGGCATGTCCACCTGAAAGTGAGACTAGTTATTTTATTTCACAATTTTTTTTGAAAATTTACAAAAATAAATATTGTTATATACTCTTTAGAAAAAAAAAATCATTATAACCCAGTCCAAAAAAAAGACGTTTTTATATTTAGAGAAAAAATATTTAAACTGTAATTCAAAAAGAAATGATGTTGAAATACGCGGAAAAGAATCCGGTTAAACTCTACGGGCCAGAAAGATGACGTAAGCGGATGTCACTGATACATAGGGCCAACAAACTCTGGTTCCTCTATCATCTTGTAAATTTTGTAATTGTTTTTTTTTTTTTTCACTCAAAGGAATAAGCTTTAATCAAAAGAAATAAGCAATTGGATTATTCTCGTAGGCCAATTTTATTTCTTTTAAAAAAATACAACAGTTTGTTGGTAACATGTCAAAGGTTCAATTCTTGGTTAGTTGTTAACATGTCAAAGGTTCAATTCTAGGTTGCTCCCTATAATTGTTCTCATCTTCTAAATTTGTCCTGGTCTTCTTTAATAAACATTGACGTCAACCTTTTTCTCCAATTTGTATTTAATTATAACAAATATTTGTATTTAACAATATATTTGTACAATTATAAATAAAGATATTTGTACATAATAAGTTGGCATAATTATTCAAAACCACTCATTTTCTAGCTCATTTCACGAAGCCTTTTTATATCTCTCGTAGTACTCAATTTCCAAAAAAAAATATTATTTTATTTTATAAAATAGTGAGTTTATAAGTAAGTTTTTTTTCTTAATATTGTAAACATAAATTTATTTTAATTTTGGAAATATCAAGTAGTAAAAGAGATAACATATTTTTAAGTGTAAAATTTGGATAAAAAATTATATTCGAAGAAATTCAATCTATGTAAAAACAAGAAATTTGACTTTTATTAATATTTAATAGATTTAGAAAAAATTGCTTCCTATTTAACACTTGATAGATTTACAGTATTAAGATAAATTTATACTAATCACTTATAATACTATTTATATTGTATATAAAATTACATTTCTATTTATAAAAATATTCTTATTTTTAATGCATTATAACTTTCTTAATATATATAGCATAACTTTCTTAATATATATATATATATATAGTTATATACATGTAAGTATATTTTTTATAAAAAAATTATGTTGTTATATATATATATATTTTATAAAAATATTATTTAATATCATATAAAGCATAAATTTTATATATAAGAATTTTTTTTTTTAATTTTACTAAAACATAATTACAGACATTTGAACTTGACATTTTTCTTTGATATATTTTAGAATTTTTTTATTTAGCCTTGATAGTGATATTAATAGAGAAAAAGAGGGAGGAAATTTATTGTAAGTATTAAGTTTTTATACGTTTATTAACTAAATTTCAACATAAATTTTTTTTTTTTTTGCTTGTTTAGACTAATCCTAATCTTCCCATTTTGTCTCATCCCATCCCACCCACGGGTTTCGAACCGGTGACCTTGCAGAACGGAGTGCCTTAACAGCGCACCCCATCACCGACTGCTCTACACCACGTGGGCTAAATTTCAACATAAAATTATTAGATATCATAATTACAAATATGAATTATCACTTTTAATTTTTACGATAATATAAGTATTTTTTTCTTTTGTAAAACTAAAAACTTCCATTAATTCAAACAAAAGTTACAACACTTATAACAATTTTGGCCAAATTGCCTAATTCTTCGAGCTCACTCCTACCGGATTTGTTGGCTAAAAGACTAACATCAAAACACAAAACAAGATACCAATACAATTGAGAAAACCAAAAATAGTATGGTTAGTAATACTAGAAAACATTCAACACCAAAATGTAGCCTACAATCATCATGGGTCTGTTGAATTAACTGGAATTGGGTTCTCTAGCGAGGTACCAAGGGAGGGCAGAGGTTGATAATCCCAGTGGACATGATTTTCCATATGAGCAAGCCTCCACTACGAGCACTCCAACTTCTCCATAATTCGTCGTTGACCCCTCATCAAAGAATCCAACTGATCTTGCATTCTCTATTGATTGCTTTGTATCTCATTGAGGATTTCTTAGTCACATTACAGTCTTTGTGTCGATCATGATTGAGTTGCTCCAGCAAAGAGGAGACTTAGTTAATCTATCTCTTTAGAGGATCAAATGGAGGAGAGAGAACCACCAAGTCTAGGGGTTACTCGAGAGGGATGCCAACAACCTCCCCCATACCACAATCATCCCTATACAAATGTTCCTTTGGACCCATCCCTCTCCTACCACCACCCCATAGGTGTTGCATGGTATTTTTGATGATGTTCCAGTGTCTCCTGACTACAAGACTTCCTCACACAAGGCCACTGTAACCCCCAACCCAGAAAATGCAATAGTGTGAATTTCCAAAACTCTGACATTGCCAGCACCAATAGAGACAAGCTCACATAGTCGTTGTCTCTTTGTTCAAAAAAGCACAACCATGCCCAACCCCCACAAGTTGCGACACCACAGGCACTAGAACTTTACCCCCCTAGGTGGCTCAACTCTGTAAGAAGAGCGGGGACGAGAAACCCTTCTACTGAGAACCTACCTTGAGCGCCAACTACCAACAACATTAACCCGAAACACCAACTAGATCCATAGGGGCCATGAACCTTATTGCAAGGAGGGCTCTTAACACCCAAATTCTTTGCCCCATACACAAAGGGAAACATAAAAAAGTTGGCAAGGAAAAAAATATTTAAACCATAGGAAAAAAAAGAATATACCACATATCAACGAGTGCTTACCACTATCCAAATGCAAGGTACTTCGTCTAGGTCCATCTAAGAGACCCCCAAGCATGGAAGTCGTAGCTTCAACAACACCTTGTGACAATGAGGCATACTACTTTGCTCTCATGTAATACCTTGGCCCCAGACCATATATGCCCGCACAATAGCATTTTTACCATTACCCTCAATCAAATTTCAAACCTCCTTAGGTAAGATCCAAAAAATTCTCAGCTTGTGCAAGAGGAAGACCTGCACCAAATTAATAAGTATCCCCTCTGCCCCTTGATCTCCGATAATAGAACTAAGACAGAAAACCATCTAGCCCAGGTTGAGGCAAACATAACCCCTCCCATTCCTTACCAGTGCATTCATATCACCCAGACATGCATGACGGTGGGGTGCCATGCTTCTCTTACACATTCTCCATGAGTTCATTAAGGTGAAAACCTGCCTTGGAACTCTCGGTGTTTGCTTTGTCTTCCACCCCCATTGAGTATATGGTAAGATAATGTTAAATTGTAGCAAGAAAAGGCTTCATTTGAATTGCGCCTAGTCAAATGGAGAAATTAAAAATTCCACATTAGCAGGATGACTTGAGTTGCAATTAGCAAGAGTGACATGGCCAAGTCACATAGTTAAATAAGTCAATTCGAGTTTGTGCGATAGAAGTAGAGTTGTGCATGAGTTGATTGCTAAGATATATCAATCTAATGGAGTTATAGTTATTGAAACTCAGTTATCTAAGCTCTAGTCTTGAATAGAGTCAGTAGGATTTCAATTGAGTAGTAGTCATTGTTGTTAACTAACTGATCTCTCATTTAACTAGTCAATTTACTAAAAATAGCCCTAGTCATGCAGGAAATTTGAATTTCCTAGTCGAGTTAGAGGAAAAGGCACATTGTAATTATCAATTATATATTATTGAGTGTACATGTTTTGCATTGGAGCAGGTGAGCAATTTCTCTAAGATTTGCGCAAAGAATAGAAGATTTCCCTATTTTCTAGGAGCTAGTTTCCTCGGGAATTGTGCAAGGAAACAAGAGGAAGATGGAGGCCTATTTTGGCTAAGTGTTGGTCAAAGCAAGAGGAGATCAGTATTGCAATCTAGGTTGAGCTTCAAGGATTGAAGTTTTCATTATAATAGATCCATATACTCATTTGATTTAATACAAACAGAGGAGGGGTTTTTCTCAGTTGGGTTACCTAGTAAAAATATTGCACGTTCATTAGGATTTAATGATTGCATGTGTTTCTATTATATTTTTTCCCTCATGTAGATTGAGTAGAAGAAATTTTTGTCTATTATTTTCAGTTTGAATTCATTAGCAGCTGCAAACTTCAAACTATTTCTACATGGTATCAGAGTTTTTGAAGACTACATAGAAACCAAGTTACAGATATTCTCTCAGAAAAAAATCGAATAACAAAGTTTTTGGTGCGGATTTTCTCCAGTGTAGGAACAATGCCTTTCAATGGATTGAGGCTTGAGTATTCATTGGAGGGCACCTTGAATTTTTGTGCTTGGAAAGATAGGATCGAAGTTGTCCTAGATGACAATGGAGTATTAGAGTATGCAAAAACAGATATTCCAAAACCACCAAATTATGATGCATGACAACTTGCTTAGTGGAAGAAAGACAGAAAAAAATCCAAGAGGATTATTCTGGAGGGTTTCAGAGATCATGTGGTTTAGAATTTGCATGGCAAGGAGACTACTTCTGCAATGTGGAAAACTCTCACAGATCTATTCCAAAGCAAAAATGATGCCAGAAAATTGGCATTAATAGATAAGCTCAGGAACATTTGCATGGTAAAAAAATGAAATTTTTGTTCAATACCTATCCATGTTCACTTAGATTAGAGATGAACTTGGAGGAGGAGGATAAAATGTGACATCATATGAACTTATGATCTTAGCTCTCCTTGGCCTTCTAAAGTCTTGGCACAATTATCAGGATTGAATTAATGGAAGAGATAAGCTCTCAGATTGAGAGAGACTTTGGTTTGACATGGTGCAAGAGGAGATTAGAAGAAACACTAGAGATGGTGTCATATCCAGAACTGATGAGGATGAAAACTTTTCTCTAGCAAGCAAAGGAAATAAAGTTAAGGGAAAGAAGGCCCAAGGTAAGGCAGAATTCAATCAAAACCGTGGAATCAATAAAATTAAATGTTTTCACTGCCATGAATATGGACAATATGCAACCAAGTGTCCACACAAGAAATCCAGTAAGAAGCCTGCAGGAGCAGCTAGAGGTGATGCTCTCACATCACAATTTGAATTGGATTTCACCCTCATTTCATGCATGGAAAGTATTGTATGAGGAAGTCTATGGTACTTAGATTTTGGTGCTTCATTTCATATGAAAGGAAGTAAGGAGTTCTTCAGAATCCTAGAGGTGAAGGACCTACCATTTCACATAGAACTTGGAGATGATGGGAGTATAGTACCAAAGGGATTGGCATTGTCACCTTTAAGAGGGAGTCAAGGTCCCATATTCACCTAAATAATGTAATGAATGTTCCTAGTCATAAGAAAATTTTGGTTTCCATAGTTGTACTTAAAGATCGTGGATATGATGTGGTGTTCAGTAAAGGGAAAGCTTATCTAAAGCATGTTTCTACTGGACAAGTAAAACGGATTGTTTTCGAGTTAAAAATCTCTGCAATCTAGAGTTGGATGCATGTGTTGCATTACCCAGCAAGGAAAAACATGTTCAGGGCCGAGATGTTGGAGAGTTATGACATAGGATTATGTGACACCTACACTGTGGAGCTTTGAAAATAGTGCAGAAGATCACCACCAGACTTCCAAAATGCACCCTTGATCAACATGATGTTTTAAAGGGATGCACTATTGGAAAATATGTTAAATCCTCCTTCTAGGGCCAAGATAGCAGAGTTGGAGCCATCTTGGAGCGACTTCACTCAAATGTGCAAGGACCATTTTCTATAGTCTCAGTTGCAAAGCATAAGTATTATGTGATATTTGTAGATGATATTTCCCGCAAACGTTGGATCTATTTTATGAAGAAGAAAGATGAGATTTATTCAAACTTTTTTGAATTCAAAGCCTTGGTTGAAAATGAGACTTGATAGAAAATTAAATCCCTGAGAAGTGAAAATAGAGGAGAATATGTGTCTAATGCATTCAAATAATTATGTTCCAAGGAAGGTATTAGAAGGGATTTGACTGCACCTCACAACCCACAAAAAAATGGATTGGTACAGAGGAAAAATATAAGCATTGTAGGGGATGCAAGAGCAATGTTGCATGATCAAGGACTGCCACTATACCTGTGAGCATAAGCATGCAATACAATTGTTTACTTGTAGAAAAGGACCCCTCACAAAATTCTTGGAATGATCACACCAGAAGATGCTCTCTCTGGGAGGAAGCCATATGTCTCCCACTTTCACATTTTTGGTTCTATGGTCTATTACCATGTCTCTAAAGATAACAGGAAAAATTTGGAGCATAATACAGAGAGGGGGATCTTTTTAGGATACACAAAGACATATCACATTTACTGGGTGTATATGTCTTCACTCAGGATGACTGTGATGAGGAGAGATGTCATATTTGATGAGAAGAAAGCCATGAGAAGCTCTCTAGAGTGATAACTGAGCATTCCACCAGAGGAGGAGCTTCTAGCTGCAAAGGAGGAGCCCCAGTCAAATCCATAAGATGTTGTGGAGAAAACACATGTGGAAGATAAAAGAGTAGGCCGAGTGGAGGTACTTACTCACACAAAGCCTTCCAGAGAATGGAGGAAGAAAACTAGAGAGGCAGACATATTGGTGCAGGATGTTCAGGAGCATGTTGGAGCTCCTAACTCCTTGCGTAGAAAGAGGAGATCACCAGATGAATATATCAGATATATGGCACTCATGATGGAACCAATTGATTTTGAGCCCTCTTCATTTGAGGAAGTAGTTTCCCAGCAGGTGTGGGTAGATGCCATGGTGGAGGAGTATGACTCCATCATGAAGAATGATGCATGGGAGGTTATACATAGACCTTAGGGAAAATTTGTTATTGGCTCCAGGTGGGTGTATAAGGTGAAACATGCAGTTGATGGCTAGCAACATTGAGAAGTACATGGCCAGATTTGTGGCCAAAGGATTCTCATAGGTGGAGGGAGTTTATTATGAGAATACATTTTCCCTTGTGGCAAGATATTCTTCTATCATGACTGTACTTGCATTGGCAACACAATTGGGGTGGAAGATCCACCAAAAGGATGTTAATATTGCCTTCCTCAATGGAGTTATTAAGGAAGAGATCTAAATTGAGTAGTCTGAGGGATTTGAGACATTTGACAGGGACTAGACACATGTGTTTCAACTCGAGATAGCCCTTTATGGTCTCAAGCAGGCACCTTGTGCTTGGTACACTCAAATAGATTAAGAGTGAAGTAGATGCCAATCTCTACTACATTTTGGTATATGGAAGTATGTTCAACTTAGTTTTGTATTTAGATGATTTTATATTGACAAGAGATGAGAGGTTGATCTAGTCTTGTAAGGAGGACCTTGCAAGAGAGTTCGAGATGAAGGATATGTGCTTAATGCACTACTTCCTTGTTTTGGAGGTGTGGCAGCGAGATGGAGAGTTATCTGTTGGTCAGGAAAAGTACACCTCTAAAATTATTCAGAGATTCTATATAGAGGATTGCAAGCCCATATTGGATAGTAACTCCTCTATCTACTAACTGGAGGAAAGAGGATGCTTCAATAGGAGAGGAAGTAAATGGCACTAATTACAGATAGTTGGTGGGGTCCTTGATATACTTGGTGAGCACAAGGTCCGATAATTTTTTTGCAGTTAATCAACTTAGTCAGTTTATAATGGAGCCTACAGACTTCATTGGAAAGCAACAAAACATGTTCTCGAATATCTCATAGGCACAATATATTTTGGTTTATGGTACATGCAGACATATGGAGTGAAGCTCCAAAGCTTCACATATGCATGTTGGGTAGGGATTCTGTCGGACACAAAGAGCACATTGGGAATAGAAAAATGTCGCACTCAGCTTAAGAGAGGCCGAGCATATGGCTTCTAGTTAAGAAACATGCAAGGCTATTTGGATGAGGAAGATCCTGGTTGGTCTCTTCAATCATGGGACGGAGCCTACATTGATCCACTGTGACAATCATAGTTGTATAAAACTCTTTGAAAATTCAATGTTTCATGACAGGTCCAAGCATATAGACATCAAGTACCATCACCTGAGAGATTGTGTGCAGAGGAGGATCATTATGTTGTAGCTTATTCCCACAGAGGAGCAGGATGCAGAAATTTGACAAAGGCTTTGTCAATATTCAAGTTCGAGTTCCACACGAGCAGGAGAGGGGTGGTTCATAACCCTTTTCTTGCTAAGAGGGAGCGTTAAATTGTAGCAAGAAAATGATTCATTTGAATTTTTCCTTAGTCAAATGGAGAAATTTGAAATTCCACATCAGCAGGATGACCTGAGTTGCAGTTAGTAGGAGTGACATGGTCAAGTCACTTAGTTAAATCAGTCAATTTGAGTTTGAGGGCTAGAAGTAGAGTTATGTATGAGTTTATTGCTAATATCTAGAAATATAATGGAGTTATAGTTAGTGAAACTTAGTTATCTAAGCTCTAGTCATGAATAGAGTCAGTAGGAGTTCAGTTGAGTGGTAGTAACTATTGTTAACTCATTGACCTCTCATTCAACTAGTGAATTTACTAAAAATAGCCCTAGTCATGCATGCAATTTGAATTGCCTAGTTGAATTGGTGGAAATATTTTATTAAAAAATTATTAAATATTATTTTAAAATTATTAAAAAAAATTTAACAAAAATTATGTGGTGAAATGTTCAAAAAGCAAAGGAGGTGATATTGCCTCCAAGTGACTCTTGTTATTAATGGAGCAAACATTAATTTTTTTTTAATTTAATTTAAAACTAACACCTCATTTTAATGATCCACCATAACATCACCCCATATTGGTTGTACACTGTCTTTCAATGCAATGCACTGAATTGAAATAAAAGGTTTAGAGGTCACGTCTTGAAACTAGTTATATGTGATATGTTAATATTCAATGAAATAAATTTGTTTGTAATACAAAAAACTAAATAAAAATACATTAGGTGTATATATAACCAATATAGATTCATCTTAAGCACAAATTCCTTATAATACAAAGAACTCAATAAAAACATATTAGTTGTATATATAACCAATATAGATTCATCTTAAGCACCAATTAAACATATTAGTTGTATATATAACCAATATAGATTCATCTTAAGGGCCAATCAAACATGAGCAAGAGAGATCAAGTTTTTTTAGGTGCAAACTTTAAAAGAGTGCAAAATATAATTTGTAATTTTTTATTGTTAACAACCCAAGACTTAGAGGTATTTGACTTGAGTTAAAATCTACTCCCTAAGAAAGTGACCTCAACCTAAATAGTATTTGCAAGAAAGCCAATGTGTTTTATTGTCATTGTTAAGTCTACCTCTAATAAAATAATGTGTTTTCTAATAACATTTGACCTTAATCCTATGTTTAAAATTAGCTACTATTCATAATTACAACTTAATCTCTTAATTAAAAATATAATGTATAAATATTATTAATCATAAAAATACAAATTATATTGAAAAATAGCTTAATAACCTATCAATCATAAAATTACTCAGAACCTCACTCTTAAATAAAGGCAATTAAATCCATCAATGAAATGAAATGAAATGAAATAGAAAAAATATCAAATGCAAAGAGGAAGATAGCAGTAAAAGTTTCATAATACTCATCAAGTAATTAATCTCAATGGTTTGAAAGTTATCAATCAATTCACCCTTCAGTTTAAATATTGCACAAGAAAACGTTGCTTGTAGCATAATTATTATGATTTGATTGATATTATTGACGCAAGAGCACATGGTGGGACAAAAACCCACTTATAAATTGGGTTGTCTAACCATTAAATAGAGGTTGTAAAAGGCAATTAGAAAGTCAAAGCACATGGAAAAGGCAATTAGAAAGTCAAAGAAACACGTGAAGGGACAAGTGACCAAATGATTTTCAAGAACCCTTTTGTTTGAGTGGACAACAACTTTGATAGTTGTCACACCCTTTAAAAACCTAATAAACATTATGGCAATGCACTTTTAATTAACCACGACCATGTGATTAACGTTTAAATTGTGAATTTAATGGGTTGAAATATGCAAACTGACATTTAAGTTACGAGTTTAATGGATTAAAATAGGCAACGAACGTTGGCAACCAATATTTCCACTGCCACTGCTATTAGTCCATTAATGCGGTGGCAAATATACGGCTCACCGTTAGATTTAAACAATTTTAAATTTAACAATGGGTAGTGTATCTGTCACCGCATTAATGGGCCGATAACAGTGGAAATAAACTTCGCCACGAAGGTTTATGTAGTACAAGGAGTATTTCCCTTGGGGTATGGTTATTCACACTATTTCACCATAAGTCAAATAGTTATTCACACCACCCTGTTAGGTTAAAGGATCTCGCTATAAAAAGAACCTAACCAACCAATATTACAGGTTTAAATTAAATAAAATAATAATTAATTATTTTAAATATTTTTTATAAGTAAAATATCACAAATTATATTATATTATTATTATCTAATTTTAAAAGCCCAAAAGAAAACACTTCTAAGTTATATAGGAAACTTTTAAACGCTTTTGAAAATTCTTACTTAAATTTCAAACTTGACTTTTTTACATATGAGCGATTTATAAGCAGGGAAGGTATTGAACTTATTATTTTTTGTTTGGTATTTTGATATTTTTAAATGATTTTTTATTAATTTAACAATAAAAAATATTTTAAAATTTTAAAAATATGAAAATTTAAAATAAATTTATTTTAATAAAATAATTAAAAATATATGTTTTTATTTGGTGTAAGAATATTTTTACAAGTTAATAAAATCTGGATGGTTTTGCCATATTCACAAAAAGGAGTGGGTTAATTTAAGTCAATTTAATGCAATTAAAAATAGGTTTTAGTTTTTTTAGTATAAATAGATAAATATTTAGAAAATGAGGAATTAGTTTCTCATGGACATATAATCATCATATTTAAGTGAGTTGATAAGCTAGTTAGAAATCCTAGAACTTATTTGATATTTTCCTTTCTAGAGAGATTAAATCCATCTTGAGTACATCCAATTCTATTATATAAAAAAATATGTAATTACTAATATGTAGAAAAAGAAAAAAAAGACACAATAGAAACTAGGAGAGGTCTCCTTGAGTGGCAGAAAAAAGCCCATAAAACTGTGTAATCTGGCCATGTTCTTTGTTTTATAGGAATTGTGAGCATTTTGGTGTATTTGAGTTTACTTTGTTTGATCTTTGAGTTATTAAATTCATAGTTGCATAAATAAGTGAAATAGAATTTGGCATTGTGTATAGATAGTTGAGTCTAACATAATATATGGTGATTTTATAATTTAATTTAACTTTATAATTTTCTAGTTAAAATTAAAATTATTAATTGTATTTTATTATTTTTATAATTTTAAATATGGAGATATTTGCTTTCCTATTTATTTATTTATTTATGTTTGATTTTGTTGTACCTATGAGATAATTTTAGGTTAGGTAATTATTCCAGAGCATCTAAAATATTTTGTTGTTTTTAATTTTTGGATGACCAATGTTTTAAGCTTATTTAAGCACGTGTTGAATCTTAATTGATTTTAATATTAAGAAAGGGTTGATTAAGTTACCTTTTACCAATAGTTTAGATTTTAAAAGGGTTATAAGGCAGAAATGTAAGAGCCTATGACTCTCTAAATATTCAAACATAATATTTATTTAATCATAAGAAAAAGATGCAAGAAAACTATGTTCACAGCCCAAAAAAATGCATCTAGTTTCATGAAGAAGTGTCACTTTATTAATGTAGAGGAACTATTACGACAGACAATCCAATAAACTAATCTCTGTAATATTTTATAACTTCACGAGGGATTTTAGATAAGTTGACATTCAACTATACCCAACCCAGATTTCTTCATAAAAATTAAACACATGTAGAAACAACAAAATTAAATGGATAACTAAGAAGAACTCACAAGATAACAAGTTGTTTTGAAGCAAATCCAAAATCCTTTCATTAATATAAAGAAACTTCAGATTGATGCAATTATGCTTTTAAAAGCTCATCCCAAGGGTTCAACCCTTTACAATTCGACTTTGGAAGTATTTATACAATTTTCTTAAAAGCATCTAGATTCAGATATCTAGAACTTCTTTTACAAAAATAATGCAAAACTATAGTGAAATAGAATTATTAAAGTTGTTCACATTGTTTTCGAGGATTATGGTGTTGATCTATGTTTGTTAGTGTAGATGCACCTGCTAAAGTGGTTGCGGGTAGAATTGTTGCTACTGAGATTGTTGTAACTGGAACTGTTGTTAAGACAACGATTTGTTTCAGGCCTGCTTGTTGCTCTTTTTCTTTCGAAAGTTTTTCAAGTTCCTTTTCCATTCTTGCCATTTGTGCATTTTGTTCAATTATAATCTTGAACATATCCTCATTTTCTTTTTCTAGCTCTCCTACTTCTTTAGTTTGTGGATCTTATGTTGTTGAGAGCTTAAGTTGTTTTCTTAAAGCGGATATGTCTGCATTTTTTCTCTTAATAAATTTATTTGCTTCTTTCACATTAGTGGGATCATATCCCAACTTTATTACCAAATCTTATAAGGATGTTATCTTTGTATCCTTGGCTAGAGAGGATATTTTCTGTAATTTCAACTCATATTGGATATTATTCACTGAGGCTTGAAGTCTAGATGCTACCATAGATGAGTTTGTAAGAGTAGAGAATATCATTTCACCTGACTATTTATGTAGATCTATCTGGTCAATTGGATGAATTAAATATGCATCACAATAAAAGATTCATTTTGTATAATCATTTGCAGTTCTAGGATGAGTGAATTTTGGTTCTAGGAAAGTAATTTGTATCTTTCCCTTTTTAGTATCAAAGGAAGAAAGTAGCCTGTGTTGTGAAGTTGTTGTATTCTTCCAAAACCGGGTGTAAGTGGAAGCTTTCAAAGCTTTGTTCTTATGTTTGATTCCTTTGTAGAATGTAAATATTATCTACTCCTTTTGAGTTTGTTGCAATTCCCCCGTCTGTGATGATGATGCATCTTGAGAAGCTGAAGGAGATCCGAAAATTGTTCCTTCTTTTGTAAAAGATGATGGTACAAATGGACTTGTCATAACAATTGGATGCTGACGTGTAGTATCCTTTTGTTGTGATTCATCTGTGTTATTTGTCTTTTTCCTCTCACTGTATATCTTGAATTCTTTACCTGAGATCTCTATGACCACGGGGGAAACACTTTCCCTTGGTATTTTGTCCTACTTTTCTTTAGGCACTGGAGTTTGTGATGATGTTATTGATATGCTCTACTCTTCTGCTTCCTGTAAGGTGTTTTCCTGCCATTCATCCTGGTTCATATATTGTTCTATTCCAGGTCTAGGAATATGTGCATATCGGGTAGTCTTTTTCTCTACCCTCAACTTAGAAACTAATCCTAGTGGGTCATATGACCAAGTGGATTTGAGCTCTAAATTCATTAGTTTTAACAGCACATATGCTTCCTTTCCTGTTGATCTAGCATTACAAATAAGAGGCCCTATTTTAGTTTTGATTTTAAATTGGGTTTTCTTCTCTGTTGCTAAAAAATAGAGTTGGCTCATGCTAATCATTTTCCTAATATATTGTAGAGAAAAAATCCGAATAGGGACAAACTTGGGCAATATGTATTGTGTTAGATCACAACCATATACCCTAATCTCTATGAAATTTTGGTACAAGTACTAATCTATTGTTCTAGTTTGTTCAGTGAGATGCAGGATTCTTTTGATCTCTGACCCAATCCTTAGTTTTGCATCACTATTTAACAGGATTAAAACCACATGTAAAAATTGATCCACAAAGTCACTGAATGTTTATTCAGTGGTATTATTTCTCACCAAGGAGGTTCAGTGGATTACTGACTGTGGATTCCCTTAGCTGTCCAAATTTTGTAAAGGAAAGGAGAATTTTTCGGACTGGTAATATAAAAACAAATATACTGAAACAAAGGCATATTTGAATACTCCTTCTATAGAAAAATTCATGAATTTCTCATGAATTTACTCTACTAGAAATTCATTGTAATTGAAGATGAGAGAAGGTTATTCATTTGTGGAGAAGACTTAGAGAAAACCAATTATAACCTCATCGACCCATTGATAAAATTAATAACTTAACAGGCATGCAACAATAGATATAAAATTCTTGGTCATATCTCGAAACATGGATGATTGATAGGGTGGATTATTTTTAGGTAATTGAACATTTTCTGGTAAGAAGGTTTCAAAACTCCTAGTTCCTTAGGGAAAATCAAGATTCTTATAGATGTACATAAGGGATTCTGAAGAAAATGGATGCGAGGTTTGACGGGTTTGCACTTGAAGCATCTAATTTATTGACTCAACAGTGATGTGAACAAGACTTCCTTATTATGAGAAAATACTGCCCTTTGATTTGGGATATACCTAAACTAACAACACACAAAAAATTCGAGGAAATAATGGGTCTATGGAAAGATAAAATGAGGGAGAGACGAATGCCATAGGCTCAATTCATCACTTAAATCCAAGAATTTCCGCTTTAACCAATTATGGAGTTTGAAAATATTGAACTCACAATTGGTTTCATAAACTTTGTAGCGTTGCCCCACTAAAGGTTGATGGAAGGAGGAAGGATGGGGTTTTTGATGTTTTTGGATTTCTTTTTTGAAGACTTGATTAGAGAGGAATAAGGGAAATATTGAAATTACCTAGAGATAAACTTGATTTCTCTTTGTTGTATGAAATATGCAGTAATGTCTTCAATTTCGCTTGTTGTTGTAAAAGTGCTTTGGCTCTATGACAGGTTGTTGTGGCTTAACCTGCAAGTGGCTATAGTAGTAAAGGGAATGGACAGAATGGTGCGACAATCAGTTAATCTTATAAAACATGAAAACCTTGCTCTATGGAGTAATATAACTTGATTTTGTTTTACCCATTATAAAGGAGTGGGATAAATTAATGTGAACCAGATAATTTGTAATGGGATTAGAATTGATTGCTCAGAGACTAACACTTGGCATAGAGGGAGTGGATGTTAAAAATTGACGGGAGGGGGGGATTAACGACTTTATTGGGATGAATCAAGTGAATTTTGGAGGGGGCGAGAGTGGTTTGTGGTTTTGGGGGTCCTGAATTTTCGCACCCCACTCGTTGACTAAATGTTAAAAGGGCTCGGGGGATGTAGAGCGGACTATGGGCCATTGATTTTATTTCAACATTGATCATGACCAACTAATTTTGCGGCATTTTAATGGAAATAAACAAAAGGTGTTGTCGAGTCTCTTTATTCAATAAACCTGCTTATTCAATACTAATTACATTTAACTTTAATCAAATGTAATTAAACTAATCAACAAGGCAACATTTAAATTTGCACGCCACTATTTTGGGAATTATATATATATATATATATATATAGAATTTATTTATTTATTTATTTATTTTCTTTCTATTGTCCCTTTTTTCATATATATTTACACACATTATTTTATTTTTCATTTTGCATTATTTTCTTTTGTTTCTTTTTCTTTTTTTCTATATATACATTTTTTATTTTATTTTATTTTATTCTAAAAAATATCTACCTTATCAAAACCAATTATGTTACAACATCGGCTCCAACTAGGGATTTCTTCCTCCTGTAGGATGCATAGAACATGCAGGTCCAAGTCACATCCAAGTGCTTTCTCCTCAGGCTGACAGAGTCTCTGTTGAAAATAATCACACTTTTTTGGAAAAATGAAACAAACCAGTGATATACAATGATGAATGATTGAAGCAGTTTTAATACTGGATATAACATTTCAAATATTTTCCATTGACTTGCAATGAAGAATATTTTCCCTCCAAATTCTGCAAGAAAAAGCTATCGTTGCCTTTAACCTCTCCAATGTCGAAAGGCCCTAACCAAAGTTTATCAAATTTTCCATGTTTTCCTTTATCCTTTCTTCTAGCATCCCTTTAGTACTAAATCCCCCTTATTTTAAGACTCTATCTCTAGATTTTCTGTCAAATAAACTTTTCATTTTGTTATGATATTTGTGAAGCTTATATTGAACTTCATATATGTTCTCATTCAACTCTATAATCTAATTTATTCTTATAGAAAAATCATTAGGTTCTTCATTTGCTTCTTGTAATAATTTTATAACAGGAAAAGATACATGTGTAGGAAAAATGGCTTTAGTGCCATAAACAAGCTAAAAAGGTGATTTACATGTTGATATCTTTGGTGAAATTTTTTTTTCCCAAAATGCATACTTAAGATGATTATCCCAATTTCTCTTATGATATGTAAGTACCCTTTTGATGACTTTGACCAAAATTTTATTTGAAGACTCGGCCAATCCATTTCCTTAAGGGTAATAGGTGGTAGAATGATGTAATAAAATCTGGTATTTCTCACAAAACTCAATCATCTTAACACTACTGAATTCTTGTGCATTGTCTGTAGCTATCTGTTGTGGACAACCAAGTCTAGACAATATATTTTCTTCAATTAATTTAATAACAATAGTATTAGTAGCATTCTTAATTGGGATAACTTCCACCCATTTTGTAAAATAATCTTTGTTAGTTAGAATCCATCTATGATGATTGCTAGATTTTGGATGAAATTTTCCAATAAAATCTAGTCCCCACCCTAAAAAAAGGTGCTTCAACTAGGACTGGAACAAAAGGGATTGTTGTAAATCTCCTCTTTCTAGAGAAAATCTGACAAGGTATACAATTTTTTACCTTTTCTACTACTTGTGCAAACAATTTGGGCCAATAAAATCCTACGCTTAGAATCTTGTATGTTGTTTCTCTCCAAGCATAATGACCTCCACATATACCTGCATGAAATTGATCTATAACTCCTTCTGTCTCACTTTTTGTTAAACATAACAAGAGGATGTTTAATAAATTATTCCAATATAGATTTGCATTAATGATACAATATTTTACAGCCTTTAACTTGAGTGTTTGCACTGATTCTTTTTGAATCCATGTGAGTATTCATAATTATGAAGAAAATGTACAATATCAGTGTACCATTCATATAACAGAAATTTCTCATCAATATGAAGTGGAAGAGGAGTTGGTTTAGTTGAAGATGAAGATTCTTGTGGATTATTCTCTACTGAATTTTGAGAAGGTCCTTGTGTATTCTTCTCCGTTGAAGTTTGAGAAGGTTCTTGTGGATTCTTCTCTGGTGAAATTTTCATCACAAAATACATCCCTAATATTTTACAATTGGATTCAGCTAGAAGTTTGGCTAAACCCCGGCCTTTTATTAGCTTTGTAAATTTGATAATAAGATCAAATTCCAATATCTTAGTGATCCATCTTCCTCTTCTATCATCTGTATCAAGTTTTGATAGCACAATTTTAACAACATTGTTTCGAACATAGGTAATAATGAAAAAATGGAGGACATAGACTCTAAAGGCTTTCAAGGATTAGACAAAGGCATAGGCTTGTTTTTCTATAATGTCATATTTCAACTCAGCATCTCTCATGGCTTTGCTAAGGAAGACAATAGGCTGGTCATCTCAATTTTCATTTTTTTGCAAAAGGACGTCAGCTAAAGTAGTTTCAGAGGCAAAAGAGAAAATGTTGAAAGTTTTTGAATAGTCTGGACTGGCTAATACCAAGGCTTCAAAAATGGATTTCTTAATCTGGGTAAAAGAAAATCTTGCTTGAACTGCCCATTTGACTTCATGGTATTTTCTTAGCATGTCAGTAATTTCCTTAACTATTTCAACATAGTTGGGTATAAACCTTCTTAAAAAGTTGATTTTTCCAAGGAAAGCTTGAAATTCCTTTTTATTCCTTGGTAGAATGAGTTCTTGAATGACTGACACACTCTTTGGATCAATGACTACTCATTTTTAAATAACATGCCCAAATAATTTCCCTTCCTTTATTGCAAAAAGGATTTCTTTGGGTTTAGTGATATCCTAAATTTCCTACATCTGTCAAAAACCTTTCTCAAGTGTTTTAAATGTTTTTTTATCAAAAATAGAAAATACAGTTAGATCATCAAAATAAATGAAAATAAATTTATCAATCTTACCAACAAATGTTAGATCCACGGCTCTCTGAAAAGTAGCTCCAGAATTGGTTAGACTAAAATCCATCCTTGCATACATGAATGTACCCCAAGGAGTTGTAAATGCTATATTTTCTCTATCTTCCAGACTTACCATAATCTGATTGTATCCAAAAAAACCATCTAACATAGAAATTATGTAAGAACCTGAAGCTTTTTGAAGTAATTGATCCATTTTGGGTAATGGATAATTATCCTTCAAATATGATTTATTTATATACCTGAAGTATACACACAATCTTATTTCACCATTTTTCTTTCTAACCGGGACCAAATTTTCTATCCAATTGGAATATCTTAACGGAAATATGATTTTATCTGCCAATAACTTTTTAAGTTCTTTTTCAATTGTTGGAATCAAGACGAGATTTATTCTCCTTAATTTTTGTTTAAAAGGTTTAGCTTCTGGTTTAAGAGGAATTTTGTGCTCAATGACTGTCGTATCATAAGTTTTTAGCTCATCATAGGACCAAGTAAAAACATCTTTGTAATTCTTAAGGATACTTAGATATTTATATTTTGTTTCCTTTGGTAAAATGCAGATATTTTAATGTTTCTAGTCTCTCCACGAGCTCCATAATTACACTCTTCAATATCTTCTTCAGGTGAATGTGATAGTGAATTTTTAGGAACACCATTATAATCACAGAGTTTTTCAAGAGGGACTAGGCCCTTTGGAATTAAATTTTCGAGTACCTGAATGATGTTATGATCAATTATATTTGGGTTTAATGTTGAAGTTTCATTTTCGTTATTTAACTTTTGATTGATAATTTGTTCTCCTCAAATTTGTAAAGCTAAAAATTCATCAATTACTTGTAAGAATATTTTCAATTGTTTATTATCTTCAAAGACTTGCCAATATTTAAGATTTTCAGGAACTGAAGGTTTGTATTTTACCTGAATTTGATATTGTAACTTCATTTCATCATGAATCTTAAAAGAGCTAGCTGAAACAACCAAAGAGACTGCATGAATATTTTCATTTCTTGGAATAGTTGTGATGTTAAAGGCTTGAGATAGATTATCCACTAAGTCCCATACGTCATTTCTATAATATCTAAGTCTGGGATGTTTTGTTTGACATATATTTCTTACTTGTTTAACAATGAGTTATGAGTCATCGAACACACTTATTTTATGGACCTTTAAACATTTAGCTAATTCCAATCCCAAAAGCAAAGCTTTATATTCAGCTAAATTATTTGTAACATCAAAATCTAACTTATAAGATTGGGTAATGTTCTATTTTCTGGTGAAATGAGAACAATACCAGTTCCAGCTCCATCCTTTGAAAATGCTCCATCAAAATGTTGGGTATGTGTTATATTCTTTCCACGACTAGCCCCACGCGCTATACGTTGCCCCGGGCGCAGCAGGGGGGTCACAAGGGGGGAGGCAACCCCCACTGTTGGGGTCTGGGGCAGCGCCCGAAGAAATTTTTTTTAGTGTGCGGACCCACTCATAGGCAGACCCACCCATGTTTTGTGCATGATTTTGCACATGGTTTTGGGGTATGATGGTTTTCGGCCCCTGGTATTTTGTAGATTCGGTCAAGGGAAATACGATTATGTTCTAATCCAGGGTTAATGGATTGGAGTTTATGTATGCTTCGGCATGTATATATATCTGTTGTAACACTAAAAGGAATATAATGAAAAATCAAGCTGGTCGTCCCGATTTGGGATCCAGGGGAAAATCTTTGTGTTTATTTGTTTTATGTTTTATGCTCACGCTATTGTTTATTTTCTGTTATAAGATTCATGTGTAGATAATTTTTGTTCAGGGTTAAAACCTACATTTGGTATCAGAGCTGTTTCGGCTTCAAGGGGATGCCTTTGCTGCTGAGGGTTTTTGCTTGGGCCTGAGGTAGACCCTGTTCAGTGGGAGATCTACGGGATCGATTCTTGCGGTGAAAGAAGATGGCGAGCGACGAAAAGATAGAGATCGAGAAATTTAATGGGCAGAGTTTTGAGTTGTGGAAGCTCAAGATGGAGGATCTGATGGTGGATAAAGATCAGTGGATCGCGGTAGATCTGGGTACTAAACCAACGGCAATGTCAAATGAAGACTGGAAGAAACTGGATCGGAAGGCTAAGAGCACAATACGATTGCGTGTCTCAGATTCAATATTGTTGAATGTATCTAGGGAAGCTACGAAGAAGAATTTGTGGGAAAAAATTGGGACTTTGTACTAATCTAAGTCTATGGTGAATAAGTTGTTCCTGAGGAAAAAGATGTATAACCTGAGGAGGAAGGATGGAGACTCAGTGAAAAAGCATCTGAACGCCTTCAATACTGTGGTAAGTCAGCTGTCATCTATTGATATTAAAATCTCAGATGAAGATAAGTGCATTAGTTTGTTGTGTTCTCTACCAGATTCGTGGGATAGTCTGGTTATTGCAATAGGTAGCAATACAACTACCTTGAATTTTGATGACATTGTCTCAGCCTTGTTGTCGGAGGAAATGAGACGGAGAAATATGGAGGGCCAGAATGGAGATGCCTTATATGTACGAGGAAGGTCCCAAAACAGAAACAAGAATAAGGTTTCGAGTGGGAGATCCAAATCTAGAGGGAGATCTAAATCTCCTGGAAAGTTTGTAAAGGTATGTTGGAAATGTGGAAAGGAAGGGCACTACAAAAAGGACTGCAGATCTAAAGCTCCTGAGAAAGGAAAGGGATCTGATGATGCTCCTTCTGCAGAGGCAAAAACCACCTCGTATGAAGGTGGGGATGTGTATTTGGATTCTTCTTCAAATACACATGTAGATCATGAGTCATGGTTGATTGACTCAGGTGCATCCTTTCACTTCACTCCCCATAGGGAGTGGTTCTGAGAGTATGAGAAATATGATGGTGGTGATGTCTTCCTAGGGGATGATAGGAAGGCCAGAATCATTGGACGTGGAAAGGTCAAGCTGAAGCTACAAGGTGGAAGGATTAGAACACTTCCTGGTGTTCTGCATATTCCTGCATTGGCCAGAAATCTGATTTCTGTAAGCAAGATGGATGATGCAGGTGTAAAAACAGTGTTCGAGAAAGATGCCTGCAAGATGGTTCGGGGAGCACCGGTATTAATGCGGGGAGTTCGGACTGGAACTCTATACAAGCTACAAGGTAGCACTGTTATTGATGGGTGTAACAGTTCTGTGGTTCCTGAAAGTGGGACGGAAAGTCTAGCTGTCTCTGGAGAAAAGACCATGCTATGGCATCAAAGGCTTGGACATATTGGAGAGAAGGACCTTCGGATACTGCATAGAGATGGTATGGTAGAAGGTATTTCTAATTGTTCTCTGGATTTCGATTTCTGTGAACATTGTGTATATGGGAAGCAGAATCGGGTGAGTTTTCCTTCTGGTGCTAAGAGGGCAAACAAGATATTAGAACTTGTTCACAGTGATGTGTTTGGGCCTGTGTCAGTTCCATCACTGGGAAAGTCTGTGTACTATGTTTCATTCATAGATGACTTCTCAAGGAATACATGGATATATTTCTTGAGGAAGAAATCTGAAGTCTTTGACAAGTTTAAAGAATTTAAGGCTCTGGTGGAAAACCAGACAGAGAAGAAGATAAAGGCATTGAGGACAGATAATGGTGGGGAGTTCTGCAAGAAGGAATTTTAAGAGTTCTGTAAGAAGTGTGGTATAGCACGGCAGAAGACTACTCCATACACACCTCAGCAAAATGGAGTTGCAGAAAGAATGAACAGAACACTGATGGAAAAGGCAAGAAGCATGCTCAGTGGTACCGGTTAGGACAAGAATTCTGGGCAGAGGCAGTGGAGACTGCATGCTATCTGGTTAACAGATCACCTTCATCAGTGTTGGAGGATAAGACTCCACATGAGGTATGGACTGGTAAGAAACCCTCTTTTTCACATCTAAGGGTATTTGGATGTGATGCATATGTACATGTTCCAAAGCAGAAAAGGACCAAGTTGGATAATAAATCTGAAAGGTGCATCTTTATTGGGTATAAGGATGGTTTAAAAGGTTACAAGCTTTGGAACCCAGAAACAAGGAAGGTTGTGTACAGCCGAGATGTGGTGTTTAGAGAGATGAAAGATGTTGTTAAACATGAAATCATACCAAAGGAACATGAGAATATAGAGTTTGAGCTAAAGGAGTATGAATCAGACTCTACAGCAGAAGAATATTCAGAAGAGGAAGAGCCACAAATTCCAGCTTTGAGAAGATCAGTTCGAGAAAGAAGGCAACCAGAAAGGTATAGTCCATATGCTTTCTGTTTAGGTTTTGCCTTAACTATAACTGATGACGATCCCAGAACTGTCAGGGAGGCAGTAGATTCAGAGGATGGAAAACTCTGGAAGGAGGCCATGGTTGATGAAATGGAATCCTTGCACAAAAATGAGGCATGGGATTTGGTGGAGTTGCCGGCTGGAAGGAAGCCCATCGAGAGAAAATGGGTGTTTAAGAAGAAGATGAATGTAGAAGGCAAGGTGGAGAAATACAAAGCTTGGTTGGTAGAAAAAGGTTATTCCCAGGTGCCAGGAATTTATTTTGGTGATATTTTTTCTCCTGTTGCCAAGGTTACTTCTATTAGATTACTTTTATCTGTTGCTGTTGCATTTGATTTTGAGATAGAACAGATGGATGTGAAGACAACATTTCTTCACGGGGATCTAGAAGAGGAGATCTACATGAAGCAACCTGAAGGCTTTATGGTGGAGGGTAAGAAAGAACTGGTATGCAGGTTGAAGAAGTCTCTGTATGGGTTAAAACAGTCACCAAGGATGTGGTATCAGAAATTTGATACCTATATACGGGGACTTGGCTTCACCGGAAGCAAGGAGGATCACTGTGTTTATTTTAAATTAATTAGTGATCGTGTTATTTATTTGGTCTTGTATGTGGATGATAAGTTGTTGATTGGAAATGACAAAGAAATTATCCAAGATTTGAAGACCCAACTGTTCTCCAAATTCGACATGAAGGATCTTGGTGCTGCAAACTATATTTTGGGCATGGAAATTAAGAGAGATAGGGCAAAGAGGAAGCTCTGGTTAAACCAGAGGAAGTATGTCGAGACTATATTGCAGAGGTTCAATATGCAGGATAGTAAACCGGTGAATGTTCCTATTCCTATAGGTGTAAAGCTATCTGCCGAACAGTGTCCCAAGACACAAGAAGAAGAGGAGGATATGTCCCGTGTTCCATATGCAAGTGTAGTGGGTAGCCTGATGTATGCAATGGTCTGTACTAGACCAGACATTGCACATGCAGTGGGAGTATTGAGCATGTTTATGTCAAACCCAGGGAAGGAGCATTGGACAGTAGTGAAGCGGGTTTTCAGATATTTACGTGGCACTAGTGATTATGGCTTGTGCTACCAGGGAAGACCAAGATTGGAAAGAATGTTGGACATTCGTGGTTTTGTTGATGCAGACTGGGTTGGAGATATAGACCAAAGAAGATCTACAAGTGGGTATGTGTTTAGCCTATTTCGAGGCGCAGTTAGTTGGATGAGTAAAAGACAGTCTGTAGTGGCTCCTTCAACTACAGAGGCAGAATACATAGCAGCCACTCATGCAAGCAAGGAAGCAGTTTGGTTGCAAATATTGTGTTCAAGTATGGGGTTGGTACAACAAGCTATAAGGATAGACTGTGATAGCCAAAGTGCAATTTTCTTGGCTAAGAACCCTACTTCCCATTCAAAGACAAAGCACATTGATGTTCAATATCACTTTGTTAGAGATATGGTTGAGGCTAAAAGGGTGTTGCTGGTAAAGGTGGACACTTTGAAGAATGTTGCAGATGCATTGACGAAGTCTGTGAGCACTCAGAAGTTCTCTTGGTGTAGAGAAACAATGGGGGTTGAAGAATTGGGCCAATGACTAAGCTCTCCTGTGGCCCCCTGTGGAAAGAAAACAACAAGTGGGAGAATGTTGGGTAAGGTGGCAGATTCTTTTCCACGACTAGCCCCACGCGCCGTACGTTGTAGCCTTGCCCTAGGCACACTGGTGAGGGTCACAAGGGGAGGCAGCCTCCTATTGTTGGTGTCCGGGCAAGCGCCCCACCGAAATTTTTTGGTGCGATTCACTCCATGTTTTGTGCATGAGTTTGCACATGGTTTTGGGGTACGATGGTTTTCGACCCCTGGTATTTTGTAGATCCGGTCAAGGGAACTACGGTTATGTTCTAATCCAGAGTTAATGGATTGGGGTTTATGTATGCTTCGGCATGTATATATATGTGTTGTAACACTAAAAGGAATATAATGAAAAATCAAGCTGGTCGTCCCGATTTGGGATCCAGGGGAAAATATCTGTGTTTATCTGTTTTATGTTTTATGCTCTCACTATTGTTTATTTTTTGTTATAAGATTCGTGTGTAGATAATTTCTGTTCAGGGTTAAAACCTACATTAGGATTGTTGGACATTGGGTTCAACGCTCCTCGTGCTTTTCGCGACATGGACTAACCGCCTCTCGTGGATCCTAACTTTGGAAATTTTAGTGGAGACTAATGCCTACGGGTTTTGGTCTAACGACAATTGTGATCCAACAAGTGGTATCAGAGCGATAGGTCTCGAGTTCGAAACTCACCCGGCTCGCGTTGGGGGGGAGATTGTTGGACATTGGGTTCAACGCTCCCCATGCGTTTCGCGACATGGACTAACCGCCTCTCGTGGATCCTAACTTTGGAAATTGTAGTGGAGACTAATGCCTGCCGGTTTTGGTCTAATGACAATTGTGATCCAACACAAAATATAGTTTCCAAATATCAGTTTTTACAGCTCTTGGTTTTTCCACAATATGTTAAATGTGAAGTTGAGGATTTTTAAAATCATTAGATCATAATGTAAAATATCCAAAATCCTGATCAACAACATAGATTGGATGATTTCTAGCTTTATCAGACCTACAAACAGTGTTTATGAATCTTACCTCTTTGTATAACCTAAGATGTTCAACTCCATACACATGAATAGCAGCATAAGGCATATGCATTTGCAGACTTCCTCATAATTTCACACAACATGATCTAGATAATAACATTCCAAATTTATGAGGGATGTTTGTGACTACAATGTCTAAGACTACACTTTTAAATGGAACTTGTGCTAAGGTGACAACTAGATCTTTTATTAAACCAAGGAAAGGTACTTTATTTGAATCAAAAGTGTATAAGTCATGATAAGGTCTAGTAATCTGTAGTTGAAGTTGATCCATGATTACTTTAGGCATTAGATTATGAGAAGCTCCTAAATATGGCATACAATTGTATAATAGGAAATCATGAACTTTCAAGGTGAGATAAAAGGGAGGAACATTTTCATCAATCATATCAGAACTAGGACCAAATATTATTGAAGGATTTTCATCTTGTAGACTTATTACATCTCCTTCAGCATCAACACTTGAAGATTGAATCCATTTGGAAACTTTGTTCTTGTAACTTGGATTCTTAGAGAGTTCAGATAAAGGAATGGGTATTTTAACTCTTTCTAATTCCTTTTCAAAATTAAAAGTTGTAAAAAATGTTTTTTCCATAGAAATTTAATCATTTGATTGATTCAATAGTTGAATTATCGTTGTTTGAGTTTCAGTTGTTTTAATTGGTGGTTCATTAACAATTATGTTTTAGATGGTCTACCAAGTCTTGGTCCGGGTCTTCAATCATATCTTCTATTTAATTCCGCAATTAAGAATTTAGAGAAGGCCAGATATTTTGAAACTTGTGAGGTTTCATGTTCATGTTGAGAGAATTTATTTTGAGGAAGAGGAAAAATGGCATTCTAAATTGATGAATGATCAAAATTATTGATATCATCTGTGATTAGGGGGACAATATTCTCAGGTTCTTGATCATCAATCATTAATGGGGTTTGAATTTTCTTATCAGTATTATGCCTCTACAAAATTTGGGTTTGAGGAGGTATTATATACTCAGTTTGAGTTCTATTAGCAGCTGATTGAGCTACTCTAGATTGGGCTTCAATTTTAGACATTCTATTAGAAATATTTCTTAACAGAGAAGTGATTTCATCAATCTTGTGATTTTCATCCTTAATTATTTGAAAAATACTCTCTTCTTTAATTTTAATTTTCCTTTTAGCCTTTGACTTCAATTTATTAGATGCAGAAATATTTGCATCTATTTCAATAGCATTTTTTTGCATGTCTGCTAGAGTAACATGCCTTCTTTCTCTAAGCATAACAACAAAGTCATCATCAAAATATTTTGAAAATTTAACTTTTGTTGCTGCTACTGGAGGTTTACAATCAAGAGGCATTTTATTATAAATCTTATTAAGCCTCTTAATGAAATATGATACATCTTCTCCAGGATTCTTCATTACATCATCGAATTCTATTAGGTAATTGACAATATATTTCTTTACTCCCCATTGATTGTTAAAAATGTTAATTAATTCATTCCAATTGTGAATGGATTTTTCTTAAAATTGTCTAAACCAAATCCTAACATTACCCTCAAGAGATTGCACAAACAATATTGTATAAAAATATTCATGCTCAGTATTCATGTTATCAGTAAAATCCAAGAAAGTAGCTAAATGATCTTCTGCAGACAACCTTGTCTCTCCATTGAACTTGGGAAAATGTTTTAAATATCCATCTGGAAAATCATTTAACTGATGAGGAAGGACCAGTGCTGCATAATGATCTTGAATGATTGGTTGTATACCAGCCATTCTGATAGGTGTATGAGGCAATGAAGATGAGGAGTTTGAAGTTGATGATGAAAATGTTGTTGGGGGTTTAGGAATTATTCCTTTAAGATGATAAGTAGAACCACTAGAAATTTTAGAAAAAGGTGATTGAATCACCAAATTTTGAAGTTGTGGTTCAAAATTTTTATCGCCTTCAAACAAAGGATTGGTGTATATTGAAAATATATCCTTAGGCTTCTCAGAAGTTGATGAAAAAGTGTGAATAACAGAGGAGCTAAAATCAGTGGGTTTTATTTTAGGTAATTCAACTTCTAAATCTGCTTCAGATTTTGGAGATTCTAAAATAGCTTCAAGGATCTGATAAGATTTTAATTCATGGACAAGAAGAGCAGATTGAAGATCAACACCTTTAGATAATAGTTCTAAAACTTTAGGTGGTATATATGATATATCGGGAGGGATTGATGCGGGGCTAAAAGGAACATCCTCTGAAACTATTTCAGATTGAAGTGAAGCAAAAGTTGAAGTTGAGGCTTCTAGTCTTCTCGTCAAAGAGGCAATTCTCACCAACCTCTTTGGATCTGACAATGGAGAATGGAGATGTGGATTTGAGTGAGATCCGGTATGCCTTAATGAAGACATATTTATTATGTGAAGTAACCAGGTGAAGAGTTTTAACCAACTAACCTTTATTCACCTTAAAGGGAAAGCGTAATCGTTGTCCCAGGGAAAAATGATTCAACCTTTGTTCATTGGAAACGACGCCAATCTAATGTTGTAACTCTGAGATAATTCTAGGTTAGGTAATTATGCCAGAGCATCTAAAATATTTTGTTGTTTTTTATTTTTGGATGACCAATGTTTTAAGCTTAATTAAGCAAGTGTTGAATCTTAATTGATCTTAATATTAAGAAAGGGTTGATTCTTTACCTCTTGATAGTTGTTTATATTTTAAAAGGGTTGTAAGGCATAAATGTAAGAGGCTATGACTCTCTAAATATTCAAACAGAAGATTTATTTAATCATAAGGAAATATGCAAGAAAACTATTTTCACATCCCAACAAAATGCATCTAATTTCATGAAGAAGTGAAAATTTATTAAGGTAGAGGAGCTATTAGGACAAACAGTCCAATAAACTAATCTCTCTAATATTTTATAACTTCACAGGGGATTTTAGATAAGTTGGCATTCAACTATACCTTACCCAGATTTCTTCATAAAAATTAAACACATGTAGAAAACAACAAAATAAATGGATAACTAAGAAGAACTCACAATATGACAAGTTGTTTTGAAGAAAATCCAAAATCCTTTCATTAATATAAAGAAACTTCAGACTAATACAGTTATGATTTTAAAAGCTCATCCCAAGGGTTCAACCCTTTACAATTCGACTTTGGAAGTATTTATACAATTTTCTTAAAAACGTCTAGATTCAAATATCTAGATCTGTTTTGAAAATATCTAGAATTGTTTTTACAAAAATAATGAAAAAATATAGTGAAATGAAACTGTTAAATTTTTTGGCACTATTTTTGAGGATTCTGGTGTTGATCCGTGTTTATTGATTTAGATGCACCTGCTAAAGTGGTTGTGGGTAGAATTATTGCTGTTGGGATTAATGTAACTGGAACTGTTGTTAAGACAACAATTTGTTCTGGGCCTGCATGTTTCTCTTTTTATTTCAATTTTTTTTCAAGTTCCTTTTCCATTCTTTCCGTTTGTGCATTTTGTTCAATTATAATTTTGAGAATATCCTCCTTTTATTTTTCATGTTCTCCTAATTCTTTAGTTTATGGATCTTCCATTGTTTAGATCTTAAGTTTTTTTCTTAAAGCAACCATGTCTGCATTTTTACTCTTAATAACTTCCTCTACTACTTTCATATTAGTGGGATCATATCCCAACTTTATTACCAAATATTCTAAGGATATTATCTTTGTATCCTTGGCTAGAGAGGATATTTTCTCTAATTTTAGCTGAGATTGGATATTAGTCATTGAGGATTGAGGTCTAGATGTTTCCATAGTTGAGTTTGTAAGAGTAGAGAATATCATTTCACCATACTGTTTACGTAGATCTATCTTGTCAATTGGATGAATTAAATCTGCATCAATAGAAAAGACTGATTTTATATAATCCTCTGCAGTTCTAGGATGAGTGAATTTTGGTTCTAGGAAAGAAATTTGCATATTTTCCTTTTCAATATCAAAGGTAGAAAGTAGATTGTGTTGTGAATTTTTTGTTTGCATCCATAACTGAGTGTAAGTGGAAGCTTTCAAATCTTCGTTCTTTTGTTTGATTTCTTTGTAGTCTGCGAATATGTTCTGCTCCTTTTGAGTTTATTTCAATTCCCCTGTTGGTGATGATGATGCATCTTGAGAAGCTGAAGGAGATCCAACAATTGTTCCTTCTTTTGTAGAATATGATGGTACAAATGGTCCTTTCATAACAATTGGATGATGTTGTGTAGTATCCTTTTGCTATGATTCATATGTTTTATTTATCTTTTGCCTCTTACTGTATATCTTGAACTCTTTACCTGAGATATTTGTGACCATAGGGGAAACACTTTACCTTGGTCTTTTGTCCTGCTTTTCTTTAGGCATTGGATTTTTTGATGTTGTTTTTGATATGGTCTGCTCTTCTACTTCCTATAAGGTGTTTTTCTGTCATTCATCCTGGTTCATATATTGTTCTATTTCAGGTCTAGGAGTATGTGCATATGGGGTAGCATTTTTCTCTACCCTCAACTTAGAAACTACTCCTAGTGGGTCATATGACCAGGTAAAGATAAGCTCTAAATTCATCAGTTTTAACAACACATTGCTTCATTTCTTGCTAATATAGCATTACAAATAAAAGGCCCTATATGAGTTTTGACTTTAAATTGGGATTTCTTCTTTCCTACTACAAAATGGAGTTGGACCATGTCAATCATTTTCCTAATATATTTTAGAGCCAAAATATGTATAGGGACAAACTTAGGAAATCTGTATGGTGGTAGCTTACAGCCATATACCCTAATCTCTTTGTAATTTTGGTACAAGTACCAATATCCTGTTCTAGTTTGTTCACTGAGATGCAGGATTCTTTCATCTCTGATCCAATCCTTGATTCTACATCACTGTTTAACATGCTTAAAACCACATGTAGAAATTGATCCACAAAGACACTAAATGTGTATTTAGTGGTATTCTTTCTCACCAAGGTAGTCCAATGGATTACTGAATGTGGATTCCCTTGGTTTTCCATATTTTGTAAAGGAAAGGAGAATCTATTTGACTGATAAAATAGAAACAAATATACTAAAACAAAGGCATATTTGAATACTCCTTTTGTAGAAAACTTCATGAATTGACTCTGCCAAAAATTCATTATAATTGAAGATGAGAGAAGGCATTTCATTTGTTAAGAAGACTAACATAAAACCAATTATAACCTCATCGACCCATTGGTCAGAATAATAACCTAATAGGCATGCAACAATAGATATAATCTTCTTGGTCATCTCTAGAAACATGGATTATTGATAAGGTAGATTGTTTTTAGATAATTGAACATTTTCTGGTAATAAAGTTTCAAAATTCCTAGTTCTTTGGGGGAAATCAAGATTATTATAGATGTACATAAGGGATTCTAGAGAAAATGGATCCAGGGTTCACGGGCTTGCACTTGCAGCATGTGACTGATTGACTCAACAAAGATGGTGAAAAACTGTTTTGAGAAACTACTACCCTTTAACTTACGATATACCTACACTAACACCACACAACAACTTCGAGGAAATAATGGGTCTTTGGAAAGATAAAATGAGGGAGAGATGAATTCCATATGTTCAATTCGTCACTTAAATCCAAGAATTTCTGCTTTAACCAATTGTGGAGTTCGAAGATATCGAAATCGCAATTGGTTTCAACAACTTTGTAGTGTTGGTCCACTAAAGGTTAATGGTCCACGTCGATGGAAGGAGGAAGCATTGGGTTTTCTATGCTTTTGGATTTCTTCTTTGAAGACATGATTGGAGAGGAACAAGGAAAATATTTAAATTACTCGGAGATAAACTTGATTTCCCTTTGTTGTATGAAATATGCAGTAACGTCCTCAATTTTGCTTTTCGCTGTAAAAGTGCTTTGGCTCTGTTGTATCTCAAGAAACAATCCCTTGGCTGTGGTAAGGAATCAATGCTTAAGACATTTTATAAATGTATGTCACAATTAAAATATCAAATGGCCTATGTTTAACACCTTTGGAATCTAATTACTTAATACCCTCAATAATTTGATATAATGAAAGCCTTCACAATGCCATAAGCTATTGATATTTGAATCAAATGAAAAGAAGAATTGTAAGGGAAACTCAAAATGATATGCTGAGAAACAGAATCTATCACTTTTAAGTTTCAGAGGAAATTCATGGAGAGAGAGGAAAATCAAAATAATATGTTGTAAACAAATAATCTATTACTTTAAAGTTTCATAAAGAGTTTGAAGAGAGAAGAGATGAAGTGAAGGAGCGCAAATTAAGGTTAATTAACTCTTACTCACATATGTAATTAAGAGACCGGCTACTACATTACTTCATGTCATTCAAAGAGGAATAAACACAGAGCGAAACTGGAAAGACATATCAACATCAACAGGTGTAGGAAACTTGATCTTCTTTCATTCATTTCTCAGAAAATTCAATACTAAACTAACAGTCATCTAGAGGTTCAAAACTCGGAACCCATTTTCTTTATTTCTATCTACTTAAATACATCAAAGTAGTTCATAACTGCTGAAATTCTTGAAACTAATCAAATACCTAAACTCTTAAGATTAATTATGCAATCATACTGAGAAAACAAATTAAAACTGGAAATATTGTTCGTTTCGCTGAATTTGATGTTGTTGATGCGTCCTTCTGATGTGCTGAGGTGTCCTTTCTAGTTATGATGCAGCAGCTGCATAGTTCTATAACGATGCCTCAGTGCTCGACTTGACCTAGTTTTCGTGCTTCCAACAGTTCCACTATACGTTCTTTTGCCCGACTATGCCTATGCCTTTGTGCTTCAAAGAATGTTATCCTGTCCCCTTCTGTTCGTGCCTGCAGCGTTCCTCCTTCTCTCGCATTTTGGCATTTCACCAGCTTTACGTTATAATCCTCCTTTCTTACTCTGATGTGGTTTAACACAAGAAATTCCGTACCTCCAGATTTGAAAACTTTTGGAGTTTACTTTTGAAACCACATTGCATTAGCCCGCACATCGCACTTCGCATTTCGATGTTTTTAACTTGTCTTTAGCACTTATCTTCTAAGACTTGTGATGTGCACTATCCGATCATGTCCCTTCTAGCATCGCACATCACACTTCGGAAAATTGAACTTGAACCATTTGCACTATATTTTAAAACTTGCGATTTGCGAATGCGATCGGGTCCCACCGTCATTGCATATCGCACTTTGGCAAATTTAACTCTTACCTCTGCACTTATTTGTTAAAACTTGTGGTTTGCAATTTGCGATCGGGCTCCACCGCATCGCTTATTGCACTTCGGAGATTATAACTCAAATCCTTTGCACTTAAATTTTAAAACTTGTGATGTGCGGTATGCGAGCAAGGGCCACGTCATCACATATCGCACTTCGGAAAATTTTAACTCCAACCTCCACACTTATTCTTTAAAACTCACGATTTGTGATCTGCAATTTAATATTCGTTGTCCATCTCTCCGCTTTGATCCCGAGTGTCTGTTTTTGCCTTTGTGCCTCCTCCAAAACTTTTAAGTGTCTAAGGGAAATACGCCATTTCTCTGCCTTCTCTGATTTTAAAGTAAAGGGCATGGGCTCCATCTATCACCATGTAATGTCTTCATTGAAACCTGAAACCACTTGCGGGGGCACTTACACGGTTTTTGGAATTTGAAAAGAGTGTTCCCGTAGTTGATGTCAACCGTCGATTTGCAGGCGAGCGGATTTATCGAGACCACTTGCGGGGGAAATCCTTGGTATAAATCTCATGCAATTTGTGTTCCCGGGTTGCCGTTGGATCTGGGCGCAATTTGAACTGTTTTGCACGTGAACAGGCCCAACTCGACCCACCTTCACATCTCATCACGTAATGTTAATGTGCCAACATATAAATCAAAATTCTTCTTTGACATACAAAATTTTACCTTTTCTAACATATATGCTTTTTTGGTGTTTTGAAAAATATTTCAAAGGTAAATGCAAATGAGCCACAACATCTGGCTCCAACTGGGGATAGTGCTTTTTTCCACGAAAGCACTAAGAACCGCAGATTAGTGCCTTATCCATTGGGCATGGAGTCAAATATTTCTTGGTGACATATGAACAATGAGCAATCTGGTATTTACAATGGTGGAATGCTGAATTTTAATGCTAGAAATAATGCTTCAGATACTGTCTGTTCACAAGCAGTTGTACTGACTCTCCATCTAGATCTTCCAAAATGAATGTGTTATTTGACCTTGCCTCAGAGATTTTGTATGGACCATACCAGAGAGAGTAAAATTTACCATGCTTCCCCTTTTCTTCTCGTCTAGTGTCCCACCTCAGTACCAAGTCTCCTGCTTGAAAGAGAACTTTTTTTTCTTTTCTGTCAAATATAGACTTCATCTGTTCCTGATAAGTAATCAAGTTATCCCTGACTTTGTTTTCTGTTTTCACTTGATTAAATTATTTTGTTCAATCTCCTTACCAAAGCATTAGGTTCTTCCTGAGCTTCTTGAAGGAAAGAAATCATTGGTTCGGCCAGTTGAGTAAGAAATAGTACTTGAGTTCCATAAACCAATTCATAGGGATACTTTCCAGTAGATCTCCCGGTAATCACTCGAACTGCCCAGAGGGAAAACTTCAACTTCATATCCCAATCCTTCTAATTCTCGGTGATTGTCTTCTTCAAGATTCTGACCAATGTATTATTTGAGGACTCTGCCAATCCGTTCCCTTGGGGATGATATGTTGTGGGATGTGATATAATTACATTATCCGTTTGACAAAAATTAATGAAACGACCATAGTTGAATACCTGAGCATTATCACTCATAATTTTGTCTCGACATCTGAAACTGTTGAAGATGTTTTCCTCCTGAAAATTCATCACTACTTGGTCATTTGCCTTATTCATGGGTATTTCTTCAACCCATTTTGTAAAAACATCAGTGGCAATCAAAATCCACTTGAACTGTCCACTTGATGGTGGATTTATATCTCCAATAAAATCAAATCCCCATTGCATGAAAGGTTCTTCAATAAATACTGGGATGAGAGGTAATGGAGAATTTTTTTCTTTTCAGTAAACAATTGACACTTCTGACCAGTCTATAAACATATGCAAATAGGGTTGGCCAATAGAAGCCCAACTTGAGAATTTTATGAGCAGTGACCTTCCATCTATAATGTCCTCCACACAGACTTTCATGATATTGTTTGGTGACTTCAATAGATTCTCCTTTGGTCAAGCATAACAACAAAATACCAGTAGGATCTTTGCAGTATAGCTTTGCTTCTACGATAACATATGGCTGAGACTTGAGCTTGAGAGCTCTGTATTTTGTTCTATTTAGTGAAGTTGGACAGGAAAAGAAACACAGGTAATGCACAATATCTTTATACCAATCAAAGCACAAAAAATTGTATTGAATACCTGTTTTGGACTTTCTTTGACCTTCTTCATTAAAAGCTCCATCCACTGGTGCCAAAAAATTAATTCCCAAGGCTTGAAAATTTGTCTCTGTAAACAAATTCGCTAACCCATGTCCCTTGACCAGCTTGGTGGGTTTGATGTCCAAATCATACTCTTGGATTTTTTCTATCCACTTCCCCCTTTTTCCTTCAACATCACTTTGGACCAGCATGTCTTTCACAGCAGAATTAGGAACATAAGCAGTTATTTGGGACTGTAACACATAAGTCCTGAAGGATTTTAGTGCTTTGACCAAAGCATATACCTGTTTCTCCAAAATATTGTATTTGAGATCAGAATCTCTGAGAACTTTACTGAAAAATGCAACTGGATGCTCCTTGCTATCTTCATTTTTCTGCAACAACACAACAACAATAGTAGTGGGGGATGCAAATGAGAATACCTGAAAGGATTTTTGATAGTCTGGACTAATCAGAACTGGAGCTTCTTGCAATGCTTCCTTTATTCTAGCAAATGCATCTCTTACTTCCTTATCCCATTTAAATTTTGAATTTTTCTTCAACATATCTGTTATACTTCTCACGATCTCAACATAATTGGGCACAAATCTCCTCAGAACGTTTATTTTTCCCAGGAATCTTTGGATATATTTCTTGCTTCTGGGTAAAGTAATCGTTTGAATGGCTTCCACCCTTGCTAGGTCAATATTTACGCCTTGTTTAGAAACTATGCGACCCAATAATTTAACTTCTTCTAAGGAAAATAAATATTTCTTGGGATTTAATGACAGACCAAACTTTCTGCACTTTTGAAATTTTTTTTGCAAATGCTTCAAGTTTTCATCATCTGACCCTAAGAAAATAGTTACATCATCCAGATATATAAGTACAAACCTGTCACCAACAAATTCTATCTCCATGGCCCTATGAAATGTTGCACCTGCGTTTATAAGGCCAAATGGAATCCTTGCATACATGAAGGTGCCCCATGACATCGTGAAATTTTTTTTCTTCTGATCTTTTTTTTCTACTGCTACCTGATTATACCCAGAAAATCCATCAACCATAGACAACCTGTGAGCTCCTGTCACCTTCTGTAAGACATAATACATTTTAGGAAAAGGATAATTATATTTTAGAGATGCTTGGTTCAAATTCATGAAGTCTACACACAATCTTATCTCTCCATTCTTCTTTCTTACAGGGACCAGATTAGAAACCTAGTCTGAATATCTGAGAGGGACTATAATTTTCGCCTGCAACAATTTCTTCACTTCTTTTTCGATTGGAGCTAGCAACAATGGATTGATCTATCTGAGCTTCTGTTTGTGTGGTTTGAGTCCTTCTTTCAATGGAATCGTATGTTCAATTATGCTTTTGTCATATATTTTTAGGTCTTCAAATGACTAGGCAAACACATCCATATATTTCTTAAAAAGATCAATGTATCTTTCTTTGTATTTTTTGGGAACACCTTTGAAAAATTTCACTATTTTGGGTTCCTTCTAAGTTACCAAATTACAATATTCCATCTCTTCTCATTGATGTGTTTTCTTTTAATCAACACAAAAATCATTAGCATCAAATAATATTTCAAGGGGAACCAACCCTTTAGGGAGCACATTATCTTTCAATTGGATAATCTTATGTTCACCTATTAACTGCTTAAGGTTTCTTATTTTTTCTTTCTACTCTATTTTTTCTTCCTCTTGGTCTATCTCAGCATCTTCAAAGTTTCCAATCATTTTCAGGAATTGATTTATCTGTTCATCATCATCAAACATTTGCAAATGTTTCACATTGTCAGGGATAGAAGGTCTATGTCTAATTTCTATTTCATACCTTAGCCTTGGATTTATTGGAGGTTTGAAGGTGCTGGCTGCAACTGCTAAAGAATCTTCCAATCTATTCTCCTCCCTCGGAATAAATTGAAGATTGAATGCTTCAAAATAGTTTTCTATTAGATCCCAAACTTCATTCCTATATGATCTTAACCTCAGATGCTTGGTTTGACAATGATTTTTAATCTGCCTTATTATCAATTCAGAGTCGCCAAAAATTGAAATACATTTAACTCCCATTTGTTTAGCAACTTGAAGGCTTGAGATTCAGGCCTCATACTTAGACACATTGTTTGTTGAATCAAATTCTAGTTTAAAAGAGAAAGGCATGAGGTCACCTTAAGGTGATATTAGCAAGAGTCCAGCACCTGCGCCTTCCTTGGAGTAGGCACCATCAAAGTAGCACTTCCAGATCTTCCTTGAGTGCAACTCATTATTTATAACTATTGAAGAGAGTTGCTTCCCCGTGTCTTCAACAAATTCTGCATCTTCATGCAACATGAAACAAGAAGTATCTTATGTTTCTTGACTATAAATGGGGGAATTTCCTGCATATTTCTTGGAGATGGTCTTCGCAAACCTTGCTTCCCTATACAATCTCATTTCTTCCCCATTAAAAACCAAAATGATAGCGTAAATGAAATCTAATTTTAGAACACCTCCCAACTTTGCTCCCCAAGATCTTGACAGGAGCATTCCAAACTTAGCTGGGATGTTAGCAACCACTACATCCATGACTATACTCTTTGTTGGGATTTGTACTAATGAAACTGCCACATATTTAATTAACCCAACACATTTCACCCTTTTGAAATCAAATGAATACAAATCCCTATAAGGTTTGGTAATATGCAAGTTTAGTTCCTTCATAATAGACAATGGCATGAGGTTATGGGACGCTCTTGAGTCTAGCATGTAGTTATGTAGAGTAAAATCATGAAGCAACAAAGAAATATAAAAGGGTGGAATAGAAGGATCTACTTCTTCTGCATGAGGACCAAAGGTGTCCACTGGATTTTCTTCTTGTAAGTTCACTATGTCACTTATATCTTCCACCTGTGTGAGATTAATAAATTAATAAATTTCTTTCTTTTAAGTTGGTATTTTAGTTAATTCTAGAAGAGGTACCTGAATTTTAACCTTCTCCAACTCTTTTGCCAAACTGAAAGCATGAGTTTGCTTAACATTCTTTTTAGGTTCTTCTTCACTCTTTCTATAATTTTCCGCTTTTTCGGGTACAGGAACAACTCTCTCCAAAATATTAGTGTCAATTGATTTGTTCTGGGAAGATTCACCCTGCTGCACATTTGTTCTATTAAGTGAATTTACAGGTTGTTTCCCATTACTGACCTGTTTCGCAGGGTCCTTTTGTTGTGGAGTCGCCATTGGAGGAGGAATGGAACCTTGTTGTTCACCTTCATTATCTTTCACTCTAGATCTCTTTCTAGACCTCAAATCATATTTTTTATGCAACTCAGCTTGCATGAAATTTGTGAATTGCCTAAAATATTCATCTTGATCAAAAGATACTTCAGCTTCAGCGTATTCTCCCTCACAATCTTCCTCTTCGTCCTCTTCTATTGTATACATAGAAGATACCTAATCCTCGGCTTCCCTTTGGTCATGTTCTGCTGGCTCTGCGATTGCTTCTTCTATATACAATGGTGCTTGAACATGGTCTTGATCTCTTCTGAATTGAGGGTTGAACCCCCCTCAGTTTTGTTGTAATTTTGTTTGGGAGTTTTTATTTTCCAACCCCATCTTAGCTAGCTTATTTGTCAAATTTTTCATCACCTTTGTCATATCTTCAATTGTTAGATCTTGTGATGATTCTTCTTTTGCTTTCCCCTTGTCTTGGACTGGCTGTTTCCCTTTTTCCTTTCTAGCTGCAGTCATATTAGTTTCAATCTCTAAACATCTGTCTATATCTGCTCAAGAGTAACTCTCTCTCTCAATGTAAAGCTAAAATTAGCTTCAAAAGCCCCAACAAAAACTACCTTTGCTCCTACAGGGGGGGGGATTCATCTCTATAGGTAAACTATTGTACAATTTGTTGAATCTTTTTACAAACTCAGAAATGTTTTCATTAGGCATTCTATGTGAAAAACCCAGGGAAAATAAACTTCATTTTTTCATCCCCGACAACGGCACCAAAAATTTTTGTATCTCAAGAAACAATCCCTTAGTTGTGGTAAGGAATCAATGCTTAAGACATTTTATAAATGTATGTCACAATTACAATATCAAATGGCCTATGTTTAACACCTTTGGAATCTAATTACTTAATACTCTTAATAATTTGATATAATGAAAGCCTACACAATGCCATAAAATGATGATATTTGAATGAAATAAAAAGAACTGTAAGGGAAACTCAATATGATATGCTGAGAAATAGAACCTATCACTATTAAGTTTTAGAGGAAATTCATGGAGAGAGAGGAAACTCGAAATAATATGTTGTAAATACATAATCTATTACTTTAAAGTTTCATGAGTTTGTGAAGAGAGAAGAGATGAACTGAAGGAGCGCAAATTAAGGTTATTTAACTCTTACTCATAGATGTAATTAAGAGATCGGCTACTACATTATTTCACTTCATTCAAAGAGGAATAAACACAGAGCGAAACTGGAAAGACATATCAACATCAACAGGTGTAGGAAACTTGATCTTCTTTCATTCATTTTTCAGAAAATTCAGTACTAAACTAACAGTCATCTAGAGGTCCAAAACTCGGAACCCTTTTTCTTTATTTCTATCTATTTAAATACATCAAAGTAGTTCGTAACTGCTAAACTTCTTGAAACTACTTGACTACCTAAATTGTTAAGATTACTTATGCAATCATACCGAGAAAACAAATTAAAACTGGAAATATTGTTCTTTTTGTTGAATCTGATGTTGTTGATGTGTCCTTTTGATGTGTTGAGGTGTTATTTCCAGTTATGATGCAGCAATTGCATAGTTTTGTAACGATGCCTCAGTGCTTGACTTGACCCAGCTATCGTGCTTCCAACATTGCCACTATACGTTGTTCTACCCGACTCTGCCTATGCCTTTGTGCTTCAAACAATGTTTTCCTATCCCCTTCTATTCGTGCCTGCAGCGTTCCGCCTTCTTTTGCATTTTGGTGTTTCACCAGCTTTACGTTATAATCCTCTTTTCTTCCTCTAATGCGGTTTAACACAAGAAATGCCTTACCTCTGGGTTTGAAAACTTTTGGAGTTCACTTTTGAAACCACATCGCATCCGCCCACACATCACACTTCGCATTTCGTTGTTTTTAACTTGTCTTTAGCACTTATCTTCTAAGACTTGCGATGTGGGCTATGTGATTGGGTCCCACCTGGCATCACACATTTCACTTCGGCGACTTTAACATGAAACCTTTGCACTATCTTTTAAAACTTGCGATTTGCGAATGCGATCGAGTCCCACCGTCATCGCATATCGCACTTCAGCGAATTTAACTCTTACCTATGCACTTATTCGTTAAAACTTGCGGTTTGCGATTTGTGATCAGACCCCACCACATCGCATATCACACTTCGGCGATTATAACTCAAACCCTTTGCACTTAACTTTTAAAACTTGCAATGTGTGGTATGCGGGGGCACTTAAGTGGTTTTTGGAATTTGAATAGAGTGTTCCCGCAGTTGATGTTAGTCGTCGATTTACAGGTGAGCACATTTAACGAGACCGCTTGCGAGGGCACTCCTTGGTATAAATCTCATGCAATTTGTGCTCCGGGGTTGTTGTTGGATCTAGGAGCAATTTTAACTGTTCTGCACGTGAACGAGCCTGACTTGACCCACCTTCACATCTCATCACGTAATGTTAATGTACCAACATATAAATCAAAATTCTTCTTTGACATACAAAATTTTACCTTTTCTAACATATATGTTTTTTTGGTGTTTTGAAAAATATTTCAAGGGTAAATGCAAATGAGCCACAATAAGCTCTATGATAAGTTGCAGTGGCTTAACCTGCAAGTGGCTACAGTAGTAGAGGGAATGGACAGAATTATGCGACATTCGGTTAATATGATAAATCATGAAAACCTTGCTCTTTGGAGTAATATAACTTGATGTTGGTTTACCTGTTATTGAGGAGCGGGAGAAATTAATGTGAAACGGATAATTTGTAACAGGAACATAATTGATTGCATAGAGAATAACACTTGGTATAGAGGGAGTGGACATTAGAAATTGGTGGGAGGAGGGATTAACGACTTTATTGGGATGAATTGAGTGAATTTCGGAGGGGGGCGAGAGTGGTTTGTGGTTTTGGGGTTCCCTGCTTTTCGCCCCTGCCCCCCTTTGACTAAATGTTAGATGGGCTCGAGGGATGCAGAGTGGATTACTGGCCGTTGATTTTATTTCAACATTGATCGCGGCCAACTAACTTTGCGGTTTTTTAACGGAAAGCGACAAAAAATCTTATCGAGTCCCTTTATTCAATAAACCTTCTTATTCAATACTAATTACATTTAGCTTTAATCAAATGTAATTAAACTAATCAACAAGGCAGCATTTAAATGTGCACGCCACTATTTTGGGATATATATATATATATATATATATATATATATATATATATATATATATATACTTCTTTTGTCTTTGTTTTCATATATATTCACATTTTTTTTTTCACTATTTTCTTTTGTTTATTTTTCTTTTTTTCTATATATACATTTTTTTATTTTATTTATTTATTCTAAAAAATATCTAACTTATCAAAACCAATTATGTTACAACAGACGCGGTTGTCACTACTGCCATATTGTGCATCTCTCAACTTAATAACTAGCATTTGCACCAAAAGGGTGTAAAGACATGCCGATAGAAATGTCGATGAATTTAAACTGACGCAAAGGTGGCACTGCAAGAAACAAGGATGTGGACATGGAAGGCATGAGGAATCAGGAGGCTGAGTATTGGTAAAGTAGAGCTTTCCAATTGGATAAAAGTGCATTATAGAATCTGCAATATATCATATTTCTATCACCAAACTCATAACTAAACTAGAAGCAACCTTCAAGGGGACATCACTATGATATTCTACCATCTTCTCTGAACAACATCTTGGAGATTATGATGAGAAGTTGTTTGGATGGGGGAGAAAAAAAACAATTGAGAAACACACATTTCATGTGATACTCAAAAGCCTAAATGAATTGAAATGTTGTCCTCTCCTGCAATTTAAGGAATCCCTGAATTTTTTTATCATGTTGTGATTTTGGATGGGAAACAAGTGGTTTACGTGCTCCCATATATATATATATATATATATATATATATAGTCAACATATATATCTTCAAAAATATGAGTGGATCAATTTTGAGTAGATCTTAAGACTCACATTAGATCAGAATATAATGCACATAATTAAGTGCAATTATAAAATATATGTATCGTCTAAAATTAATGTAACAACCATATAACAACACTATAAAATTTAATAACTTTGCAAGGTAAAATATCTTTATAATGTTCTTGGATTTGGGAAAAAACCAAGAATTGAAAATAAAAATTAAGTTACCACGACACAAAAATTGAATCCAACGTCAACTCGAAACATACTTGACATTTGTTGACTAGTTTATAAGAAAGAGTATTTCCTTGTCCCTTGCGATAATGCTAAAGCTGCGAACAATTCCTCAGACACATGTCGCCCAAAAATTTTTTGGAGTAGGAAAGCAATAATAGCACAACTCAGGTCCACAGGGTTTTGGATAGACGGTGATCAGGTGTTGTGTTAAGGCACTCCTTGATGTGAAGTTACTGGTTCAATTCCCTGCCTCGATCGGGGTGATATATTGGACATGTTGAAGATGTAGTCCTACCAACCTTACAAAATAAATAAAAATATCACAACTCGAAACCTCGCAACCGACTCCATTTTGATCTCCTATGGATTTTTAAATCTGGAAACGCACTATGTCTTATATGTATGATGGAAGTAGTTAGTTTTCTAGTTAAATGACACGTATGTAGCAGGGATTTTTCTCAGAGACCACTTTCAAAGTCATTAATAGAGTCAAAGGAGTCACTATACAAATATCTAATGGCACTTCTCCCAATCCATCAGGTTAAGAAGTCACTATACAAATATCTAATGGCACTTCTCCCAATCCATCAGGTCACTGCCGAGTTCCAAATACAACAACAACAAATTTTGAACAATAACCAAATCGTTGAAAAAATGGCAATATCAACAACATACAATATGCATTATGAACAAAGTGGAAGAATTTCATTTTCGATATTCAAACTGCAATAAGGTTGCAACGTTGATGATGTTGTGGCTCAAATGGTGGTCCAACCTCCATTGAGAAGTGGAGCAGCAACAAATCAGATATTAGCATCTACATCCTCAGAAGTATCAACAAGAATTGGTCATATTTTGTTTTTTTATCTCAACTACATTTGCATTCGACACCAACAATATTTGATGGTATTAGTTAAACTTCTTGATCGCAGGCTACGGATGTTGTTGAGAAAAGGGGCCAAGAAAATACAAATGCCTGGTTAAATCTTCCGAAGGTAACCTGGGTTTCCTTAAACAGACAGACAATGGAGGGCGTGAGAAGTACTCGTCACTTAATAAAACGCCCCCAGCATATTGATCCAAAACCACTCATTTTCTAGCTCTAATTCAGGTAGAAAATTTGAAAGAAATTGAAATTCTTCAATGGCAGTTTGAGGGGACTGGTTTTCTTCCAATGATAAATGCAACGTGCTTAATTAAAATTCAGAGTCACCGTATAATTGGAGTAGAGAGTCAAAGTGTGTGAATATATACTCTAAACCTTATAGGATTTCATTTGCCATTTGGGAGGGCTGACGGGCAGAGGGTTTGAGAAACCAAAATCTGTCTTTATTGGTATAAAAATAATATAAGTGATTTATAAGTGATATTTGCAATATGGGATATATTCAATGTTTCTATTTTGAGTAAAGGGATATTAGTTATATATAATTATAAAAATATTAAATTTTTTTCTTCCTAATCCAATAAAAAATAGATAAATAAAAATATAATATACATACAAATTATAATAAATTTAGGTAATTTGTCTAATATAGATAAATAAAAATATAGTATACATACAAATTATAATAAATTTAGGTAATTCTTCTAATATAGGAAGGAGAGATAATTAGGTATTTTATTATAGGATCGGCAAATTTTACATTTTTGTAGTGTCATATTTTAATTATGTTTTCACAATGTTTCAAAAAACATGTTATAATGAATTCATCATGTCTTTAAATAGGCTACATAACATGAGAATATAATGGAAAAAGCATTGGGTGATCTAAACCTCCAACACATAAACAACGGAGGGGTAATTGACTCTATCACCAAGTCAAGTTTACCCTAATTACCCTAGCATCTAACACTTGGATTGTTAACATTTTTCCTTATGACTAGTGAAAATAAACTCTTAATCAATTAGAAGCACTTTTAGGTCCTAGTCTAAGGCAAGAAGGCAATTTCAATCTAGATCGAATATGTAAAGAATTGTCTTATGGCTAGTGAAAATAAAATTTTAATCAATTAGAAGCACTTTTAGGGCCTACTCTAAGACCAAAACTAGACAATTTCAATCTAGATAGTATATGCGAATAAAGTGTGTCCTATGGTTATCATTTAGTTAATCCTAATGAGATAATGTGATTTCTAAAAACATTCAACCTTAATCCCAAACATGAAACTAGATAATATTCACAATTGTGTCATGTTTCTTGCCTAGAAACATAACACATAATTGCTATAAACCATGAAATTACAAAATGTGTCGAATAATAACTTAGGAACACAAGCAAGTATGAAGTTACTCCAAAGCTCACTTTAGGAAGTAGAAGAAGCCAAATACAAAGAAGTGAGATAACAAGAAAAATAGCTCAATATTGATGAATTAATTAATCTCAATTGTAAAATTCATTAATAAATAAATTTATTAAAAAAAATCCTCATTCGGTAAAATAGTTGATGAATGGATATATTGTTAAAAAATTCATATATATGAGAGTTACCTATTCAAAAATTTGTAATATATATATATACGGGCTTAAAGATAAGAAATTTATCTAGGCATGGAGTATGCCCTAAAACTATCTCCACTTGGCTAAGAGCTTGTCTTCCTTGGAGCCAAGGAAACAGGTTAACATCTCAAGTCCCATAGACATTTGGCAAAGAGTGAAATCCTTCCCCATTATAAAACATTAGTCCATAATTCGAAGTGGCATGGCTTTCCTTGAATAATGATAATGAGTCCAACCTACATTCACGCATAATAGAATGTGACGGTTATCATCACTATTAGTAGTCATGATAATAACATGTAATGGCTATCATCACTATTAGTTTAACTACTAAATTACTATAATTTTTTATTTTTTTCATAAAGTAAAAAAACTTTATTTATATTAAAGATAAATAGTACATAGTTCGTGAATGTGGCAACTAGCATCTTCCTAGATCATAGGAATCGATCTCATCATAAAAAAAAAGAATCATTACATAGATCAACCCAGCATCATTCTCCAAAGAAACATAAAAGTGGATAAGACAAAAACATTTACATGGATCATCCGAGTAGCATCATCCTAATAAAATATGAAAGAGGAAAAGATATCACCTATCTATGTCCACATGACAGGTATATATATGAGCATAAACAAGATTTAAACATATACGATCATTGCAACCAAAATTGTGCCAACCAAACAACTAGAACAATAAAGAAAGGCTCATGAGCCATAACTGGAAACCTACCAGAAGGGTAGATAAGAACATTCTCGCTTGATGATGAGACACAGACTCGCTTGCAGAAAGGACAAACACCAATAAAAATAAAAGGACCTTCGACATACATATCCCACGCACTTGTTAGCAGGTGACAATTCCATGTGAGATAATGAAATAAAACAATCAGGCAAAACCTACAAGAAAAAGAAAAAACATTCATGGCAGAGGGACATCAAAATTTTGAAGCAGCTAAGATCCACGATAATGAAGAATGTGGAGACTTCCATTAGAATCAGTGAGGCCCTTCTTGGAAAGGAGATCCATGCGGGTGTTGTTTTCTCTATATATATGCTGCAAAGGTGGATTATTGAGCTTGTTAAGGAGATTTTTATACGACAAATCCAACCTTGCAAACCATTTGGATGATAGATAGACTTCCCAAAAATCTCATCTATGATAATTCTTGCATCACCATAAATATTCACAGATTGCAGCCCTAAATTGAAATCCAACCAAAGCACGCTCCACAAGGCAAGAAGTTTTTCCTTATTTTTGGTGCCCCTCCCACCATTCCAATAGATTTGATATCTTTCGATGTTCTCAAGCTTAATCCACACCCCACAACCACATCATCCCCCTTGTTGAGCCCCATCAAAGAAAACCATCGGCAAAGAAATTGGGTGAGGCCGAATGCCGTGAGACATATCCTTTGTAGATGATACAGTGGATGGTTGAGAAGCAATCCATGCCATAATGGCCCCATGGATTTTGAAAATGATAGTAGGCCTTCCATCAAATATAAGATGGTTGTGGGCAAGCTAAACCTCCCAAAACAAATAGAAGGGCAGAGTTTTGTATTTACCTTTGGTTGCACCCCAAGCCTTGAGTGTATTGATAATAGAATCTAGTATCCACTCCGGATCAATGAGATAATGAGAGAAAATGGACCAAATCTTATGAGTAAAAGGATAAAATAAAATAGGTGAATAGCCGATTCATTGTGTGCATAATAAAAAGAACACCATCTAGGCCTATGTGTACCTCTTTTGGTTATATTTTCCCACGTCAATATACAACTCTTCCAAACTAACCATCTAATAAAAAATAAAAACCAAACCTCAAATATCACATGCTTAAATCAAATCAAATCAAATAATATTCCATTCTTTCGCAGGCAATCTCCTACCCTTGAGTGGACAAAAACAATTAAAAAAAAAACCCTAAAAACGCTTTTTTTGGTTTATATGGAAGGCTTCTACCAAGCATTTCTTTTACTTAGATTTCAAATTTCGTTCCCATGTGACCTTGACCTTTTCTTTTACTTAGATTTCAAATTCCGTTCCCATGTGACCTTGACCTTTTGACTTGTGATGTATTTATAGGTGTGTAGGTATTTATAAGTATGAAAGTTTTTAAAATTAATTAATTATAAATAAATAAATTATTTTTAGTTTCAAGATATAAATTATGAATTTTTTTTTGTTATTTAATATTTTCATGTTATGTTTTAATCTTAATGGTTCTCTTTCTCCTTTACTATGTTTTTCTTTATTTATTTTTTATTTTTTAAATCACTTACTTTTTGGTATTTTGGTTTTTTTTACTCTTTTAACTACTTTTCCATTTTATTGCTTACTTGTTGGGTCTTTTTTTTTTTTTGGTCTTCTTTTATTCACCGTATTGGTCTTTCTTCAGTCTTTTTTTTTTAAATTTGTTTCTTTATTCTTTTGTCTTTATTTTTCTTAAATTAATTGTTATTGTCTTTTTTTTTTTAATTATTTTTTCTCATTTTTGTTTTAAACATGTATTTTTTTCAATTTCTTCTCTTTATTTCATACTATCCAATTTTATGTATTTAATAACCATAAAATTTCATTAATAACAAATCTCAACTTGTCCTTTATTAAATACTTTTTTAATATACATGTTATTGTTTTTCCAACTCTTCTCTATCCAAAGTTGTCTATTTAATTACTATTAAATTTCAATGATAACAAATTCTAGGTTTTCCTTTATTAAATTCCTTTGTTTTCTTTTTAATCCTTTTCTTTTAATGGGCCCTACTACCACATATTGAATATTGATTACCTTGTGTGCCACCTCCCATGGTTTATCCTTTGGCCTCAATGCTTACTTGAAAGCATGAATCAATAATTCTCTATTTCCCCTTCCTATGGTTTTTTTGTTCATATTTCTTTACCCAACATCTCTTAGAATTTTCTCAAGAAGAAATTAATGTCCCACTTTGCACTAAATTTCCTTGATGATATTTTCCTTGTCATTATTTCACTGTATAATTGTTTTCTCATCCTTGGCATTTCTAATTGTATTTTATTTCATTGTTATCTTTCGTCTTTTCAGGTGACACTTTCTTTGGCCTTTTTTACTTCACAAACTTTCAATCGAGGGTTTTTTCTCCCATCAATATTTATTAACAAGTTTTGTATACTTATTGATATATCTAAAAAATTATTTTAGAATCCTTGTTACCTTTCTTTGCTTCAATAGAGAAACCCTCCTTCTATTGATAGATTGAGTTGAAAATTTGTTTTGTTGTTGATCTTCTTTCCCTAAGAATCATCACAAATTCTAGCACATATATTTCTCTATATGCTACTTTAGTAACACTTAGTGAAGGTCTTATATCATAGGGAATCTTGTTGTACATCATATTGAATATTTTATTGAAATAAATTATAGATTCACCATCCATTATTTTCATTGACCTTAACTACTAATGATCCTTATTTTTCACATTTACAGATCAAAATATAATGAAAACCTATCCAAGAGTTAATAGAGTTAGGATTCAAACTCCCAAACCATTTTCTCACACCACCTTCAATACAATGATTAAACATTATCAAAAAGGCATCGTCTTCTATATTGCAAAGATAATAGTGCAATCTTTGAAAGAAACCATATGATCTTCAATTGTTGCTTCAATTCATTATCTCCATTGAAGTTAGGAAAAAGTTTAAGATAGTTCCAAGGCATATCATGTGGATTAGTTGGTAATCGAAGGGCTCTACAACTTGTTTCTAACTCAGGATTAAGTTATGGTAGGGTTGGAAGAGTTGGGTTCCTCATCCATGAGGAATATTTCTAGCCATCACTTGTAAATGTTAAGTAATGAAAGTTTTGACTTTTAGAGGGACATGCTTTCAAAACAGAAACTTAGGGAAAGAATGGGATATCAATTCATCATAGTCAGAAAAGGATATAGATCGTATAATGCCAAATAAATTAATGCTTTACTTCTACCCCTTAAAGGCTCGACAAGGCTTTTAGAAAGATTCTTAGAGAACAACTTAGATTCAAAATGATAAGACTTGATCTAGGTTTATTTTTAGATAGAGGATTATCTAAAGAGGACTCAACTAGTTGTTTTCATCTTGTTTGTTTCTAACATTGATCTTTTTAGGTCTCAAGATTAGAATAAGACCTAGTGTGTCTCCTTAAACCTTTAAGCTTGAGAATGTAGAATCACTAGGTGAAATATTCTTCAAATAAATTATTTTAAAGAAATTAAAAGATTATCACTTGATTCTATCTCACCTTTGAGAGACAAAACTTAATCTTTTGTCATATCCTACAAACAAAACTTGTCTCCCTAGTAACAATACCAATTGGGATGTTGTTCCTTGAGATCTTCCTAAAAGAGGAACTATGACAGACATCCACTACAGGTTAGATAACTCCCCCACCTTAGGTTGAAATTAAACATTTCAATAGCCAAAGGGGGTATATTTCAATATTAAAAAAAAAAATCTAATAAGCTTGTTGTAACTTAGATTATTTAAATTTTTTGTTTTGAAGAGCAAGAAAGAACCTATTCAATCAAAGCTAGAGCAATACAAATAGTATTATTGGATTCCAATGGAACCTCTATCTTAAGCAAACAAACATAAATGGTAATGAATATGACAATTTTAGAGGATTTCAATGATAAAACATATAGTTTTGATAACAATGATAATGGTCATGATTGTTATTAAAAATTTACAAAATTATCATAAAGACTAAGGACATATGGAGGTCTTTAACATTTACCAACAAAAATTGAATATGTATTGAGCATTGAGTAAAAAATCCAATATCTTGAGTTCACATTTGTGGAACCAAAAGGTAGGCTTTAAAAAATCAAAATATGTAAGAAAAATCATCACATTTATGTAGAACAATAATAAATAAATCATGAATCACATTTGTATATGTTTTGAACTATATACATACTTGATGCAATCCAAGATTTTGTAGCTTTCATAGCAAACTACTGATGCCCGGGCTACCTCTCTTTACCCACAATCTCCAAATGATCTGAAAATGTGTGAACTTATTATTTCTCATACAAAGATAGACTGTAGGGGATTTTACTGGTTATTTCACCTTTCAAAGAAAGGATGAAACCAGAAGCTATCTGGCCCTCTTACAGACTCTGCCTAAAGAAATAGTAAGTAAACACTAAAGAGATCTGGTAATGAAAGTATTTGTTTTCTGATTCAAATTATTCATTAACCAATAATATGAGTGTGCAAGCATGTTAAAGTATTTTGCAATGGAACAAATGTGTTTTGGAATGGAACAAATATGTTTTGATAAGTGTATAAGTCTTTTTGAGTTAAGAGGACTTATTTCAATTTACTATTTAAGGTATTAAACTCTAAAATTAAGCAGCAAGAACTCATAGCATATAAACAAGCATCTGATAAGGCAGTTCACCCCTCTCTTGGGCTACATCTGTCGGGTCCAAAAGCCCCCAAATGGGCTTTTCCCTTCTCTTATAATGCTAAAAAATAGTTATACATCATGAAGAAATCCTTAATAGGCAGAAATATCTGCTTAAACAGAATCAAAGTGCTGAAAACAGTAAAAATTGACTGCAAATTCACCTCAAACAGATGAACATATCCCAATACAGTTATCCATTCCCAAAGCCCTAGTGTCTCCTCTAGCTAATACACTGATAAAACCTCTAACAGAGTGCACTGATGGCTTTGTAACGTGTTCCAGTAGCTTCAGAATGTTCCAATACCCCCAAAACAAAAACAAATTCGTTCTAAAAGGACTCTCCTATCTCCAGTTATGGTCAAAACAACTTTTTGTCCAAGTTTGCCCTAAACAGCTCCACCAAAACTAGGCAGACTCTAGTTAAACCCACTAAATGTGGGGCAGCCACCATAAAAGGTGGAATCTGCGAAGAATCCCACCAACCGTTGGGGGCTTAGGGATAAGGGCGCGGGTCCATAGGACCGGACCCGTCGGCGTATTCAATGGAGAAATTTAAGTTATATATGGAGGCATTAATGTCAAACCATATTATAAAACCATTTATTAATTTGAATCTTCTCCACATGACCATGCCTTATCCCATTTGTTACGTGCTCGTTGGATTCTAGCTCCCGGTTCGAGCCTATGGTTACATTGTCGAGGGGGCTGGCCCCCTCACGGCCCCACCAGAATACAGTTTAAACTTTATAATAAACATCCGCCCATAGATTTATAAGAACCACCTGTAGAGTGCTCGGTTGGGCCGTCCGGCTGCCACAGCCCCGACCTGGGGTCGAATCCTGTCTGCGACAACATAATTTTGCATAAACCGTCGATCGTTGTTTGACTTATTGGGGCCACGTGGCGGCCTTCGGGCTGGCCACGTGGCGCCCCCTCATTGCACCATCCGAAATATTCTGTAGAATATTTTTTTTTAAATAATTTTTTAAATAAAGTCAAACTGAGTCAAATTGGGATTTTTTTGCCTGAAATTGAAAATATTCAAAGTTGAATATCTTCCTCATACAACATCGGTTTTCAGTGCCGTTCACGGCTATAGGATCGTCTTTTCGAGCTCTTTCATGTCGTTCTAGTTTGAACCATTTCTGAGCAAATAAATTTTTGAGCATTTTTCCAATTAGACATGATCACCTGATCACCAACTCTAGTGTGCACATAAACTGCCTTTCAAGTTTTTTGGTCAAATAGTTCATAAGTAGTAAGAGGATTTAGTTTCTGTAGAAGTCAGACCCCTTACAATAATTCTATTACTATACCGAGATCCCAATTCACTCGGATATTTACACAATTTTCACCAGCAGAATTTGATTGGAACCAAACCACGATTCTGCCTCCACTTTAACGCTATGGCTCGATCTCATCTGGTGTCGATTCAATGATACTATGGTTACAATAATAGAATTTTGATTCTCGCAAACATGCTCTACAATAAGAGGTCCATTCAATTGCATCCTTCAGCAAACGGATCAACCCTATCGAATCATCCACACAACATTACATCCTTTACTGATTGCTGTCTCGTGCTTTGACAAAATTGATTTCGATTTTGTGAATTGAACCCATCAACCCTTTACTCAGATTCACTCAACAATACTTAACACAAATTATGTCGATAGCAATTGGGTTCCGAAAATACCAGAATCCTCCAAATACAGAGTTTTATCAAAGTGTATGAATCAATTAAAGCTTCAGGAACAAATTGTCTCTTCACACAGAGATTAGCAATTCAAATTTTCCCACAATGTAATAATTTAGGAATTAAAAGAGTCTAACCCTCTCTCAACCCTACAGCGATTTCCTAGTTTGGGTTCATTCCAGGATGCATACAACTTGTCATATGTACATTTTCACACAGAATTAAATCAACCGAGACACCCACATTCAGAACCAATTTCCCCATTATACACATGAAGTTAAATACAAGCATCCACTTACAAACTTCTTTCTTGGCCAGATTTTTAGTGCGATAGCCCTTCTATCTTCACAAATCTGTCTTGAACAATCTCTAGTTCTGAACTTTGAACTCTACTATGCTTACATTTATACAAAAGGGTAACCTGAATCGATTCAGGTTCCCTAACAGCTCACTAGACTCTTCAATTTCCTAATTTTAGACTTAATCCCAAAATAGCTAAACTGACCCTTCACATTCCTCATGTTCTCTAGTGGTTAGAGAACATTACAATTCCTCACTGTTTTATTCAAAAGACTAATAATTACATGAGAATCTAAATACATAAGACACCCCTATGTCTACTTATGTACAAAGTATTTTGTTGTGTCTAATGCCCCTGTATCAGACTCCCAAGGTTCAATTTGATCATGATCTCCTGATCATGTGCTTTTAGTCTCTGCCTCCTGGATCCCATACTTTGTTTTACTGCTGCCCAGCGGCTGCAACATTATTCCTCTGCAATTCTCCAGGTCTCCATATCTTGTTCTGCAACCTGCTTCCAGTTGTTCTTTCATAATCTCTTCCTGTCTTTTCTTTGCCAAAACTCTCCTGCTTTCTTGCTGTTGTCTGCTGCTCCTCAGACGCCTTCACTATCAGTCTTCTAATGCTTTCAATCTCCATGTCCATCTTGTCTTCTAGCTGGAAATTCCTCTACCCACTGCTACTACTTTGAATCTCTGTTGCTGCCAATACTGTTGCTGTAATTATTTTTATTTTTGCAGATGTCATCCCCCATGTTGCGTCCTCCCAAACTTCCTGTCCCTCTGCAACATTTTTTCTTTGTTCATCATCTGCAAATTCACTCTTAGAAAACTTATCATCACTTAATTTTCCACCTACAGAAGCATACTCATTTAATTTTCTTTGTATACTAGCAAACATAAGCAAACTAGTATCTGCTGCTAGTTCTTCCACAGCTTCAGGCATCCTTTCTTCAGTGTCTGCTATCTCTTCCTCTTGTATAATTTCTTCCAGCCAACAATTCAGCCATTTCTTCTGTACTTGTTTCACATCTTCCACATGCTGCAAATTAACTTCAGCATCTTCTTCTTCTTCTTGGGAAATCTTCAGTAATTTCCTTTCATCTCCTTGATTGATTACAACAATAAAATCAAGCTCTTCAGCCACTATCTTTGCATCTTCTATCAGAATAGAATTATGATTCTTCATCACTATGTCTGCTTTAACAATCTGCTCCACAATCTTCTCTCCAATCTTCTCTTGGTTCTTCAAACAACCCAATTCTTCCGTATCACCAACAATGACAAATTTCTACAAGACCGTTTCATCTTCTTTCTTCTGCAACAATATTTCTTCTCTCAAGACAATTCCAAATGATGGATTGTCTCCTGCATCACCTGTACGCATAAACAATTTGTCAGCTTCAAAATTATAAGACCCACTGGTCTCATTTGATGACCCAGTCACCAAAATTTCTCTCTACAGTTCTAAGTCTGTTTCAAGACTAAAAAATTCTTCCCTATCTTTCTCTTCAGCTGCCAGAGTTATCTCCACTACTCCAATCACCATGTTAAAATGATGATTCTTCACTATGCTTTCAGCCAACACAATTTCTCTTTCCTTCAATTCTCTGACAACTTTCATTTTCTGTTCCTCTTTGCCTGCAAAATCAACCCATGAACCTTCAACACTAAAATTCCAAGGTCTCAATGCTTCTTCTTCCTATGACAACACATTAGTATGTTGTTCAGTATTTCCTTCCAAATCCTCTGTCAGCACATTAGTATGCTGATTTGCATTCCTCATGAGACTGTCATCTAGTCTCTCTTTCTTTCCATCACCTGCTTCGTGAATGCTCTTTTGCTGTGATTCACCAAAATTAACTCCTTCATTTTTCTGAATCATTTCCTCATCTTCTGTTCTCTGATTGTTATTCATGAAAATTTCTCTGCCTTGCTTTGTCAACAACTTATCTAGTGCATAGGCCCTCTGTCTCTCCAATTCTCTTCTCTGAAATCCAACCTCCTATATAATTCAACAACTTCAGTTGGAGTAGACCTTGGGAACCTCACACAACCTTTTATGCCTCTGCTTGTTCTTGACCAATCATCTACTAGTCCTTCTCTCTCTGCCTCAACATTCTGTTGAACATCTTCATTGGAATCTTCAGTCTTCATCTCTCCCTGAGATCTCACTATCTCAGCATTGATCTGAACAGATTTCAGATTCAATGTCTCCTCCTCATCAACAAACTCTAAAGCTTGTTCATCTTCCAGTGATGTACCTGCAAACATACACAATTCTTTAGTTTCAAAACTAGAAGACTTTTCAGTCTTGGTTGCTTTCTCAAGCATTTCCCTTTGAACAAATTTGCATGTGGAATCTTCAAATTACATCCTTGACTCAAGAAATTTGAGTTCCTCTTCCTCTAGAGAATTTTTCATCACCTCACAAGTGTCAGATTCACAAATACAAGTCTTTACCTCATCCAGCTGACCTAGACCTGTCCAATAACTCAGGAAATCCTCAATGATATCCTCTTCAGCAAGACAAGCTTCTTGCCGCCTCAGGTCTTCACCATGCATCACAAGATCTCTTGCAAACCTCCATTCTCCATCTGTACTCTGTTCTGCTTCACAAGTAGAAATTTCTTCTCTCAACTCAGCTGCTCTGAGTTCTTCTTTCAATAAGGCAATCTCCTTTTGCCTCAACCTCAACTGTAATGGTTTCCATTTCACACTCTTCTTCATGAGCCAACTAGCTCTCTGGATTTCCTCTATCATCCTCTCTAGCCTACAAAATTGTTTTGTGATCTCAACTATCTCTTTCTAATATTCTGCATCAGTCAACTGCTGTCTTATGCCATTTGCCTTGGCATCTGCTTTCTCTCTTCTGCTGTGGCCTTTATCAGAACCTCTGCAATATCTGCTATGGCTATCAGTAGCCATATTCCTCTCCATGAGCTCTTCACTCATAAGCTGCACTAAGCCTCTGCAACAACAAGCTCTCTTGCTGCAACTTACCTCACCAATCCTTTCCTCCGGATCCGGATTTTGGCAAGTACTGGTCCCCTATCTGATGGAACCTTCTGAGCACTCTCTTATGCTCTCTCTAGGCTTCACTCTGCAACTTTTCAAGAACACATATGTTCTTCTTGTTTCCAACCTCTGTTGGGAATTCTATAGGTTCTGCCACACTTCTTCTTCGCTCAAAATCCCTTGCTGGACTCTTCTATAACTGCTCTTAAAGCTGTGATATGCTTGGCTGCGATTTCTTCTTCAATTGCCTACAATATGAATTCTACAAACAATTCTTCAAACCATAGTTAAAAACTTCTCATCAACTCACCTCCTCTTGAGAACACTGCAATTTTCCTCTCTATCCAGCCTCTAGTTGAATATCAGGCTCACTGCCTTCACCATAAAAACTTTGTCTTTATCTTCCTGCAACCACAATTCTTCAACTACAATTTCAAATCGGATTTAAATTTATTTTCCTGCAAGATCTCTGCATGATCTTGTCTTCCACTCCTATCTGCAAATCATGTTCACTACAACTTTGTGTACTTTGTTGTATATCAGATCTTAGAGTCCGATATTCCTTCTTCTATCATCACATGCACTGTATGCACATCACCATCTCTATATGCTTGCAATCCTTATTAGTCTTCAAAAGTCTGATTTCTTTTCATACCTGCAATTTATTCAAAAAAAATTGAACTTTCAAACATTGCTATTCCTGATGCTCTGATACCACAATGATGCCCGTGCTACCTCTCTTTACCCACAATCTCCAACTCTAGTGTGCACATAAACTTCCTTTCAAGTTTTCTGGTCAAATAGTTCTAAATCTGGGCAAACTTAACAACTTGATTCGAAAGCTTATATATCTCAAATCTATGATTTGAGATATAGAAATTAAATCCTATTATGACTTATGAAACCCATATTTCAATCCTCCTACGCGGAAGCTTTAATATCTATTCACAAATTCTACTGGTTAAACCCTGGCCAACAACACTGAAATATGGGTTTCATAAGTCATAAGAGGATTTAATTTCTATATCTCAAATCAGAGATTTGAGATATAGAAGCTTCTGAATCAAGTTGTTGAGTTTGCCCAGATTTATAACTATTTGACCATAAAACTTGAAAGGCAGTTTATGTGCACACCAGAGTTGGAGATTTTGGGTAAAGAGAGGTAGCCCGGGCATCATTGTTTTGGCTTCAAGGTTCCATTTCAATTTTGGTTCCGCTCCTTAACTTCAATGATCCATCACTTATCCATTGGAAGCCTCTTCAACATTCCCATAGGTTTAAATAAACCACATCAATCGGCCAACGCAAGGTGGTTTCTATCTCCACTCTTTCCATGCACAATCCTTGACGCTGCTTAGTTTCTGTAGAAGTCGGACCCCTTACAATAATTCTATTGCTATCCCAATTCACTCGGATATTTACACAATTTTCACCAGCAGAATTTGATTGGAACCAAACCACGATTCTACCTCCACTTTAACGCTATGGCTCAATCTCATCTGGTGTCGATTCAACGATACTATGGTTACACTAATAGAATTTTGATTCCCTAAAACATGCTCTACAATCAGAGGTCCATTCAATTGCATCCTTCAGCAAACGGATCAACCCTATCGAATCCTCCACACAGCATTACATCCTTTACTGATTGCTGTCTCGTGCTTTGAAAAAATCGATATCGATTTTGTGAATCGAACCCATCAGCCCTTTACTCAGATTCACTCAAAAATACTTAACAAATATTATGTCGATAAAAATTGGGTTCCGAAGAGACCAGAACCCTCCAAATACAGAGTTTTATCAAAGTGTATGAATCAATTAAAGCTTCAGGAACAAATTGCCTCTTCACACAGAGACTAGCAATTCAAATTTTCCCACAATGTAATAATTCAGGAATTAAAAGAATATAACCCTCTCTCAACCCTACAACGATTTCCTAGTTTGGGTTCATTCCAGGATGCATACAACTTGTCATATGTACATTTTCACACAAAATTAAATCAACCGAGACACCCACATTCAGAACCAATTTCCCCATTATATACATGAAATTAAATACAAGTATCCACTTACAAAATTCTTGCTTGGCCAGATTTTCAGTGTGATGGCCCTTCTATCTTCACAAATCTGTCTTGAACAATCTCTAGTTCTAAACTCTGAACTCTACTATGCTTACATTTATACAAAAGGGTAACCTGAATCGATTCAAGTTCCCTAACAACTCACCAGACTCTTCAATTTCCTAATTTTAGACTTAATCCCAAAATATCTAAACTTACCCTTCACATTCCTCATGTTCTCTAGTGGTTAGAGAACATTACAATTCCTCACTATTTTATTCAAAAGACTAATAATTACATGAGAATCTAAATACACAAGACCCCGCTATGTCTACTTATGTAAAAAGTATTTTGTTGTGACTAATGCCCCTGCTTCAGACTCCCAAGGTTCAATTTGATCATGATCCCCTGATCATGTGCTTTCAGTCTCTGCCTCCTGGATCCCATACTTTGTTTTGCTGCTGTCCAGCAGCTGCATCATTCTTCTTCTGCATTTCTCTAGGTCTCCATATCTTGTTCTGCAACCTGCTTCCAGTTGTGCTTTCATAATCTCTTCCTGTCTTTCCTTTTCCAAAACTATCCTGCTTTCTTACTGTTGTCTTCTGCTCCTCAGACACCTTCATCATTAGTCTTCTAATGCTTTCAATCTCCATGTCCAGCTTGTCTTCTAGCTGGAAATTCCTCTACCCACTGCTACTGCTTTCAATCTCTTTGCTGCCAATACTGCTGCTGTAATTATTTTTATTTTTGCAGATGTCATCCCCCATGTTGTGTCCTCCCAAACTTCCTGTCCCTTTGCAACATTTTTTCTTTGTTCATCATCTACAAATTCACTCTTAGAAAACAAATCATCACTTAATTTTCCACCTACAAAAGCATACTCATTTAATTTTCTTTGTATACTAGCAAACATAAGCAAACTAGTATCTGCTGCTAGTTCTTCCATAGCTTCATGCATCCTTTCTTCAGTGTCTGCTATCTCTTCCTCTTTTATAATTTCTTCCAGCAAACAATTCACCCATTTCTTCTGTACTTGTTTCACATCCTCCATGTGCTGCAAATTAACTTCAGCATCTTCTTCTTCTTCTTGGGAAATCTTCAGTAATTGCCTTTCATCTCCTTGATTGATTCCAACAATCAAATCAAGCTCTTCAGCCACTGTCTTTGCATCTTCTATCAGAATGGAATTCTGATTCTTCATCATTGTGTCTTCTTTAACAATGTGCTCCACAATTTGCTCTCCAATCTTCTCTTGGTTCTTCAAACAACCCAATTCTTCCCTGTCACCAACAATGACAAAGTTCTGCATGACTGTTTCATCTTCTTTCTTCTGCAAAAATATTTCTTCTCTCAAGACAATTCCAAATGATGGATTGTTTCCTGCATCACCTGTACACATAAAAAATTTGTCAGCTTCAAAATTATAAGACCCACTGGTCTCATTTGATGACCCAGACACCAAAATTTCTCTCTACAGTTCTAAGTCTGTCTCAAGACTCAGAAATTCTTCCCTATCTTTCTCTTCAACTGCCAGATTTATCTCCACTGCTCCAATCACCATGTTAAAATGATGATTCTTCACTATGCTTTCAACTAACATAGTTTCTCTTTCCTTCAATTCTATGACAAATTTCATTTGTTGTTCCTCTTAGCGTGCAAAATCAACCCATGAACCTTCAGCACTAAAATTCCAAGGTCTCAATGCTTCTTCTTCCTCTGACAACACATCAGTATGTTGTTCAGTATTTCCTTCCAAATCCTCTGTCAGCACATCAGTATGCTGATTTTCATTCCTCATGATACTATCAGCTAGTCTCTCTTTCTTTCCATCACCTGCTTCGTGAATGCTCTTTTGCTATGATTCACCAAAATGAACTCCTTCATTTTGCTAAATCATTTCCTCATCTTCTGTTTTCTGATTGTCATTCATGACAATTTCTCTGCCTTGCTTCATCAAAAACTTATCTAGTGCATAGGCCCTTTGTCTCTCCAATTATCTTCTCTGGAAATCCAACCTCCTATACAATTCAACAACTTCAATTGGAGTAGACCTTGGGAACCTCACACAACCTTTTATGCCTCTGCTTGTTCTTGACCAATAATCTGCTGGTCCTTCTCTCTCTACCTCAAAATTCTTCTGCACATCTTCATTGGACTCTTCAATCTTCATCTCTCCCTGAGATCTCACTATCTCAACATTGATCTGAAAAAATTTCAGATTCAATGTCTCCTCCTCATCAACAAACTCTAAAGCTTGCTCATCTTCCAGTGATGTACCTGCAAACATACACAATTCTTTAGTTTCAAAACTAGAAGACTTTTCAGTCTTGGTTTCTTTCTCAAGCACTTCCCTTTGAACAGATCTGCATGTGGAATCTTCAAATTGACTCAAGAAATTTGAGTTCCTCGTCCTCTGTATAATGTTTCATCACCTCACAAGTGTCAGATTCACAAATACAAGTCTTTACCTCATCCAACTGACCTGGACCTGTCCAATAACTCAGGAAATCCTCAATGATATCCTCTTTAGCAAGACAAGCTTCTTGCCGCCTGAGGTCTTCACCATGCATCACAAGATCTCTTGTAGACCTCCATTCTCCATCTGTACTCTGTTCTGCTTCACAAGCAGAAATTTCTTCTCTTAACTCACTTGCTTTGAGTTCTTCTTTCAATAAGGAAATCTCCTTTTGCCTCAACCTCAACTGTAATGGTTTCCATTTCACACTCTTCTTTATGAGCCAACCAACTCTCTAGCTTTCTTCTATCATCCTCTCCAGCTTACAAAACTGTTTTGTGATCTCAGCTATCTCTTTCCAATATTTTGCATCAGTCAACTGCTGTCTTATGCCATTTGCCTTGGCATCTGCTTTCTCTCTTCTGCTGTGGCCTCTCTCAGAACCTCTGCAATCTTTGCTATGGCTATCAGTAGCCATATTCCTCTCCATGAGCTCTTCACTCACAAGCTGCACTAAGCCTCTGCAAAAATAAGCTCTGTTGCTGCAACTTACCTCACCAATCCTTTCCTCCGGATCCGGCTTTTGGCAAGTACTGGTCCCCTATCTGTTGGAACCTTCTGAGCACTCTCTTCTGCTCTCTCTAGGCTCCACTCTGCAAATTTTCAAGAACACATCTATTCTTCATGCATCCAACCTCTGTTGGGAATTCTCCAGGTTCTTCCACGTCACTTCATCTTCACTCAGAATCCCTTGCTGGACTCTTCTATCACTGCTCTTAAAGCTGTTATCTGCTTGGCTGAGAATTCTTCTTCAATTACTTGCAATATGAATTTTACAAACAATTCTTCATACCAGAGTTAAACACTTCTCATCAACTCACCTCCTCTTTAGAACACTACAATTGTCCTCTCTATCTAGCCACTAGCTGAATATCAGGCTCACTGCCTTCACCATAAAAAAAAATTCTTTATCTTCCTGCAACCACAATTCTTCAACTACAATTTCAAATCAGATTTAAATTTATTTGCCTGTAAGATCTCTACATGATCTTGTATTCCACTCCTTTCTACAAATCATGTTCACTACAACTCTGTGTACTTTGCTGTATATCAGATCTTAGAGTCTGATCTTCCTTCTTCTGTCATCACATGCACACTATGCACATCACCATCTCTGTATGCTTGCAATCCTTATTAGTCTTCAAAAGTATGATTTCTTTTCATACCTGTAGTTTATTCAAAAAAATTTTAACTTCAAATAGAGCTATTCCTGATTCTCTGATACCACAATGATGCCCGGGCTACCTCTCTTTACCCAAAATCTCTAACTCTGGTGTGCACATAAACTGCCTTTCAAGTTTTCTGGTCAAATAGTTCTAAATCTGGGCAAACTTAACAACTTGATTCAGAAGCTTCCATATCTCAAATCTCTGATTTGAGATATAGAAATTAAATCCTCTTATGACTTATGAAACCCATATTTCTATCCTCCTACGCAGAAGCTTTAATATCTATTCACAATTTCTATTGGTTAAACCCTGGCCAACAACACTGAAATATGGGTTTCATAAGTCATAAGAGGATTTAATTTCTATATCTCAGATCAGATATTTGAGATATAGAAGCTTCCGAATCAATTTGTTGAGTTTGCCCAGATATAGATATATTTGACAATAAAACTTGAAAGGCAGTTTATGTGCACACCAAAGTTGGAGATTTTGGGTAAAGAGAGGTAGCCCAGGCATCATTGTTCTGGCTTCAAGGTTCCATTTCAATTTTGGTTCCACTCCTTAACTTAAATGATCCATCACTTATCCATTGGACGCCTCTTCAACATTCCCATAGGTTTAAATAAACCACATCAATCAGCCAACGCAAGGTGGTTTCTATCTCCACTCTTTCCATGCACAATCATTGACGCTGCTCAGTTTCTGTAGAAGTCGGACCCCTTACAATAATTCTATTGCTATACCGAGATCCCAATTCACTCGGATATTTCCACAATTTTCACTAGCAGAATTTGATTGGAACCAAACCACGATTCTGCTGCCACTTTAACGCTATGGCTCGATCTCATCTGGTGTCGATTCAACGATACTATGATTACACTAATAGAATTTTGATTCCCGCAAACATGCTCTAAAATCAGAGGTCCATTCAATTGCGTCCTTCATCAAACAGATCAACCCTATCGAATCCTCCACACAACATTACATCCGTTACTGATTGCTGTCTCATGCTTTGACAAAATTGATATCAATTTTGTGAATCGAACCCATCATCCCTTTACTCAGATTCACTCAACAATACTTAACACAGATTATGTCGATAACAATTAGGTTCTGAAGAGATAAGAACCCTCTAAATACAGAGTTTTATCAAAGTGTATGAATCAATTAAAGCTTCAGGAACAAATTGCCTCTTCACACAGAGATTAGCAATTCAAATTTTCCCACAATGTAATAATTCAGGAATTAAAAGAATCTAACCCTCTCTCAACCCTACAACAATTTCGTAGTTTGGGTTCATTCCAGGATGCATACAACTTGTCATATGTACATTTTCACACAGAATTAAATCAACCGAGACACCCACATTTAGAACCAATTTCCCCATTATATACATGAAATTAAATACAAGAATCCACTTACAAACTTCTTGCTTGGCCAAATTTTCAATGCGATGGCCCTTCTATCTTTTCAAATCTGTCCTAAACAATATCTAGTTCTGAACTCTAAACTATACTCTGCTTACATTTATAAAAAAGGGTAACCTGAATCGATTCATGTTCCCTAACAGCTCACCAAACTCTTCAATTTCCTAATTTTAGACTTAATCCCAAAATAGCTAAACTAACCCTTCGCATTCCTCATGTTCTCTAGTGGTTAGAGAACATTACAATTCCTCACTATTTTATTCAAAAGACTAATAATTACATGAGAATCTAAATACATAAGACCCCCCCATGTCTACTTATGTACAAAGTATTTTGTTGTGTCTAATGCCCCTGCATCAACTACAAAATAGAATCGTTCTTATAGAGCGCACAACCCCAACCATTTGATTTTGGCAATTGTATTAAACTAATTTAAAGACTAAATCACAGAGCATAAACATAGATTAATTCTAGACCTGCCCATGAGAACTCATAATGGATTTCAAATATTTATATTAATTTATAATGTGTTGTTACATACAAGAATTAAAATCTGAGAGTAGATTCCTTAGAGTGCTTGAAATTCCTATGTTGTCACATAGCAATATCACACAACCAAAATTCCCTCTCTAACTCATATAACATCTAGTCACCTCTCTCCAAATCATGCAGCGACCAAAACCAATACCAAAATTCCAAGAGCTAGAAGTGAATTTCCCAGAGCTTGAAGAGAACTAGCGAAAGCTAATAAGCCAAAATCCCCTTTTATTCCTTATTGTTGCAATTTATTCTCACATTATTGACCTCTTCGCATTCCTACTGAACAAGTCGTTTCCCCTGTTGTCAGCCTCTTAGCATTCTAGAGTTGAATATTTTTTCTTCCTCTTAGTATGTGTTGAAGGTCAACAAGAAATTGCAACACACACACACTAATGTGGGACCATAGGTCCTAGCGATACATTAGTGTGATGAAAAATTTAATTTAATAAATTGGTGCAGTGTCTAATTTAATTTTCCCTTAATTAAAATGGACAATAAAATGTAATCTTATCTCATAATCACTTGTAATAGTTAACTTAGTGTGATAAAATCAGTTAGCTCATGTATTTCAAGTTGAGGGTGGTTGGTGAGGCATGCAGAGTGATTCTATTAGTTATGGAGTTCGAATTGCAGTTGGTGCGTTATTTTAATGCATGATTAATCAGTTAACTCAGTTAGGTGAGTTAAAGTTAGTTGGAATAGTTGTAACCGTTTGTTGCACTAGTGAGAGATTAAGTGAATTTAATCATATTTAATTCACAATCAGTGATATGCCATGAAACTGATGATTTACTATTAATAGCTGCATGCATGTCATTTCCAGTGGAGACCCAGTTGATAAAAAGGTTAAAGGGATGTTAACTATCCGTTGTATCATTAGTAGGTTGTCCGCATGCAACCAGACATCCATTGGATTGCCCATGATCCTTGCGCAATTTTGGAAGGCTGAAATTCCTAAAGAATAGGGATTGCATTCCACATGAATTGCACAAGCAAGGCAGGCTGATTAGAGGCTGAGAATTGGCTAAGTGTTGGTCGATTTTTTCTGGATTAGTGTGAGACACTTGTGAGAGTGTAGGAGACTCTTGTGAGAAGACTGAATTTTAATTGTTTCATGATTCCATGGTGAATATACAATATAATATAGAGGGTTTTTGCAGAGTAAGCTCTCCCCAGGAAATTATCTGTGTTGTGGTTAGATTTGTTTCTTTCTGCACTTGTTGTGATTAGTGATCATGTTTATTTTTTGCAATTGATTTGTAGAAGGAGTCAGTATCTAGATTTAGTACACTTCTTGATGGGATTGAATCCATTTATATAAATATGTTTGTATAATTTCTACATGGTATCATAGCACATGAAATCACTATAGTGGAGGAGAAGATGAGTTTGTGACTGAATAGAATTCAAATTTGCAAAATTATTCTTGGTGCGATAGGTGAATCAGGATCGAGATGGCTTTCAATGGCTTGAGATTGGAGTATGCACTCGAGGGAAGCTCTAACACTATTGCATGGAAAGACAGGATTGAGGCAGTATTGGAGGACAATGGGTTGAAATAATTCATTGATAATGACATTCCCAAACCCATTGTAGCAGATTTTGCAAATCTTGATGCTTGGAAAAAGAAGGTTTTAAAGGCGAGGAGGATCTTAATAGAGGGAGTACAAGACCACAGTGTGCCATGTCTCCATGGAAAAGAGACACCACATGCATTGTGGAAATATTTTACGGATATGTTTCAGAGCAGCTGTGATCATAGAAAATTGGCACTGAAGTACAAGCTCAGGAAAATCAAAATGGAGAAAAGCGACACCATTCCGAAATATTTTACAAAGTTTGTCCAATGTCGGGATGATAACTTGGTGAGCCTAGCTCTTCTAGGACTTCCCAAGAGTTGGCATAGTTATCAAGACTCTGTCAATGGGAGGGAGAAGCTGCCAGATTGGGAACGACTTTGGTCGTATTTGGTACAAGAAGAATTCAAGCGGAATACCAGGGATGGATCTTCATCTAAGACAAATGATGAAGAAAATTGTGCTTTGGCTGCCAAGGCAAAGAAGGGGAATGGAAAGAAATCCTATTCCAAATCTAAGTCCGAAAAATATCGTAAGAAGCATGACATGTCCAGAGTGAAGTGTTTTCACTGTCACGAGCATGGACATTATGCCACTAATTGTCCACAAACGAAGAAGAACAAGAAGGATTCAGGAGCTGTATCTCGTGAGGCTTTGGCCTCATAATTTGAGCTTGACTTCTCACTCATTGCATGCATGGTGGCAAGTGCAATGGGATCGATGTGGTACTTTGATAGTGGTGCATCCTTTCACATGACGAGAGATAAAGAACTTTTCAGTAGCTTGGAGGGGAAGGACCTCCAAATGCATATCGAAATGGGTGATGACGGGTAGTACAATGCTACTAGGATTGGTACAGTTACCTTCCAGAGACAGTCAGGTAAACCCTTCTTATTAAAATATGTAATGCATGTACGAGGCTTGAAGAAAAATTTAGTTTCAGTCGCAATGTTGGAGGATAGAGGCTATGATGTGGTTTTTAGTGAAGGGAAATATTTCCTTCGACATAAAGCCACAGGACAAGCCAAGAATATTTGGATTCGTGTGAAGAATCTTTATAAACTTGATGGATATGGCTGCACATCATTGATGGGTAAGGTGGAAAAAGTGGTGAGCCAGGATGAGGGTGAGTTATGGCACATGAGATTGGACCATCTACACTATGGAGCCTTGAAGATCGTGCATAATTTTTCTACGGGTCTTCCCAAGGGTACTCTTGCACAGTTAGACACATGCAAGGGATGTACTATGGGGAAGTATGCAAAGGCCACTTTTCACGAGAAGGAAAACCGAGCTTTGGAAATCCTTGAGAGAGTGCACTCAGACGTGTGTGGACCATTCTCTATTGCTTCGAAAACAAAGCATAAGTACTATGTAATATTTGTTGATGATTTTTCTAGAAAGTGTTGGATCTACTTCATGTAGAAGAAAGATCAGACGTTCTCAAAATTTCTTGAGTTCAAAGCACTGGTGGAGAAAGATATAGGGAAGCATGTGAATGCTCTTAGGAGCGAAAATGGTGGTGAGTACATCTCCAATGAATTCAAGAACTTTTGTATCAAAGAAGGAATTCAGAGAGAGTTGATTGTGCCTCATAACCCATGATAGAATGGGGTCGCAGACAAAAAGAATAGAACAATTGTGGATGTAGCACGAGCGATGTTGCATGACCAGGGCCTACCATTTCATCTGTGGGGGGAGGCATGCAACAGAACGGTATTTGTGCAAAATCGTAGTCCTCATCAGATACTTGGCATGAGTACACCAGAGGAGGCTTTTTCTGGTAAGAAACTTGATGTTTCATATGTTAAAAATTTTAGCTCATATGTTTATGTGCATGTGACCAAAGAAGCCAGGAAGAAGCTTGAACCAACAGCTGAGATTGGGATATTTTTTGGGTACAATGATACTCCCCACAACTATCAGGTGTATTTTATAAACAACACGATGATTGTTGTGAGACGAGATATAAAATTTGATGAGTATAAAGCCATGCGATTTTCCCTTGAGAGGGAGATGGATTTGCATGTAGATGAGGAACTCTTGGTTCCAAAGAATGAACCTCGAGATGTGGTGTAGCCACATGAGGAGGATAATGGAGTGGCAAAAACACTCATGTAGATTCATCCACCAGAAATGGTAGAAGGTGCACCAAGGAAGCTGATATATTGAGACTTGATGCGGTTGAGCATGTAGGAGAACCTACTTCACTGCGCAGACAAAGACAGTCTCCAAACAGGTTTACTGGATACATGGCTCTTATGAGCAAGTGTATTGTGACAGAACCATATTCCTTTTAGGAAGCAATGCAACAACCAATTTGGGTTGATGCTATGGTAGAGGAGTATGACTTCATCGTCAATAACAGCGCATGTGAATTTGTCCCAAGACTGGTCAGAAAATTAGTGGTTGGATCTAGATGGATCTATAAGGTGAAGCAGGCGGTAGATGGGAGTGCCAAGAAGTACAAGGATAGATTTATGGCCCGGGGATTCTCACAAGTTGAGGGGATTGAGTATGAATATAATTTCGAAAAAGTTGCGAGATACTCTTCCATTAAATCTATCTGTGCACTCTCAGCGCAGATGGGGTGGCGCATTCATCATATGGATGTTAAAACTGTGTTTCTCAAGGGAGTTATTGAGGAAGAAGTGTACATAGAATAGCCACAAGGTTTCAAGATATTTGACAGTGAGTCACATGTGTGTCAACTTAAGAGAGCACTATATGGGCTAAAGCAAGCACCTCGTTCTTGGTACACTTGGATTGATAGTTATTTCACCGAGTTGGGCTTCACCAAAAGTGCAGCAGATGAAAACCTGTACCCGATTGTGGTTGATGGTAAGCTCTTGATTATCATACTTTATGTTGATGATATAATTTTGACAGGTGATGAGCAGCTGATAACTTCTTGCAAGGAGGATATTTCAAGGGATTTTGAAACGAAGGACATGGGAATCCTTCACTATTTCCTTGGTTTGGAAATATGGCAGCGGGATGGTGAGCTATTTGTTTCTCAAGGAAATTTTTGCAAAGAGATTCTGAGTAAGTTTCACATGGAGAGTTGTAAACCCATGGAGACTCCTCTTCCAGGAAATTGGAGGAAAGAGGATGCTACTTGAGGAGAAGTAGTGGACACTACTATCTACAGGCATCTAGTGGGTTCACTGATGTACTTGGTGAACACCATACCAGACATTTGCTACACAGTTAACCAGCTGAGTCGAGTTATAGTTAAGCCAACCAAGCTCTTTTGGAAGGCGAGGAAGCATGTATTGAGATATCTCAGGGGCACTACAGAGTATGTATTATGGTACAGACGGATAGAGGGAGTGAAGCTTCAAGGCTTCACGGATGCATATTGGGCAAGTAGTCCATTAGACAGAAAGAGCACATCACAAGGAATCTTAAGCATAGGATTGACAGTAGTTTCTTGGTACAACGGGAAGAAATGATCTGTGGCACTCAGTTCAATCGAGGCAGAGTGCATGGTAACAATTCAAGTTGCATGTGATGCCATATGGATGAGAAAGATCCCAACTAGTTTGTTTGGTTCTCAGATGGATCCGACGGTGATACATTGTGATAACCGGAGTTGCATTAAAATATCGGTTAATCTAGTATTCCATGATAGGTCCAAGCACATAGACATTTGGTACCACCATCTCATAAATTGTGTTCAGAGGTGCATTATGTTACTTTAGTACATTCCCAAGGAATATCAGGATGCAGATATTCTGATGAAAGCACTCGCTAGGAGCAAATTTGAATACCATAGAGGCAGGATCGAGGTGGAAGATAATTCCTTTCTTGTTGAGATGGAGTGTTGAAGGTCAACAAGAAATTGCAGCACACACACTAGTGTGGGACCACAGGTCCTAGAGATACATTAGTGTGATGGCCAGTTTAATTTAATAAATTGGTGTAGTGTCCAATTTAATTTTCCCTTAAATAAACTGGACAATAAAATGTAATTTTATCTCATAATCACTTGTAATAGTTAAATGAGTGTGATAAACTCCATTAGCTCATGTATTTCGAGTTGAGGGTGGTTGGTGAGGCATGCAAAGTGATTCTATTAGTTATGGATTTCGAATTGTAGTTGGTGCATTAGTTTAATGCATGAATAATCAATTAACTCAATTAGGTGAGTTAAAGTCGGTTGGACTAGCTATAACTGTTTGTTGCAATAGTGAGAGATCAAGTGAATTAAATCATATTAAATTCACAATCAGTGATCTGCCATGCAACTGATGATTTACTATTAATATATGCATGCATGTCAGTTCTAGTGGAGACCTAGTTGAGACAAAGGTTAAAGGGATGTTAACTATTAGTTGTATCATTAGTAGGTTGCCCACATGCAACCGGACATCCATTGGATTTCCCATGATCCTTGCACAGTTTTGGAAGGCCAAAATTCCTAAAGAATAGGGATTGCATTCCACATGAATTGCGTAAGCAAGGTAGGTTAATTAGAGGCTGAGAATTGGCTAAGTGTTGGTCAATTTTGTCCAGATCAGTGTGAGACGTTGTGAGAGTGCAGGAGACTCTTTTGAGAATATTGCATTGTAATTGTTTCATGATTCCATGGTGAATATACAATAGAAAATAGAGGGGTTTTGAGAAGTAAGCTTTCCCCCGGAAATTATCTCTATTGTGGTTTGATTTGTTTCTTTTTGCACTTGTTGTGATTGGTGATTGTGTTTATTTTATGCAATTGATTTGTATAAGGATTCAGTATCTAGCTTTAGTACATTGCTTGATCGGATTGAATCCATTGATATACATATGTTTTTATAATTTCTACAAATAAGCCAAATTTTTTGTAGCGGATAAGCGGATCGATTTTTGTAGCACATCTAGCATTGGTTCTCTTGTAGTAGTGTAGTTAAACAACTGTCATTTTGGGTGTGTCAAAAAATCCACACAACAGGAGTATCAGCACATGATCCTAGGAGTGTCAGCAACTCGAAGTTAATCGTTTGTAATAGCCCGGTTAAACTTCTGGCTAAATTTAAAATATTGTAAATTGGTTGAGTTAGGGACATGCGTTCCAATGTTGAGGTGGACATGTTGCTTGGTACATATGTAAATGAAGGGAAAAGAGGCCAAATGTCATGGGGATCAGTGGCTTGCAAGACAGACCAGTGATGACTCATCCAACCACCACAAAAATCAGAGAACAAAGAAAATTTGGAGCAGTTTTGATTGGTCTAAAATATGTGGACTAAACTGGACTCTAGCCATCAAAATGCATAGCTTGAACAATAAAAAAACCAAAATTAGAGACATAAGAAGGGGGGCATTATTTCTCATTGGATAGAAAGGGAAGATTTCAAGAAATGTTGTGATCCAGACTTATGCAGGAATGCAATAAAATATAGAAATACAAATAAACATAGAGATGTAGCAGAAATAATACTTCATTTCATTAATATCACATAACTAAAATACGCTCTCAGACAGAATGGAAATAAACTAGCTAGGGTGCTGGTAGCTTATCTCTCAGAAGAGATGTGATGGGTATTGGCCTCTAAATTGTCTTTCGATGAGGCTTGAAGGCCTATTTATTATTGAGAAACAATATAAAACCTTAAAAATCCAAAAACTAACCGTAGGAGATGAAACACCAAACTATGGGCCTCGTTGGGGTAAATTGGTACATCAATTTCCCGGGGTCGTAACTTTGACATACGATCTCTGTTTGATGCACATGATAACTCATTAGAAAGATCTATCTGAGGACTACAACTACTAATAGAAAATATTTAAAAAAATACTCATATAATCTTGGAGGTTATTTTCCCAAAAAAAAACGTTGTTTAGGGCCTCAAAACGGCTCTAGAAGTTTAGAACCCGAAAAACTACCAAAAATAGTAAATTGTGCTACAATTAAGGAAATTGAAAACCTGAAAGAAACGATGGTGGGGGTACCAGTGGAATAGGTTGGTGGCCACTAGTATCCACCTGTATCATTCATCCCCCCTTAGAAATAAATTCTCCCCATTGCATTGAGTTCCTCCATGAGATGAGGAAACTTATGTTGAAATTGGTCCCTAGTGAGCCACTTGCCCTAGTGAAAGGGTTGGAATGCTTTGACAAACTGATATAGTTGTATCCTATACAGGTGGGTGTTCTTGATCTGTGTGTCCATGATCTGATCAATTGCGACTTGTTCCATGCAGTCTGGGTTTAACTCTGTTGGTGTGAGTTTCTCTGCTATGTCAGATGTGTCTAGTAGAGGTGGAAAATAGTGCCTAAGGCGGTCCACATTGAACACTGGGTGTAGACCAAGGAATGATGGAATATTAAGCTCAAAGGTGTTGTCCCTTAGAGCCTTGGTGATGGTGTATGGCCCATATCAGAGCAGGAGAAGCTTGCGGTGGGGTCTGGCAAGGCGCTCCTTTGCAAATGTAGCCACACTTTGTTGTCCACCTAGAAGTCATGTGGCACCCGATGTTGATCATGTCGCTGCTTATACGTAGCATTGGCTATGTCCAATATGTCATGAACCTATTGGAGAATGCACTGAATGCGCTCAATGATGATGCAGGAATTCTGCTAGAAAGCAGATTCCGCATCTAAAAACACAACTGCTTCATAAAATCTGAAAAATACCCTAAGTTTCTATAATAAAATCATGTAAACATTCCGCTCCATTAAACATGAAGGCAAAAACAAAAGAGCCATAAAAAAAAATCAACTCCATAAACTATATTAAAATTCTGTGGCCAGATATTACATTGGGCGGCCTCTTGGCTCTTTGCCCTTTAAATCACTCCTCACTCACTCCCCTCTGCTCTTCAACTATTCAAGTGTGTTCTCCTCACAAAAACCACTCATATTTATACATAAATAATGAATTTAATTCACTCCAAAAATCTCTCCACCTAATCCTCAAATAAATCTAAATTAAATTCATTTTAGGTGTGGACTCAACTAAATCCCGTACATAGCACTCCTACTCCCTAATTTTGCTACCTAATCCTATTTTCTCTCATATCCTTTTAATTAATAAAATAATATTTACAAAGTCCTCACTTTTCTAAATTATCTCCTATTTTATTTAAAAATAACAATTTAATTAATAAAACAATTAAAATACCACCCCTCTTTTATTACATATTAAAAAATGAAATTTGGCCTTGATGCTCCTGCATCAGACTCCCAAGGTTGAAATTAATCATGATCGCTTGATCATGTGTTCGGATCTGTGTATGCCTGGATCCCATATCTTGTGCTGCAACTTCCCACTTGTCGCTGCTTCTATTTGTTGTTCTTCTCTAGGTTTCCACACTTTATGCTGCATCACCCCACTGACTAGGCTTTCTTCTGCTGTCTTTCTTTTTCTGCTTCTTCTTTCTTTTACTACTGCTGGCCTCTTCCGGGACTCTTTCATCATCATCCGCCTCATCAGTTCAATTTCTCTGTCTAATAGATTTTCTTCAGCATCTGCAATAAAACTTGTACTCACAAAACAATTGTTAGAAAAAAAACATAAGGCTTCAATGCCTCCATAGATGTTGTTGCCTCCCAAACTTCCTGTCCCTCTGCAACATTCTTTTACTCATCACCTTCAAGAAAATTTATTTGAATGCCTGCAACTTCTTTCTCTGGTTCAAATGTCTCCAGCAAAAATTTCAGCCATTTCTTCTTAATAATTTCATCAACATGCTGCAAATTAACTCCAGCATAACCTTCATCTTCCCCTTCAACAATCTTCAGTAATTGTCCATCATCATCTTGATTGATTATGGCAATCAAATCAAGTTCTTAAAACATTGTAGCCTCATCTTCTATCACTGTAGCAGTTCCAAAATTTTGTCCACTAGTCTTCTCTTGGCTATACAGACAAGCCAACTCTTTCTTGTCACCCATGGTAACAAGCTTCTGCTTATGAGACATCACAATATCATCTTCTTTCTGCAATAGTTCTTCTTCTTCTAAGACAATTCCAAATGATGGACGGTCTTCTGTATCACCTGTAAACACAATCAAATTGTCAGCTTCAAAATCACGAGACCCAATGGTCCCACTTGTTGATTCAGTCACCAAGTTTTCTTTCTGCAGCTCCAAGTCTTCTTCAGAACTCAGAAAATATTCACTGGCTCTCTCCTCAATTTCCTCTGGTAACACTTCAGTATGCTGCTCTGAGTTCCTTTCCAACTCCTTTGTCAGCACATCAGTATGTTGATTTGCATTCATCATGAGAATATCAGCTAGTCTCTCCTTCTTTCCATCCTCTGCTTCATAAATGTCATTCATGAAAACTTCCTTATCTTGCTTCTTCAGCAAATTATCCTGCACATAAGTCCTCTGTCTCTCCAATTCTCTTCTCTGAAGATCTAGTTTCCTATACAATTCAACAATTTCATTAGGAGTAGAACTTGGAAACTTCACACAATTTTCCATACCTTCACCAGCTCTTGACTCATCATCAAATGGTATTTCTCTCTCTGCACCAATATTCTGATTAGACTCCTTTGTCTTCATTCCCTCCTGAGATCTTGCTATCTCAGCATCGACCTGAACAAATTTTAGATTCAACCCTTCTTCCTTAACAAACTTCAAATTTTGTTCGACACTCTGTGATATACCTGTCATCACACACAAATCATTAGTCTTAAACACATAATACCTTGTGATCTCACTGAATACTTCAGTCGACATCTCCCTTTGCTGTTCTGAATCCTTCATTTGATTCATTTCTTCTGTAGATTTCCCTTCCATCTCATCACTACTTCCATTCTCCCTCTGGCAATCCTCCTGAAATTTCCTGGTTTCAACATCATTACATTGTAAAATTTTGTCAGCAATCTCATTAAACAAATACACTTGTTTACCTCCTTAGAATTTTCCTTCAGCATTTCCACTTTCTTTCGGTTCCATAACAGCTTTGACTTGCTGTCTTATCCCAACCAAGAATTCATTTGTGATTTCTTCCTGTTGTAACCAATCTACACATTCCTTCTCTGAAAGAAATTCTCTACCAGAATTTACCTCAAGAACTTCATTCTCCTTCATGACAGTTCTATCAGTCTGTTCACTTCCTTTCGCACATCCTGCAAACATACATAAACTATGAGAAAAATTGCAAGGCTTCATATCCTCATCTGTTTCTCTCGCCATCACCTCTTCAGATGCTTCTGAACTATCCCAATAGTTCATGAGATCTTCCTCACTGATCTCTTCACCTAGAATTTCGCCATGTTCCGGGCCACAAATGGAAACATCCATTTCTAACTCAGCCTCTTTGAGTTCTTCACAACTCAGCATCTGTTCGAGCTTCCTCGCTCCTCCATCAACTGTATGTTTACCTGCTTTTCCCTTCTTGCGTGTAGCTTTTGCCACTTCACCTTCCTTTTCATGGTCCAACCAGGTGTCTGGTTTCTCATGTTTTCCTGCAACAACTTTATTAACAATTCCAGGTGAATTGTTATCTCGGCCTTCTCCCGCTCATACTCTTCATCAGATCTCCGAAAATGACTATCAACAGTCATCTTCCCCTCCTTTGTGAACTGCATCTGTTCACGTGTGGACTTCATTTAAGCCACTTCCACTGCAATCCTCCGCACTTGTCAAGAAACTTTCCTGCTGCGCTTGGCTTCTCTTTGTCTTGGGACCAATCCCTGCAACCTCTTGCTACAAATTGCGGCAAAAAACACCTTAGCATATACAAAATGCATCTCAAAATTTTTTCCCAAATAAAACTTCAATTCCGACAATTTCATACAATTTCATAAACTTCAATCTAGGAAATTTATAGAAATATGTGCGGAAGCTTCTTTTTAAATAATCAAATCATTGGACCATAATTTAATAAGCCATTTCATACTGGAAGCTGTCTCCTTCAATTTTCACTTTATGGTTATGAACCAATAATCACCTTTTCCATGCATTAAACCCAAATTTCAATCCAATCCCAAAAATCTAGCTCTAACCCAATATGCGGAAGCTCCACTTTCTTTTACAGTTTGGCTAATAACCATGCTTCATGAAATCTTCAAACTTTATGAACAAATTTAAAAAAAAAGTCTTATAGAAGCCTTTAGTCAACTAACCATTTGATTTATTCATAAACTCAAACTGTGTAAAGCCCAAATGCCAAAATTCAACAATCGACTTTGTTTCCATTATTCAGGTGCGCCCTTGTTTGTTTTTCCTCAAAAAAAAATTTCATTGTTTAATCAACCAACCCGCATGGAATTACACATTCCAATGTCACAAATCCTACAAAATTTTACGTCCTTGATCTATGCCCAATTCAGTCAACGTAATAAGAGTCTGCTACAGTTAATACAAACGTACTTACCATTCCTCCGGCATTCGCGCCAGTGCTTATAATAAGCACAGACAAGTTTTATTTCGAGCCCAGCAGTAGCTCCAACTGCCCCATTTGATCATTGAAGCAACAGATTTCTTGTGCAGCATGTGAAATGCCGCCTTACAAACCCTGACTCGATGTCTGAAACTTCACAACTGGATCACTTACTTCTTTGATCAACAAGCAATCAAATCGTTTGATAGCACTAGTCAATCAAACCTATCAATGTACAGCTCGATTCTATAAGAATTTGATCACAACTAGGTTCCAAACTGAAAGAAACTCCGCACGATTGGCTTTAGTTGATCCACATCCCGCCTCTACACTGCACGTGGACTTGGAAAATTATCACAACTCCTTTGTTTATAAATCTGTACTCTGCACCAGCGTTTGGGAAATTTCATAGTTTACATATGAGACACGTAGTGTAAAAAAAAATCAATTTACACAGCAGTTTCTCCACCCACAGCGTGGCTCAATTTCCACTGAATTGTTTATTAATGCTTCTCCACGTTGATATCGACCATCAACTGCATTAATCGTTCCACTTTCTGATTTGCTCAAAATAAACAGTGAACTCTACGCCCTTGAGATTTCATTCCCACAGCAACCAACCAAAACCTCATATCGAACTGGATTCCCACAGTAAAATCGATGGCTACAGCTATATCGATTTTTACATCATTCTTCACAACACAAAGTCTAGCTTAATGTTGACCATCACAATGGAAATCGATCTCTATATACATCGATTTTTCCCGTTGTCCAACACAGCAACAATCGATCCAACTTTAATCGATTACTACCGCAACATCCAACATTCAACGGTGTTCTAACATTCAACCAACAACACCATTTACAATTCTATTTGCAAACACAAAAATCATTCACAAATTCTGAGCATGCAATACCTTTGCTGCGTCTAATAGTTCATTCCACCGTTCAAATTGGTCAATACGCTATCTGATACCTTCAACGCTGCTCATCTCAGCATTTTGGTCCACGTAGCTGCAATTTCCAACGTGTGAATTAAGTTCACACAACGCTCTCCTCTTGCAGAAGTTCTTGTCCTTCGCAAAGCTTTGTTCCTCTCCAGCACTCCTTCCAGTGACTACAGGCCCATACAATCACCACTGTGATTTGTAACCAAAAAAACGTTGTCACAAGTATCCCCTTGTGCCGCTACCTGAAATGTTAATCACTCGCACAAAACATATTTGAAAATAAATTACATTCAGAAATATATGAATAATATTGCATGGGCTCATAAGCATTTTCTACCCCTCTCTGCAATTCAATATATACTTCAAATTATCTCTCACACACTCTAGAACTAACGCAACTTCAGTTCTCCCTTAACAAGTGTATGAAATAATCTCAGCGTAGAGTTTGCTCTGCGTTCAAAAGGCTGAGGTTTTCTTTGTGATTCTAATTACGCCTACTTGCACCGTTCTTTCAACCACACATCGTGGCTTTCACAAGTGAAAATTCAGCCTCCCCCACCGCCGAAATTAACTTCAACCACGCCTCTCTTCAATTAAATCAACGACCATGCTTTAGATCGATTCAAAAGATGCTTCACAATTCACCTGCAGCTCGACAGTGCTTCTGCGCTCAACTAATGTGCGCTCTTCAATCCGGAAACCACCACACATCTGGTTATGCAACCACCGTACAAGCTCGTTCCTGAAATCAAAACCCATACATAATTGCAAATTCAACCAGGTAGCTCTCCCGCTCTGATACCAAAAATGATGCAGGAATTCTGCTAGAAAGCAGATTCCGCATCTAAAAACACAACTGCTTCATAAACTCTGAAAAATACCCTAAGTTTCTATAATAAAATCATGTAAACATTCCACTCCATTAAACATGAAGGCAAAAACAAAAGAGCCATAAAAAAAATCAACTCCATAAACTATATTAAAATTATGTGGCCAGATATTACATTGGGCGGCCTCTTGGCTCTTTGCCCTTTAAATAACTCCTCACTCACTCCCCTTTGCTCTTCAACTATTCAAGTGTGTTCTCCTCACAAAAACCACTCATATTTATACATAAATAATGAATTTAATTCACTCCAAAAATCTCTCCACCTAATCCTCAACTAAATCTAAATTAAATTCATTTTAGGTGTGGACTCAACTAAGTCCTGTACATAGCACTCCTACTCCCTAATTTTGCTACCTAATCCTATTTTCTCTCATATCCTTTTAATTAATAAAAGAATATTTACAAAGTCCTCACTTTTCTAAATTATCTCCTATTTTATTTAAAAATAACAATTTACTTAATAAAACAATTAAAATACCACCCCCCTTTTATTACATATTAAAAAATGAAATTTGGCCTTGATGCTCCTGCATCAAATGAATTTTTCGCCTTTTTATTTTCAGACTGGACATGAGCCGAACGAGTATGAGTAGCTGGAAATGGCATGGATATGTCAATGGGACATAGTGGCTGGAATCACAAGCCCACCTGAAAGGGGTTGTGTCCAGTTGATTTTTTGAGGGTCTGTTAATAGCTGTATTGTACATAGGGGAGGCTCTAATCTCATGTGCATGGATTCTTTGAGTTGTACATGCGTAGAATGTGTACGATCATCCTGTTGATGACCTTTGTCTAGCTATCAGTTTGGGGACGTAAATTTGTGGACTTGGTGAGCTTGGTGTTTAGCATTGACCAGAGGCTGGACCAAAATGTGTTGAGGAACCTGATGTCCTGATATTTGATGATAGAATATGGGTTCCCAAAGCATACCCATACTCATTCAAAGAAGAGTTTAGTAGTGGCTTTTGTTGTGATATTCTTCTTGCAGGCTACCATAATGGCCTTCTTCGAGAATATTTCGACAACCATGAAAACACAGTCATTGCTATGCTTAGTAGAAGGAAGGCTTGATGTGTAATCCATGGAGATGGATTCCTAAGGTCGATTAGGGGTGGGAAACGGAGTATAGAGGCCTTGCTTCTTGATGGTCGGTTTGGCAATGGCCCAAGCAGTGCAAGATCTAATGTACTTACTGACATCCTGCCGAAGGTTCGTCCAATAGAAATACTTCTGTATTACTGTCACTATTTTCTCAACCCCGAAATTCCCAACGACCTAACTGTAGTGAACTTCCCAAATCATCTTGGCACGCTCGCTTGAAGGAACACAAAGGTGCCCCAATTAACATGGCAATGCATCCTGGAGGTGAAAATTTGGAACTTGGTTACCCTCTAAGAGGGTATTGTATGTGTGGCCAAATTTTGGATTTCTCTTGTAGAGAAGTAGCCAATTAGAAGTATCGTTCCCACAAGGTTCGAGTATGATGGTTAGCACCACGATCGTTGACTAGCTGAGGAAGTCTGCAACATTATTAGTATTTCCCTTCTTGTACTTGATGTGCAAATGAAACTTTTGCAGATATGTGGACCATTTCTGATGGCGATCGTTCAGAAAATAACCTTGTGTCTGTATGAACTTGTTAGTGGTCTGGGTGGATGAATGTTTCCTTCCCAAAAATGTAATGCTTCTATTATCAACAAGCCTGCACAATGGAATACATCTCTTTGTCATAAGTGGGATACTTCTGGATTCTGTAGAATAGTGTCTCACTGTGATATGCCACCGGATGCCCTTGTTAAGTAACAACTGCCCCAATAGCATAGTCAGAGGCATCTGTCTCAGTCTCAAATGGTTATTACAAGTCTGGTAATGTGAGCACTGGGGTAGAGCAGAGGCAAATTTTCAACTCTACGAGTGCCTTTTGTTGAGATTTATACCAAAATATTTTTTCTTTCACTCCTCCCTTGGTGACTTGACTCCAAGTCCAAGTGATATGAGATAATCCCAACACGAACCTGTGGTAAAAAATAGGAAGACCCAGGAAGTTGCGGAGCTCTGTTAGAGTGGTTGGGGTTGGCCAATCCTGAATGAGTTGAATCTTGGCTAGATCTACATGCACCCCCCGTTCATCAATAATGTATCCCAAATATTAAACCTAGGTCATGCCAAAAGTTCACTTCTCCAAATTGGCACAAAAATTATGTTGCTGCAGTGTTTGGAGGACCTTTCGGATGTGGTGGACGTGCTCTTCCAAAGTCTGGCTGAAGATCAGGATGTCATCCAAGTACAAAACTATAAATGAGTTGGTGAATGGCCACAAGATGTCATCCATCAACATCATGAAGGTTACAGGAGAATTCTTAAACCCAAAAGGCATGACCATCCATTTGAACATGTCCTCCTTGGATTTTAAGGTAGTCTTCCACACATCGGAGGGTTCTATTGGTACCTAGTGATACCCAGACTTCGAGTCGATCTTAAGAAATAGTTTCCTGCCTTAATTTGGGCCAGAAGGTCATCAATCCATGGGATCGGGTACCTATTCCACACAAGGATCTTGTTCAGCACCATATAGTCAATACAGAGTCTGCAAGTCCCATCCTTCTTTTGCACCAACAAGAACAGGCTCCCACAAGGAAATGAACTCGGTCGGATGTGACCTTTCTGCAGTAGCTCCTGAACCTACCTCTTGATTTCATCATTCTATAGAATAGAGCGCTGATATTTGGGTCCATTGGGTAGTGACGCACCTAGGGTCAAATCAATGGGGTGCTTGACCTGACAGTGTAGAGGCATCCCTGCGGGTGAGGTGAAGATTTCCCCGTACTCCTCCATGACCTTGTCCACTTGTTGTTTTTGTGTGGAGCAGCCATGTCTGGAGGTCGTGGCCATAGTATTCTTCTTACCCTGAGGACAAATCATTAGGAAAATAAATTTTCTGATTTTGGAAATGAGCTTACTGCATTGTTTTGGGGTAACCAAAGAGATGGGTAGGTGGTGCTACCTCCGGTATCATGTACAAATTATTGCACAAATTAACAATAACAGTGTGAGGTTCGGACTCAAACACAACATGTCACTTCCACAAGTATGTTTGGCCTAATATTACATCACAAACATCAAGAGGGACAATGTCACACAATGCCGCATCCATGAGGGCTTGATGTTATATGGAAGGCAACACTATTGGTAGATGCAGAGATCTCGTCCTTGGTGAAGCCACCCAATGGTGTACGACTGTGTGTGTCATATGTTGTGGTTGAAAAGCCCATCTCCTTTAGAACCTTTTCTAAAATGAGGTTCCTTTGGCTCCAACTGTCAACAATGAACTACAGCAGGTAACCCTTTACCCACATCTGGGAATTGAAGAGGTGCTCCTCCTCCTTTGGATCTTCTGGTTCCTCCTTCTAGATCTTCATGGTGACAACGATGGCGTTGGGCTCCACATTGATAATTTGCTTCCCTTTGTCACTCCCCTTGTAAGGTTTTGATTCAGAGTAGGAGCATGCATCTAATTTAGAAGCTTTCAGCTCAGCCACCAATCACTGCTTGGTCCGACACTCACTTATGTTGTGAGTGGAGCTCTTATGGAACTCACACCACTTTCCCATGTCCTTCTTTGGATCTGTGGTGTTGTTCTTTGCTTGAGGCTTTGGCTAGTTATCATCGGCCTCCCCCAGTTGACTTTGTCCTTTGTTCTGTGGTTTGGGGGTACCTTTCCCTTGATTCTAATTCGCAGATCCAAAGTCTCGCTTCTTCTGTTTAAACTTTTTCTCAATCTTGGCAGCATATTAGTATGTTGCACCAAGCGAGATGTCGAGGAACTCCATTTCCTCCTGAATATATTTGTGCAAACAACTATGGTACTTCAACACCAAATGTTTCTCTAAATCAAAGCGACTCAATTTTGTGTGCAGGGTATGGAACATATTCGTCAGCTCATGCACATATTGATCCCTTTGTTGCCACAACAAAGTCCATTATATGTACTTGTCCTCATATCTCCCCACGGGATAATATTGTTCCTTAATGGTGTCTCAAAAATAATTCCAAGTGGGTTCGGATGAAAACAAAGAGGGTTCCCTCTCATCCTTTTTCCCATAGTAGGTTTCCCACCAACCATTGACATGGGGGGTGGCTTTGAGGAGTGAAAAAGTAATATTTTTCCTGTTGGAAAAGTCATGAACTGAGAAAATACCCCTATAATAGATTCAACCACATATCTACAACGTCTGCATCTTTTTGGCCCTCAAATATGGGAATGTAAAAGTTTAATTTTACCTTAAAATTATTTGCGCTTCTAAAGTGGTTGTTGGATGCAGATGTACCCTCGATGGGCAGTCGTTGAAGAATTTGTACAAAGTTATCCATCATCACATTCCTTTGTTACTTGAGGGCCTCCTTAAGCAATATTTTGATAGGATATTTTACTCCCTCGTATTTATTTTTGTTCCCCATGGGCGACCATCAAGGTTTGTGAGGCTGGTCTTACAAAGGTTCAACTAGATCGAGCCCTAACTCCTTATACCCTAACCTCGTTGGGGACATGAAAATAAGGATCGAGAAAGAGAAGACCACTCTGATACCACTGATTCAGACTTATGAAGGAACACAATAAAATACAGAAATACACATAAATGTAGAGATGCATCAGAAATAAGACTTCATTTCATTAATATCACATAATTGAAATATGCTTACAGATAGAATAGAAATAACTAGCTAGGGCATTGGTAGCTTATCTCTAAGAAAAGAAGTGGCGGTTACCGACCTCTAAAGTATGTTACAATGAGGCTTGAAGGTCTATTTATTATTGAGAAACAATGGAAAATCCTAAACATCCAAAAAATTAACCCTAGGAGATGAAACGCCAAACTATGGGCCCCATTGGTGTAAATTGGTACATCAATTTCCCGGGGTCGTAACTTTGACATATGATCTTCGTTTGACGCACATGATACCTCGTTAGAAAGATGTATCCAAGGAATACAAATATTGACAGTGAATACCATGTCAAATAATCATTTTATCTTGGAGATGATTTTCCAAAAATTCGTTGTTTAGGGCCTCAAAACGACTCTGAAAGTTCGGGACACAAAAAACTACCAAAAATAGTAAATTGTGCTACAACTAAGGATGCTAAAAAATTGAAAGAAAAAATGGTGGGGGTCCTAGTGGAATAGGCGGGTGGACACCAATATCCACCTAGATCATTCATCTCCCATTAGGAATCAATGGTCCCCATTGCATTGAGTTCCTCCATGAGACGAGGAAAATTCTGCTAAACTTGGTCCCTAGTGAAGGAGTTGGCCTGCTTTGAAACCTAGATATAGTTGGATCCTCTGTTGGTCGGTGTTATTGCTCTATGGTTCCATGATTCGATCAGTTATGGCTTGTTCCATGCATATTGGGTTTAACTTTGTTGGTGTGAGTTGTTCTTCCATGTTAGATGTGTCCAATAGAGGTGGAAAGTAGGGTCGAAGGCAATCCACATTGAACACTGGGTACAGACCAAAGAATTGTGGAATACTGAGCTCGAAGACATTTTCCCCTACATGATTGGTGATGATGTATGGCCCATATGAGAGTGGGAAAATCTTGCGATGGAGTTCAACGAGGTGTTTGTTCTGTAAATGTACCCACACTTTTTCACCCACATGGAAGTTGTGTGGCACCTGATGATGATCATGTTGTTGCTTGTACTTAGCATTAGCTCTATCCAATATGTCATGTACCTGTTGGCGGAATTTTTTCACCTTGTTAGTTTCAAACTGGACATGAGCCAAATCGGCCTGAGTAGTTGCAAATGGAATGGATACGTCAATGGGACATAGTGGCTGGAATCCCAAGCCCATCTGAAAGGGGTTGTGGCCGGTTGAGCTGTGGAGGGCCCAGTCATAGTTGTGTTGTACATAGGGGAGGTTCTCATCCCATGTGCATGGATGATTTGAGTTGTACATGTGCAGAATGTGTACGATCATCTTGTTGACGACCTCTGTATGGCCGAAATTTTGGGAATGGAAAGCCATGGACTTGGTGAGCTTGGTGTCAAGTATTGACTAGAGGCTAGACCAAAATGTGATGAGGAAACTGTTGTCCCGATCTAAGATAGATTGTGGGATCCCAAAGTGGTTGGCCTAATAATACATCAAAAACGTAAAGAGGGGAAATGTCACGTAATAACTCATCTATGAAGGGCTTGATGTTGTAGGGAAGGCGACACTGTTGGTTGATGTGGAGATCTCATCCTTGGTGAAGCCACTCGATGGTGTATGATTGTGGGTGTGATTTGGTCGGCAAGCCCAGCCGCTTCACAACCTCTGCTGAAATGAGTTTCTTTTGGCTCTCACTGTCAATAATGAACTGCAGCAGGGAACTCTTTACCCACATCTAGGAAAGGAAGAGGTGATCCTCCTCCTCTGGATCTTTCGGTTCCTTCTTCAGGATCTTCGTGGTGGAAATGGTGTCGTTGGGCTCCACATGGATAATTTTCTTTCCTTTGTCACTCCCCTTGCCAAGTTCCGAATAAGAATCGGAGAGTGCATCTGATTCAAAATCCTTCATCTCGGGCACCAGTGACTGCTTTGCCCAACACTCATTTGTGTTGTGAGTGGAGCTCTTATGGAACTCATGCCACTTTCACATGTCCTTCTTTGGATTCGCGGTGTTGTTCTCTACTTTCAGCTTTGGCAGGTTCATTAGGGGAATTTTGAGGTCTAAAATGAGCCTCCTAAGAAAAATGTACAATCAAAGTTCACTTTATGAGAACCAATCACATCTTAGGGGATGACATCATCCCTAATGGTTGAGGTGGCATTGCTTGAGTTAAGGGTTCTTACTTGTCACATTCTCAATGGTGGATAAAAGATCATGGTTAACCATGGTAGTGCTCTAAGTACTTTTAAATTCATAAAATAAAGTACTCATAATAAATGTCATTTCACACTTTTTGAATAAAATATTATTATTGTCATTTCATATTTTTTGAAAGAAACAATGCATATTTCTACATAATCTTCATGTATTTACACATTTTTCAATCAATATTATATTTGTATACTTTCATATATTTATGTTGAAATTATATATTCATCTCATTTTATTTAAATATTACAATTTCGAATTAATTATAAGGTAATATATATATTAAATAAAAATAAATAAAATTTAACCTTGTAATTTTAAGATAAATCAAATCTATAAATAATACAAACATATTAAAATTAAAGAAAAAATACATTTACTTTTGTAGGATGAAAAAATATATATTAGTTTTGTATGTTGAAAAAACATATATTAGGTTCAATATAGTTTGGGGAAAAAATACTAAATGTATATAAATTTTATATTATATTTATAAACATAAATCAAATTTATTTCAATATTTTCTTTCTTTAATTTTAAATAAAATTCAATTTATTTCATTATAATTATATTAATATTATAGATTAGTATATATAATATTATGAAAAATAATCTAAATGTTATAGAATATATATTATATTCTTTTTTATATTATATATTATTTCTTCTTATCATATAAATAAAATCAATTCAATATGTAATATAAAATTCATACATAAAACAATATATTACATATATTATCTTATTTTTATATAGTATATTTATTACATGCTATTATATAATTTAAATAATATAATTTTTGACTAATAATATATTATATAATTAAGAATTTATGAATTTATATTTATATTTTATTTTAAGTTATTTAAGTACAAAGGACAAATGCATTAATTGTGCAATGATAATGAATTTTTCTTGAAAAGTTCATTTTTACTTATAGTCACATCAATACAAATTTTTTATTAGTATTATTTTGGTACAACTTTTAAATTGAATTTAACCATGGTTTCATGGACTTTAGTGAAAAAAGTGAATTTCAAATTCATATATTATTTTATCAGTTTAGCTATTATTTTATTATTTCCTTAGGGGGGCCATTTTAGACCTCAAATTTCCCCTAATGATCCTGGGCCACCCCACCTTGGTTTTGTCCTTTGTTTTGCAGTTTGGGGGCACATTTCCCTTGCTTCTGATTCGTAGATCCAAAGTCTCCCTTCTTCTGTTTGAAATTATGCTCAACATTGGCATCATACTGGTATTATGCACCAAGTAAGGAGATGTCAAGGAACTCCATTTCCTCCTAAATGTATCTATGCAGACAACTACGATACTTCAACACCAAATATTTCTCTGAATCTTTGATACTCAATTTTGTGCACAAGATATGGAACAGATTCGTCAGATCATGCACATCTTGATCCCTTTGTTGCCGTAGCGTAGTCCATTGTTGTAATATTCCCAAATTTTCACTTGATATTTGGAATATTAGAGTTCTTAATTTTCTTAATGAATTAAGTAAATAAAAGGGTGGAGGGACCCATAATCCTCATGATGAATAAATATCCACTTTTTATGTGTGAATTTGGATTAATTAATCCTAGATCTACATAAAGGAGGTAGTGGAGCAACTACTAATGTGAATGGATTGGAGATCATGTCTCATTAATGAGATAGATCATGGAGGTTGATACAGTCAACTAAGATCTTGGAAGGAATCAAACATAAGATCATGGAGCATTTATGATGAGATGATGAAAGAGTTATGCAATTAATGCACACATGATGGAGAGGGTGTACATTTCACCTAGACATGATGGGTGACTTGGAGAGACAACACAGTCAAACATGGAGGATCATGTCCACATGCACAACGCAGTTTAGATGAGGGCCAAGGCATGGGAAGGCTCAAAAACTATATAAGGAGATGAAGGCAACAATGAAGGCAGGCTATTGAATATAGATTTTGAGGTCTGTTTAGATATCGAATTGTCATGTGACATTCCATGATTTCTTGGGCTGTTTAGCAAAGATTGCAAGGGGTGTTTAGCACAGGGTGTTCTTGGTCGGGAATCCCTCCTCTTTCATTGAGTGATCTCTTAGAAGAGAGTTGTACTTCATTCTACATTAGGCATTAGTGCCACTTATTATTTCCATCATCTACAGAACATCTACCTTCAGAAATAACGTAATTTCTGAATATCATTTTGGAAGGTGGAGGTTGTCTTCAGTATTTCAGTTGGAGAACCGGTGTAGGTTTATTCCTATCACCTTGGGTTTAAAGATCAACATTCCTAGGGCTTCATTTCAAATCTGGCATCAAGAAAAACATTATTGGCCTCCTATCAACAGTAGTCCCATCAAGGATTACGCAGTCCATCATTGCAGATCCAAAGGAGGAAGGAAGTTACTAGTATTTCAGCTAGTAATCCTATGAGGGATCATCCCCTCACCTTGCCATCCCTATTTCCATAAGCCTGGAGTCTATTGCAGCATATTTCAGGAGGCATAGTGCCTCCCCCTCTTGTACAACACAGTTTATATAGCAGCTGCATATTCAGTTGCTGCAACTTGAAGGAGGAAGAAGAGGAGACAAGATCTCAAGCTCCTAGCTTGTAGATATGAAGGAGGGATCAGCCGTCAAAGCTCATATCTATTTGTAGAACATATTGCAGCCATCTTTGGATCAGATCTAGCTTCAAATCTGTATAACTCAACATTCAAAGGATCAAACCCTAAGAGGGCGATTTTCCAAAGTTATAGATCTGGAAAATCCTTTCTGGGTTATCTTGGGTTCCCATCACATTGGCTAGATCTTGAATCTTGGCATCATCAGAGCTCCTGAGCTCCCTAGATATGCATTTCCTTTTGCATCATTTCATGCATATTAGTAGCAGCAGGGACAACGCAGTATTGCTTCCTGTAAGCTCACCAATTATGCAGTGCTAGTTGTAGCCTCATTGCAAGGTGATCCTAGGCCATCTCTTTGGCTAGATCTACTCATTTTATATACATTGTGTAACTAAACCATCTCCATATAGTAAAATGGCTCCGATTCTATATATATTTTTATGTTGTCTTTAGATCTATTGTTTACTTAGTTGCAATTCTTATATTGTGTTTAAGTGTTACTGCATTCTCCCTTTTGGGATATTACAGTGGTATGTGAGCATGATCTTTGGCTCAGCTTGTAGACACTTCATCTTTTGCATAAAAATAAGAAGCAGATATTGAGCATTGGAAAAGGTATGAATTTGCCATGTATTTCTTTATCTTTTTCCTTTAATCATAACTCCTTTTTATTCTAGAATGGTAATATATTGAAGAATTATAACAGAATTAAGGAGATTAGTGATTGTTGCAAATTGATCAAAGAATGCCTTTTCTTATATGCAAAAAATAGATGAAGTGGGAAGCCACCATTCGAGAGAAAAAGACAAAGAAGATAACTGCTGTCCCTTCAACAAAATGCCATATCCAGACAAAAAGGTCAAAATCGGAGCGCACAATCAAGGAAAAGAAAGGAACAACGCGACATCAGTGCAAGAAGACAAAATGATAACTAAAGACAGAAAATAGAGTGAATCCCTCTGGATCTCTCGATCCTGAGGGATCGCTACTCAAAGCTTATCTGTATTTCTTGTTTCGTCCGCTGGCTGTTATAAAAGGATATCGCTTGTAGAAATCAAACAATGTGTAATGTATTACGTATTATGTATTATGATTATTCAGATTTCCTGTTGTATTTTCACGATTTCTCATCGACTCTCATTGGTTAAAACAGAGGGTGATTTCTTGTAAACTCTGTTACGTATGATTAATATATAATCCAGTTGCCATTCCATTATTTGATACTGGAGTAGTTCGGCGGTGCTTCACTAGCGGCTAAGGGCCCGACCCTGGTGGATCGACTTGCTATCTGTACCATTAATTTCCAATTCCAATCGTGGGATGGTTTTCATTAGTTCTCATTTCCTTTAGTTGCATTGCTTCACAGTTTCCATGTTTTATAGCTTACTATTTCAATGTTTTATGAAATCGGTTTGTTGCATCAGTTGTGAGTGAATTGCGTTGCTATTCCTTTCCAACATAACAAGATTATTTATTCCTCTGTAATTTGTATTGTTATGTGATCCAGGTGGATATTGGTGGCCACCCGCCTATTCTACTTGGGCCCCCACCATTGTCTCTTTCAGTTTTTCAGTTTCGGCATAACTTACTATTTTTATCAGTTTTTTCGGGTCCTGAACTTCTAGAGCCATTTTGAGGCCCTAAACGACGTTTTTTGGGCATCATGCCTCCAACAATTATCATTTCAATATTAATGGTGAAATTTTTAGTCCTCGGATAGAGCTTTATAACGATGTATCATGTGCGTCAAACCGAGATAGTATGCCAAAGTTACGTCCCTGGGAAGTTGAAACACCAATTTACCCAAACGGGGCCCATAGTTTTGGCGCTTCATCTCCTAAGGTTAGGTTTTTGGATGTTTAGGGTTCTCCATTGTTTCTCAATAATAAATAGGCCCTTAAGCCTCATTGTAACTCATTTCAGAGGCCTGTAGCGGCCACATCTCTTCTCAGAGATAGCTACCAGCACCCTAGCTAGTTTTATTTCCATTCTATCTGTAAGCAAATTTCAGTTCTTTGATATTAATGAAATGAAGAGTTATTTCCGCTACATCTCTGTATTTATAGTTATATGTTTATTCTGTTGCGTTCCTACATAAATCCGAATCAGTGGTATCAAAGTGGTTTGCTTTTTCTCGATCCTTCTTTGCATGTCCCCAACGAGGTCGGGGTATAAGGAGCTAGGGCTTGATCTGGTGGAACCTTTGCAAGATCAGCCTCGCAAACCTCGACGAACGCCCATGGGGGACGAAAAGAAAGATGAGGGAGCAGGAGATCCTATCAAAATATTGCTCGAGGAGGCCCTCAAAAAACAAAGGAATGCGATGATGGATAACTTTGCTCAGATCCTTCAACGGCTACCCACCGGCGGCGCATCTGCATCCAGCAGCCACTCTGGAGGTGCGACTCCTTTTAAGGTACAAGTAAATTTTGACATTCCCATATTTGATGGTCAAATAGACGTAGATACCATAGATAGATGGTTGAATCTATTAGAAGGATATTTCTCTTTTCATGACTTTTCAGACCGGGAGAATATTATTTTTGCACTCCTCAAAGCTACCCCCCATGTTAAGGACTGGTGGGAAACCTACTGTGAGAACAAGGACCAGATAGAACCCTCTCTGTTCTCGGCCATACCAACTTGGAATTATTTCTGAGACACCATCAAGGAACAATACTATCCCATGGGGAGCTATGAGGACAAGTACATACAATGGACCACGCTGCGACAACAAAGGGATCAAGATGTGCATGAGCTTACGAATCCGTTCCATACCCTGCGCACAAATTTTGGTATCAAAGATTCAGAGAAACATTTGGTGCTAAAGTATCGCAGCTGTCTGCACAGATACATTCAGGAGGAAATGGAGTTCTTCGACATCTCCTCGCTTGGTATGGCATACCGGTACGCTGCCAAGATTGAGCAGAAATTCAAACAAAAGAAGCGAGACTTTGGATCTGCGAATCAAAAGCAAGGGAAAGGTGCTTCCAAACCGCAGAAAAAAGGATAGAGCCAAGGCATGGCGGCTAAAGACAACCCGTCAAAGCCAGTGAGTGTCGAGCCAAGCAGTTGTTGGTGGCTGAGATGAGGGCTTCTGAGTCAGATGCATGTTCCGACTTCGAATCAGAACCTGAAAATGGGATGAAAAATGGAAACAGATTATTGATGTAGAGCCCAATGCCACTGTTGCCACTACAAATATCTAGAAGGAGGAACCGGAAGATCGAGAGGAGGAGGAACATCTCTTCCACTCCCAGATGTGGGTAAAGGGCTCCCCTATACAGTTCATTGTCGACAATGGGAGCCAAAAGAACCTCATTTCAGCAGAAGCCATGAAGCAGTTGGGCTTGTCGACCACAGCTCACGCACATCCATACACCATCGGGTGGCTTCACCAAGGAAAAGATCTCCGCGTCAGCCAGCAGTGTCGCCTTCCCTATAGCATCAAGATCTTCACGGATGAGGTATTATGTGATGTTGCTCCTATTGATGTTTCTGATGTATTATTAGGACAACCATACTTGTGGAAGCGTCATGCTATGTATGAGTCTCGACCTCGTGCTGTTATTGTTACTTTGAGAAATAAGTTGTACAGGATACCAGAAGTACCACCTCCTACGGCTATCTCTTTGGTTACTGCAAAACAATGCAGTAAGCTCATTTCCCAAACCAGGAAATTCATTTTCCTGATGATCCGCCCCCAGGGCAAGAAGAAGATTGTGGCCATGACCTCCAGACAGGGCTCCTCTGCACAACAACAACAAATGGATAAGGTTGTGGAGGAGTACGGGGACATATTCACCTCACCCACAGGGGTTCCTCTGCACTGTCAGGTCAAGCACCCGATTGATCCGACCCCAGGTGCGCCGCTACCTAATGGACCGATCTATCGGCGCTCTGTTATGGAGAATGATGAAATCAAGAGGCAGATTCAGGAGCTGTTGCAGAAAGGTCACATCATACCAAGTTCATCGCCCTGTGGGAGCCCGATCGTGTTGGTACAGAAGAAGGATGGGACGTGGAGACTCTGTATTGACTATCGGGCGCTGAACAAGATCACCGTCCGGAATAGGTACCCAATCCCACGGATTGATGACCTTCTGGACCAACTCCAAGGTGCAAAATATTTCAGTAAGATCGACCTGAAGTCTGGGTATCACCAGGTACCAATTGAACCCTCTGATGTGTGGAAGACTGCCTTCAAAGCTAAGGAAAGCCTTTTTGAATGGCTGGTCATGCCTTTCGGGTTGACGAATGCTCCCGTAACCTTCATGAGGATGATGGACGACATCTTGCGGCCATTCACCAACTCATTCGTAGTGGTGTACTTGGATGACATTCTGATCTTCAGCAAGACTTGGGAATAGCACCTTCATCACATCCGACAAGTCCTCCAAACACTGCGGCAACACAAGTTGTGTGCCAATTTGGAGAAGTGCACGTTTGGCATGACCCAGGTTCAATATCTGGGATACATTATTGATGAAAGGGGGGGCATGTGGATCCAGCCAAGATCCAAGTCATTCGGGATTGGCCAGCCCCGACTACTATAACAGAGCTTCGCAGCTTTCTGGGTCTTGCTAATTTCTACCGTAGATTCGTGTTGGGATTCTCTCATATCACTTGGCCTTGAGTCAAGTCACCAAAGGAGGAGCGAGAGCAAAATTCTTTTGGTCGGAACCTCAACAGAAGGCGTTCAAAGAATTGAAAAATCGCCTCTGTTCTGCCCCAGTGCTCACCTTACCAGACTTGCAGCAGCCGTTTGAGATCGAGACAGATGCCTCTGACTATGTTATTGGGGCAGTTCTTACTCAACAGGGACATCCAGTGGCATATCACAGTGAGACATTGTCTGAGACAGTTCGCAAGTATCCCACCTATGACAAAGAAATGTATTCCATTGTGCAAGCCTGTCGACAATGGAAGCATTACATTTTGGGAAAGGAAACAATCATCCACACAGACCACCGGCCCCTGCAGTTCATACAGACACAAGGGAAGTTGCAGAATGATCGCCATCAGAAGTGGTCCACATATCTGCAACAATTTCATTTGAACATCAAGTACAAGAAGGGTAGCACAAATAATGTTGCAGACTGCCTCAGCCGACCACTCATCGTGGCACTCACCACCATGCTCAACTCTTGTGGGCATGAGACTTCTGATTGGCCGCTTCTCTATGAGAGTGACCCAGAATTCGGCCACACTTACAAGGCACTCTTGGGGGGTACGCAAGTTCCAAATTTTCACCTCCAAGATGCACTTTTATGTCACATGGGACACCTTTGTGTTCCTTCAAGCAAGCGTGCCAAGATGATATGGGAAGCACACTACAGTCGAGTCGCTGGGCATTTCGGGGTCGAGAAAACAGTAGCAATCCTGCAGAAGTATTTCTATTGGCCGAACCTTTGAAAGGATGTCAAGAAGCACATCAGATCCTGCACTGCTTGTGCCATTGCCAAACCGACCATCAAGAAGCAAGGCCTATATACTCCTCTACCTACCCCTAGTCGACCTTGGGAATCCATATCCATGGATTACATGTCGTGCCTACCTTCTACTAAGCAGGGAAATGACTGTGTTTTTGTGGTCGTCGACAGATTCTCGAAGATGGCCATTATGGCGGCCTGCAAGAAGAATATCACAGCAGAAGCCACTGCTAAACTCTTCTTTGAACGAGTGTGGGTGCACTTTGGGATCCCACAGTCTATCATATTAGATCGAGATAGCAGGTTCCTCAGCACATTTTGGTCCAGCCTCTGGTCAATGTTGGACACAAAGCTCACCAAGTCCACAGCTTTCCATCCCCAAACAGATGGCCAGACAGAGGTCGTCAACAGAATGATTGTACACATTCTACACATGTACAATTCAAAGCGTCCACGCACATGGGACGAGAGCCTCCCTTATGTACAACATAGTTATAACCGGGCTCCCCACAGTTCAATTGGCCATAGCCCCTTTCAGGTGGGCTTGGGATTCCAGCCACTATGTCCCATTGACGTAGCCATGCCATTTGCAGCTGCTCAGGCCGATTCAGCTCATGTCCAGTCTGAAGTTGACAAAGCAAGTAGCTTCATCGAGCGTATTCAACACATCCGCCAACAGGTTCATGATATATTGGACAGAGCCAATGCGAAGTACAAGCACCGCCATGATCAACACCGGGTGCCACACAACTTCCAGGTGGGTGACAAAGTATGGCTACATTTGCAGAAGGAGCGCCTCACTGGACCCCACCGCAAGCTTCGCCCGCTCCGATACGGTCCGTACACCATCACCAAGGCCGTAGGGAACAATGCATTCGAGCTCAGTATTCCACCATTCCTTGGTCTGCACCCAGTCTTCAATGTGGATCGCCTTCGTCCTTACTTCCCACCTCTACTGGACACCTCGGACATTGCAGAACAACTCACACCAACAGAGTTAAACCCAGACTGCATGGAACAGGCCACCACAGATTGTATCATGGACATGCAACTCAAGAACACTCGCCAACAGAAGATCCAACTGTATCAGGTTGTCAAAGCTGGCCAACTCCTGCACCAAGGAAAGTGGTTCACCAGGGACCAAGTTCAGCATAAATTTCCTCATCTCATGGAGGAACTTAACGCAATGGGGACCATTGCTTCCTAAGGGGGGAGGAATGATCCAGGTGGATATTGGTGGCCACCCACCTATTCCACTTGGGCCCCCACCATTATCTCTTTCAGTTTTTCAGTTTCGGCATAACTTACTATTTTTAGCAGTTTTTCGGGTCCTGAACTTCTGGAGCCGTTTTGAGGCCCTAAACGATGTTTTTTGGGCATTGTGCCTCCAGTGAATATCATTCCATTTAAAAATTATATTCATGGCGAAATTTTTATTCCTCAGATAGAGCCTTCTAATGATGTATCATGTGTGTCAAATGGAGATAGTATGCCAAAGTTACGTCCCTGGGAAGTTGAAACACCAATTTACCCAAACGGGGCCCATAGTTTTGGCGCTTCATCCCCTAGGGTTAGGTTTTTGGATGTTAGGGTTCTCCATTGTTTTTTCAATAATAAATAGGCCCTCGAGCCTCATTGTAACTCATTTCAGAGGCCTGTAGCCCCCACATCTCTTCTCAGAGATAACTACCAGCACCCTAGCTAGTTTTATTTCCATTTTGTCTGTAAGCAAATTTCAGTTCTTTGATATTAATGAAATGAAGTGTTATTTTCGTTGCATCTCTGTATTTATGGTTATATGTTTATTCTGTTGCGTTCCTGTATAAATCCGGATCATTATGCTTCTCATATATAAAGTTTCGATGTTCAGAATTTGCTGTTTTTACATAGCTTTGATGTTCATTTCTGATAACTAGTTTTACTGTTTATTCCTTTCCTGTAAGTATTTGGTTTGATTTAGAATGTTATTGCAGGGAGCGTGTTTATTCTATTTCCATTAGAAGCATTATTGATTTAATTCAGTTACCATTTCTAATTAGTTGCTTTATTGAGGAGTGTAAGATCATCAACTGTAAAGGACATTGGCTATTACAGTTTGAGTTCTCAGATTGAGGATCTTGTTTATGCTTTCTTTCATTTATATCAGTTGAAAAAGGAAAGAGTTATTACTACTGCATCCTTGACTAATGATTTCTGAGTGAGTGATTGGATTTTAGAGCATTAAGTTTCATGTCATTGCAATTAGATTTCATTTTCAAGAATCTGTTTACTCTTGTATTTGAAACACTGTACTGCAAATTGGAGAGCATTACTCTTAGATTAAATTTCCGCATCAGACTGAGTACACTCTTGAGATAAAAAATCATACCTGGATTGATAATTAATGTAGGATAAATAGGAGTTAAAAATACACCTTTTATACCTCAGCATTTTGGCGTCGTTGCTGGGGAGAGTGTAGCTATTTAGAAAGAGTGATGTATATTTGATTTTCTCTACTAAGGAAGAACTAGGTATTAAAAAAGGAAGGTACGAACCTGCATAATGAATGAGGAACATGCTTGTTCATTTGCTCGCTTCATAGAAAAACTACGTAGAAGTTTAAGGTAGGAATGAATGCTTGCGTTTTTTGAATGACTAGAAAATTTAAACAAAACGAAATTCCTCCCAGACCTGAAAAACCTAAGGGACTGATGACCCTTGGGCGAACAACCTTTATCGAAAATATCATAAAGAAAGTTGAATCTCAGCCATTAGTAGGCCCTAGAAAAATTACTTCTAGACAACCTACTATCTCCCTTCGGGCCACAGAATCACCATCTGTAGCTTTTGCTGAAGTGCATAGCCAAACAGAAGAGACTAAGAAAGATTCTCAAGAAATTGAGAATTCTCGCCCGATTTCTTTACAAGAAGGGAACTCTAGTAATCTCCGTGAAGGGGGAGGAGAAACAGGGTAAATAGAAGAACCAAGATCCCCTCTTGAAGTAGTCCAAACACTAAGCAACCCAGATAAGGGAAGTGCTATCAAAATCATCCAAAACAAAGCTGAAGAACCTAAAGAACCAAAATCCCCTCAGATAATAGTTCAGGAAAGGACACTCATTATCCTAGACCAAGGAAGTGTTGTTAAGGTCATCCCTACTCCTTCTAGTCAGCCTAGGAATAATTCCCTAGAAATCCCAGAAGGATATTGGCACATATTTGATCAAATGGCCCACAACCAGCAACCACCCCAAACTTCCACACTGCAATATCCCATTGTGGAAACTGCAGTTAATGCACCTATGAAGGCCATTCCTCTCTAGCATATTCCTACATTCCATGGCTTAACATCAGAAGATCCAGATGCATTTCTATTTGAATTCGATGTATTATGCAGAGGGTATGACTATACCACCGATCCATAAAAGCTAAAATTATTCCCCTCCACATTAAAAGGAGCATCTCTACGATGGTTTATAGGGTTAGGTGGAGGTGTTATAAATGACTGGGATCAGATGAAAGCTGCTTTTCTAAAGAAATATCAGGATTATTGTAGGTCCAGGGAATTAAAGGATGAAATATTTCAGATGACAGCAAAACCTAGTGAAACATTGGAGGAATATGTAGAACGCTTTCAATACAACCTCCAGAGATCGCCATATGCATCTTTACCCTTACCTGATAATGTGTTAAAAACTAAATTAATTAAAGGGATGAAGGAACAATGGGTTGAAACATTAAACATCATGGGCAAAGGTGACACATATCAGGAAAATTTTGCTGACATTATTAATTTTTATGTATCAGGAGTTCAAGAGGCAGCACAAAACTAAAAACAGCAGAACGTGACATGATCACAAGGGATAGCAAGACCTCCAGTGGAGGTATAACCCGCACAGAAATTAGCAATCTAATAGAAGATTTCAAAACTAATATTCTAGGGACTCTGACAACGTAGCTCGATATCATGCAAGCTAAAAAAAAAGCAAGCAGAATTAGAACAAAATTTGGTAATATTCTTCCCTAGATGTAGAAATAAACATAGCCATAAAGTGCGCCCACTAGATACAGTCCAAGTCTGTGCCATCTGCACGAAATATCACTCCACAGAAAGCTTCCCCTCACTCCCGGGATTGGAAGAAGTCTACAAATAAGCATAAGAAGAAACGGAAATGGTATACCTACTCAATCAACGTCTTCAATGGCAGCCATGACAAACAGGTATGCCCATTGATCCATCCCTTATTTTCAATCTCCTCACTATAATGCTCAGAAATATAATGGAATGTGGAAAAATCAGCCACCCTTCCCCAGTTGGTCACAATAGCCATTTCCTACACCACCATGGCCAAATCAAATAAATCAAACCAATTGGCTGAACTTTCCTTACTGTCCACCATTTTGGAAAAATAATAAATATCCAACACAATGGTCCCCCTCCACCTCGTAGAGTCAGACCTGGCAGTCAAACTGGAAAATATCTATGAATCAACCAACTGGAACGATTCCTCCCCCTCCACCTACACTGCCAGCACCATATACATTGCAAGAAAATCCCCAGACCAACTTAAGACCGCAACTCCCAGCCCAAATAGGCCGGTTCAATATGTTCAAATAATTGAAGCACTAGAACTAGAAACCGAGTTAAGGGAGTGCAATGACCTTCAACTAAGGTCTAGGTGCATAATAGAATCGCAAGAAGACAAAAATGTTCAATATGAAAATCCATTACCTTCAAAACAAACATTGCAAAAGGAGAATGTGGTTAGACAACAAACTCATGAGCAAGCAACCACCTCTTCTCCACCATTCCCAGAATGACTAATCATACCTCATCCAATAGAACATCCTAATTTTGATCTTCTGGGAGAACTGAAAAATATGTGTATAAAAATCCCACTCCTCCAAGCTATCCAAGATATTCCCATTTATGCAAATACCATCAAAGAACTATGTATAAGAAAGCCAAAGAGGAGAACAACAACTAACCCAACTGTTCAAGTAGTCGGCACTCTATCTGACTTACTATCAGGAAGAGAAGCACCTGTAAAGTATGAGGACCCAAGAAATCCTATAGTTACGGTGCAAATCAATGGACAATCATTTCCAAATGCCTTAGTTGATTTGGGAGCTGCAATCAATATCCTAACAACCACCACTTGTCAAAAACTTGGCATTACATCATTAGATCCAACAACAACCTTATTGGAATTGGCTGACTGATCGGTAGTCAAGCCAGAAGGCACACTACATGATGTAATGGTATCTATAGACTCCTGGGAATACCCTACCGAATTCCTAATTATTAACCCCAAAAACCGGCTAGATGGACACCCTTTAATCTTAAGTAGACCTTGGCTGGCAACTGCTGATGCTTACATTAGCTTCTGACAAGGCAGCATGACTATAACTAGATGGAATTATGTCAAGAATTTAGCATTATACGCCCCAGCCCAGCCAAGCCTAATAATAATAAAAACAAAGAAACAACCTGTATCATACCTCATAGAAAACATTAGATCACTATTAACCATAGAAGATGCCCTCGAATTTAAAGACCAAACAGAGGATGACATCATTAACAGTTTCATTAACCAACCAAAAACCAGATCCCATTTGCAATGTCACATGGTCAAGGCATCATTTGATAGTGAAGAAGAAGAAGAAGATCCCTTGAAAGACATTCAAGATCAATCAATACCTACCACTTCTGTTTACAATAGCAAAACTACAGAAATTGAGCCAGGAAAAACTCTGAACATTAACAAAAATCTGACTTCTGAACAAGAAGAGAAGATGGTCCAACTACTGAAAAAATATAAGGGAGATTTTGCATGGATTACCCAGACATGAAAGAAATTGATCCCCAGTTATGTACACACCACATTTATACAGAAAAAGATGCTATACCCATTCGCCAACCCCAATGAAGATTAAACCCTCATCTTAAGGATATTGTGAAAGACTAATTACAAAAAAATTTCGATGTAAGCTTTATTTATCCAATATCTGATAGCAAGTGGGTCTCTCCACTAGTAGTGGTGCCAAAGAAGAATGGAAAGTGGAGGATATGTGTAGAATACAGAGAACTAAACAAAGCAACCCAGAAAGACCACTTTCCCTTTCCTTTCATTGATCGGGTATTAGATACATTAGCATGAAAGAAATTCTTTCCTTTCTTAGATGGCTTCAGTGGATACAATTAGATTCAAATTGCCCCTGAAGACCAAGATAAGACTACTTTTACCTATCCTTGGGGAACATTTTCTTACAGAGTTTTACCCTTTGGTCCATGCAATGCCCCTGCCACATTTCAGAGGGCCATTCTTAGCATCTTTTCATATTTAATAAATGAAGGGCTCAAAGTATATATGGATGATTTCACACCTTATGGAGATGATTTTGAGCCAGCATTAGAAACATTGGAAAAGGTACTGCAAAGGTGTATTGCTACCAGGCTCTTCTTAAGCCATGATAAGTGTCACATGATGATGACCAAGGGACTCATCTTAGGTCATTATATCTTAGCAGCTGGAATACAGGTAGATCCAGCTAAAATTCAGATAATTGTGTTAATACCTACTCCTACCACACAAACAGAGGTATGTAGCTTTCTAGGATTTTCTGGCTATTATAGAAGATTCATAGAGCATTATTCTCAAATAGCTGCACCTCTATATGCACTAACAGGGAATGTTGATTTTAATTGGACGGATAAATGTGATCTGAAAAATCTTGTATCAACAACCCCAGTGTTAAGGGGCCCAAATTGGGATTTTTCATTCCAAATTTCATCTAATGCCTCAGACACAGCTATTGGAGCAGTCCTTGGGCAGGAAGAAGATAAAAAACCATATGAAATTTATTATATTAGCAAGAATCTATCTCCTGCTGAATTAAACTATACTGTGACTGAGAAATAATTTTTAGCTGTAATACATGCTGTAAATAAATTTAGACATTATATAACTAGGTATCCTGTAGTTTTATATACAAATCACTCTGCCATAAATTTTTTAGCAAATAAACCTATTACAAATGGTAGAGTAACAAGATGGTTGATTTTATTGCAAGAATTTTACATCACAATAAAGGAACAACCTGGAAAAGAGAATCCTGTACCTGATTTTCTCTCACGAATGCCAAAACCAACGGACGCATCAACAGTCGTAGATCAGTTTCCAGATGAAAATTTGTTTGTTGTTACTTCCAGAACCCCATAGTATGCTGATGTTGAAAATTATTTAGCAGTAGGTAAATTACCTAAGCATCTAATGCCCAATGAACGAAAACAAATAGTACAACGTAGTACTCGATTCTCTTGGATTGGGGGCTACCTATTTCATACAGGAGCAGATATGCACATCAGAAGATGCATCCGAGAAGACGAAATATTTGACATCCTGAAAGCATGCCACGACGGGCCATGTGGTGGAAATTTTGCAGATCGCAGGACTGGTCACAAGGTTTTACAAACAGGCTATTACTGGCCTACGCTTTTTAAATATGCTAAAAAGTTTGTACAAGCCTGTGATAGTTGCTAAAAGGTGGGATGCCCTGGACAGTTCGGTAAAATGCCTTTGAATCCACAGTTAGTAATCGAGCCATTTTAACACTGGGTTCTCGATTTTGTTGGTCCTATTAACCCACCATCAAATCAGAAAACATACATACTAGTTGCAACAGAGTATGTTACTAAATGGGTTGAAACAGAGGCCCTTCCAAGAGCTATAGAGGACTATGTAATACAGTTCCCTTTCCAAATATTTGTGCGATATGGCCTCCCAAGGGACATAATTATAGATGGAGGACCACAATTTGTAGGTAATAAAATCGCCGCAACATTAAAAAATTACCACATTCAGCACAAAATTACAACCCCATACCACTCATAGGAAAATGGCCAAGTAGAGAGCACGAATAAGGTGATAGAAGCAATACTTACAAAAATAGTTGCATCACATAGACGTGATTGAGCTTCAAGATTTTCGGAAGCCTTGTGGGCATATCGAACAACATGGAGAAATACCACTGGGTATTCACCATATCAATTAGTATTTGGAAAAGAACCCATCTTTCCAATAGAATTTGAAATTCAAACATTAAGAACATCCCAGGAGGTGGGTTTGAATTTAAATGAGGCCCAGGTCAGCAGATTACAGCAAATCAACGAGTTAGATGAAATTAGGCTCTCCGCCCTCCAGCACAATGCATTAATTCAAAAACAAAGAGCAAAATGGCATGATGCCCTCATTAAAAATAAAATCTTCCACGAAGGAGATTGGGAACTCCTATATGACTCCAGGTTTCAAGATTTCCCTAGAAAACTCTAGACACGATGGTTTGGACCCTATGAGAAACAAAAAGTGCATGAAAATGGCACCATTACGTTAACTACCATTGATGGATCTGGACGTTATTTCAAAGCAAACGGTCATCGAGTACGACTTTACCACAAACTGCTTAATCAGGAATCCTTTTACCAACAATTACGGGGAGATTCTACTATGTAGATTCTTGCTGAGGAAGATAAATCCTCCTCAGCATTCATTCAATGAACAATTCCTTTATTTTTGAAATTTGTACATAAGATTTTCTTTTAATTTTGATTGTATGAACCATTTTTTGTACAGATTTTATTTTTCGTGTTGTTCTTCTTAAGGAATAGTAGCAGTTCCTCTTAACAAAGAACAATAATCTTGTGTGCCTTTATTTTTCGTGTTGTTCCTATTTAGGAACAACAACCGTTCCTCTTAAGGAACAACACGTCTGCGTGTTCATCTTTTTGTTGTTCCTTTTAAAAGGAACAACATTTTCGCTGATTCTTTTTGCTATTCCTTTTAAAACGAACAACATTTCCGCTGATTTTTTTGCTGTTCCTTTTAAAATGAACATCATTTCCGCTGAATAATTTTGTTGTTCCTTTTAAAAGGAACAACATTTCTGCCGATTGTTTTTGTTGTTCCTTTTAAAAGGAACAACATTTCCACTGATTGTCTTTGTTTTTCCCTTTAGAAGGAACATCCCCTTCACCATTATTTTTCACTTTCTGTTGTTCCTTCTAAGGAACAATAGTTTCGATTTGGAGTGATTTTTTTAAAGTTGTTCCGCCAAAGGATCAGCATTTCTTGCTTGTTTTATCTGTTGTTCAGCTTAAGAAACATCTGTTGTTCCTCTTAAAGGAACAACAGCTTGTGTGTTTTTATATTTTTGTTGTTCCTCTTAAAGGAACCATAGTTTTGCGTGCAGATGTTCTTTTTGTTGTTCCTCTTAAGGAACAACAGATGTTCCGTCTAAGGAACAACACTATTTGAGTGCATTTTTCTTTTTTTAGAACAACATTTTGAGAATTTTTGTGAATTCTTCATGATCCTTTTAAAGAAAATATAAAAATTTATTCAAGGGCACAAAAATTAGAGGTTACTGGAATCAGCATATCAAGGAGAAATTGTAATCTTTAAAGAAATTGTTGTGTATTGATAAGAAAAAGAAGAAGGAAAGGACACAAATATCTATATCACTTTGCTTTCTTTATTTTCACTAAAACTAATTTGATTGATTATTTTTATCATGTTGGTTCTTCCTTAATCCTCACAATTCTCCTTGAATTTTATTATTGAATAAGAATAAGGGCATATTTTCCTCTATTGATATTTTCAGACTTCTTCCACCATCCCTACTCTTAAGGAGTGTTGAGCCATCCTTTATACATAAATAAGGCAAGTGCTATATAAAAGAAAAAGAAAAGAAGAAAAATATATCTATATGATTACTAAAAATTCTATGATATGTTAGATGGAGGATAGGAGGTCTCATCAAGAGCCAGCCTACCATGATCATAAGGAAGTAGTGAAGTGGCATTCCCATTATGGCCACCACACCAGGGATATGATCCAATGGGAAACTCATAAAAATAAAAATTCCTTGGAAAAGGAGGTCTCATCACGAGCCGGCCCGCCCACCTTTCACTCCTTCCTGGTGAATGGCATTGTGATTCATCTGGTTCCCAAGCCAGCACAATGGCCTGCATCATGACATCACAAAGCACTTTCCTAAGCATATATAAAGTATTATGGTTCCAAGGGTGAAAAAGGAACTTTTTCAAGGTTATAGACACCTGTGGGAAACAAAGCTCTGCTGATGGTATTGGAGTCATATTTTTCACAAATCAATAGCAATTATAAACCATTTTCTTATATCTTTATCTTAATTTAAAATGAGATTATACTCCTAAACCCCTTTGTTGAACCTCTTATACATGAAATATTGTTTATAAATCATTCATAATGGTTTAAGTGGATAATGACCGCATAAGCACTTTTATTTATGTCAGCTATCCTTTTCCCTCTGTGCAAATCATTACATGGCATTTCCATATCTATTCACGATTTCATAATATGCCTCGATTTCAATAATTCGATAATTTTTTATCATGTCATGAATATGTACGACTGCTATCCAGTACGCTGCTCCTCCAATTTCCGGTCGAGGGCAACCTATCATATTTCAAGGGGGCGCAGGTGACTTCCAAAATACACCTTCATATGAGTCAATTCCCTATTTTCACCAGATCCCAGAAATAGCACATTTAACGGTATTTTCCGATATGCACGAGGTGTTGTTCCATTTCCATTTTTGTGTATTATTGTGAAACATTAACAGTGTGCAGGGCTTAGATGAAATGGGAGGGAAAGCAATACGTAGTGAACCTCAAGTACTAACAGTTTCCGACGCTGCACGAGAAAATTTGGAAAGATCAGGGTGGATTACCTACCTTACACTACTGCAACAGCCCCATGAAACTGTGGCCATCGAATTTTTGCAGAACTTACAGGAGGACCATTCCATAGTAAGAGGAAGGAAAATAACAGTGATAGATGTAGTAATTGCTGAGGTGTCTGGTCTACTAGTAATTGGACCCATATGGACCCATAAAAAATTGAGACTTCAAGAGGCCATGAACATCTTTCGGGACGAAGGACAAAACCTGACCGTCAAAGGAAAATGGGTTCAGCTGGAAACTCTGGGGGAACCATGGGCAGAACTGGCTAGAGTAGTGCAAAGCTACATTACATGCGACGGAAGAAAGGATATGGTAAGACCACACCACCTCAAATTATTAGCAGTACTAAAACAGAAATGTGTTGTGAATTTGCCTTCATATTTAAATTTTTTATTGCATGACGTTGCTTTGAGCATAAGGAAATCTCGTCATACAAGGATGGTAGTAAGCCACCATTTTTTAATTCGATTAATAGTTAGTTACAGTCTTGCTCAGCAACAGACTAAATGGAAGAATTGTTATTTGCGATAAATGGAGGAATAGCCTTACCTGCCCCTAAACAAAAAAGAATCACCAGCACAACAAACAGACCTCTAAAACGTAGACAGTCTTCCAGACTAAGAAGAAGCAGGGGAATGTTGGGAAACCTCCAGAGTAGCAGCAACCAACCCTTAGAATTACCTAGTTCTAGAGAGGAGCAACCCCCGCAACTGGAAGGAGGAGAAAATCAAGAAGGGGAAGAAACTAAATGAACTAGTGAAGAAGAAAGAGAGGAAGTGGAACCTCCCGTAACATCCAGCGCAATTCCACCATAGATTCCACTGCAGGAGGATGAATTGGCCCAAATTTTGGCCAATATGTGTGAGTATATGCAACCCCAGAGTCCGCTCAACCTCAATGTTGAGGCAGAGCAATCACAGGAACATTTTTTCCACAGCAAGGATACATCCGAGGAAATGCATGACGAGGAGGAGGCAGAAGCAGAAGCCCCTCAGGAAATAGTAGATAAAACTAGGGTTCCCTCCCCTGAGGAACCTAGTCAAGATAACGTGAACACTGAAGAATTGTTCCAAATAGAGAATGTGGAAGCACGCCAGGACAAGGGCACAATCCCAGAATAACAAAACCCAACTAAGCAGCCAAGTCTAGAAAAGGAAACAACTGTTCCTCCCAAGAAAAAGAAGAAGAAGACAAATGAAATTAAGTAATTGTGGAAGGAACAAAAAAAGCTACCAAAATTAGTAAAACAACTCAGATAGAAGATAAGGGTTCTGAAAAAAGGGAAAATCTCTAAAATAACCTCGAAAACAAGGAATGCAACCATCCAAACGGAGCCCCATAATATGAGGGCCATGGAGACTCAAACCATACCCATATTCATTCAGGATAGCAAGGAACAACAGACAGTTGTTACAGACGCAGTTTCCCAAACCTAAAATGTACAAGTCTGTAATTAAGATGTTCAAACCGAGGCACTGTCCTCTAGCAGTATGGCCAACTAGACATTTTGCAATAAAGAGGCACAAAATGTTGGAACTCGATATTGTAATAAGAAAACCTAGGTAGATCTTCAACCTAAAAATGTTATGATAAAAAATGACCCTGGTATAGAAAAACTCTGAGAGGATTTGGCACAGGCTTAGTGGGCTAGATAAAAGCTCGAAGAAGAGACTATTACTAGGAAGAAATACCAAGAGTTACAGCAGTAATTAAGGGAAATCAATGCATCAGAGGCAAAAGCCTTTGATAAATGTCGGAAGGCAGAAGAACAAGTTGAAGAGGTAAGGAATAGACTACAAACAGTAAGGAATCAAATGGATACTCTGTTCTCTATATACAGATGTTCTAGCATGTAGGTCCCCTACGAAGAATTATGCTTTGTTTTTGTTAGAAAGATATTTGCAGTTAAAAATTAAAGCTGTTAAGGCAGGAAAACCTATAGAATTAAAAATTGTAGATGATTTTATAAACTACTGCAAAATCTATGGAGTAAAAGTTCAGCACCTACTATGTGAATTTTATTTGCACAATTTTATATTGGCAGAGGAAATGGAGACAAATCCCAGACCTTTTGTGGGTGATGTCCAATATCAAGCATTCATTTCATTTGTTGTTAACCAGTTAAAATGGCTCAAGGCCTATAACACTTTTTAGAGCCAAGAAAATGGGTTAGACCTTTGGGTTAGGGGTGAATCGAGACACCCATTACAACTATGGGCTAGGTAGAAAATCTTAGTGACAAAGGAGGGTGTGATCCAGACATTGGGACCCATCCACAAAGCAATCATCCTGGATGGGGTACAATATTTTCTATCCATCAGAGACCAGGCCATAGTAGCAGCTAAACTCCGATGGAAGATTTCCAATCAGAATATTCAAGACAGAGAGCCATTCAATTATAAAAATTTTGAGTTAGCTGTCGATCGCTTGGTTATCTATAGTAACCTCATCTTGAGGGAAGGCCCGTATTGGTTAGGTTGTGGATTCCGAAGCCCTATTATCTGGTATCTTGCAGCAGACTATAAGGCCAAATATGAGTTACCTAAAGGGTAGATAGGGCATATTTTTGAAGTTTTAGCTGCAAATGTTGGTTTTAGACCACTTAATGAAAAACCCTCTCTAACCTATTCTATAACTGCTTTACATGTAAAATATGGTTTTCATGAGGACATGAAAAAGGGTAAGAAGGGGGTGTGTTGAGCATTGGAAAAGGTATGAATTTTCCATGTATTTCTTTATCTTTTTCCTTTAATCATAACTCCTTTATATTCTAGAATGGTAATATATTGAAGAATTATAATAGTATTAAGGAGATTAGTCATTGTTGCAAATTGATTAAAGAATGTATTTTATTATATGCAGAAAATAGATGAAGTGGGAAGCTACCATTCGGGAGAAAAAGACAAAGCAGAGATAATTTTTGTCCCTTCAAAAAAAGGCCATATCCAGACAAAAAGGTCGAAATCCAAGCGCACAGTCAAGGAAAAGAAAGGAACAGTGTGACATTAGTGCAAGAAGACAAAACAATAAGTGAAGATAGAAGGGTGTAGAAATAAAGAAAGAAGAAAAACCTGAGACTCATGAGACTATCAGTTTGTATCTTAAAGAGTACAAGGAACAGTCTAGAGCATTCAAAGAGAGTCTAAATCTCCAAGAATTCTTTGAACTCAAAGAAGAAAGAAGATCTTATAATAGCAATAGAAGAAAGAGGCACAATAGATTTTATTTTCCTACATTTGATGGATCTTTATCAAGCACTATTAAGGCTTGGAGGAAAGAGTTAGATAAATTTTTCATGCTACATCGTGTGGCTGAAAAAGAGGTTGTCCAAATTGCATCACTTCATCTTTTAGGTGAAGCCAATGATTGGTGGTTTGGTCACATGGAACATGCAAAGGTGACTAAATATTCAGATTTCTTTCACAAGTTGAGGAAGAAGTTTGATGTGAGAAAAACAAAGATGTGCCACAAAGAGACATTTCCTAAGGAAACAAAGGAGGATGTCAATCTTGTCACTATGGACAAGAAGTCACTACATTCACCACTAGTTGTAGAAGTACTTACATCCGGAGAAGAGACATTTGAAACTTTGCAAGATAGTCTTGAGCTCTTGACATATAGATAACCATGCATGATTCAGGAGATACATGAGGAAGAGGAGGAAGATTATAATGCTGGTACATTGGTAGAAGAGTAGCTATCTCTCTTACCAACAATTGGAGACACCATTAGAGGAACTCTTGTGTTCTGGAAAGAGGTTCCCACACATCAGTTGATCCAAAGTATGCATACACATTCATCACCCATTGTTTCAGTATATTTTATTGGAATTTATGGGAACATGTCATCAGGGCCAATGCATAACCAAGGGTTAGATCAAAATGTTGATTTGAAGCAGCAAATTATCACAGCATAGAGGACCCTTGATTTAATCAAGGAGGAGATAGGAAGCTATCCTAGTTTGTCATTGATGGACTACATTCAACCCTTTGAGTTGAATTTTAGAGTTTCATAAAATGGGATGAGAATGATCCTATGTACAATGGTTGGTTATGAGATCAACATTGTGCCTTGCTTTGAGACAGCATATGTCTTACCATGCAGATCTAGAGCATTGTCACTTAGTAGCAGTGATAATGAAGGAGCCCCATTATTCTTGGAGAATTTTGAAGGTAGCTTCACTCATGAAGAAATGGAGGTTATGATGATAAATGGTAGACATATTGAGATGATAAAGTACTTTCTTTGAAGAAGGTGAAGAGTGTAGAAATGAAGAAAGAAGAAAACCTGAGACTCATGAGACTCTCAGTTTGTGTCTTGAAGAGTACAAGGAATAGTCTAGAGCATTCAAAGAGAGTCTAAATCTCCAAGAATTCTTTGAACTCAAAGAAGAAAGAAGATCTTATAATAGCAATAGAAGAAAGAGGTACAATAGATTTTATTTTCCTACATTTGATGGATCTTTCTCAAGCACTATTAAGGCTTGGAGGAAAGAGTTAGATAAATTTTTCATGCTACATCGTGTGGCTGAAAAAGAGGTTGTCCAAATTGCATCACTTCATCTTTTAGGTGAAGCCAATGATTGGTGGTTTGGTCACATGGAACATGAAAAGGTGACTAAATATTCAGATTTCTTTCACAAGTTGAGGAAGAAGTTTGATGTGAGAAAAACAGAGATGTGCCACAAAAATACATTTCCTAAGGAAACAAAGGAGAATGTTAATCTTGTCACTCTAGACAAGAAGTCACTACATTCACCACTAGATGTAGAAGTACTTACATCCGGAAAAGAGACATTTGCAACTTTGCAAGATAGTCTTGAGCTCTTGACATATAGATAACCATGCATGATTCAAGAGATACATGAGGAAGAGGAGGAAGATTACAATGCTGGTACATTGGTAGAAGAGTAGCTATCTCTCTTACTAGAAATTGGAGACACCATTAGAGTAACTCTTGTGTTCTGGAAAGAGGTTCCCACACATCATTTGATCCAAGGTATGCATACACATTCATCACCTATTATTTCAGTAGATCTTATTGGAACTTATGGGAACATGCCATCGGGGCCAATGCATAACCAAGGGTTAGATCAAAATGTTGATTTGAAGCAGAAAATTATCACAGCATAGAGGACCCTTGATTTAATCAAGGAGGAGATAGAAAGCTATCCTATATTGTCATTGATGGACTACATTCAACCCTTTGAGTTGAATTTTAGAGTTTCATAAAATGGGATGAGCATGATCCTATGTACAATGGCTGGTTATGAGATCAACATTGTGCCTTTCTTTGAGACAGCATATGTATTACCATGCAGATCTAGAGCATTGTCACTTAGTAGCAGTGATAATGAAGGAGCCCCATTATACTTGGAGAATTTTGAAGGTAGCTTCACTCATGAAGAAATTGAGGTTATGATGATAAATGGTAGACATATTGAGATGATAAATTACTTTCTTTGAAGAAGGTGAAGGGTGTAGAAATGAAGAAAGAAGAAAAACTGAGACTCATGAGACTCTCAATTTGTATCTTGAAGAGTACAAGGAACAGTCTAGAGCATTCAAAGAGAGTCTAAATCTCCAAGAATTCTTTGAACTCAAAGAAGAAAGAAGATCTTATAATAGCAATAGAAGAAAGAGGCACAATAGATTTTATTTTCCTACATTTGATGGATCTTTCTCAAGCACTATTAAGGCTTGGAGGAAAGAGTTATATAAATTTTTCATGCTACATCGTGTGGCTAAAAAGAGGTTGTCCAAATTGCATCACTTCATCTTTTAGGTGAAGCCAATGATTGGTGTTTTGGTCACATGGAACATGCAAAGGTGACTAAATATTCAGATTTCTTTCACAAGTTGAGGAAGAAGTTTGATGTGAGAAAAACATAGATGTGCCACAAAGAGACATTTCCTAAGGAAACAAAGGAGGATGTCAATCTTGTCACTGTGGACAAGAAGTCACTACATTCACCACTAACTGTAGAAGTACTTACATCCGGAAAAGAGACATTTGAAACTTTGCAAGATAGTCTTGAGCTCTTGACATATAGATAACCATGCATGATTCAGGAGATACATGTGGAAGAGGAGGAAGATTACAATGCTGGTACATTGGTAGAAGAGTAGCTATCTCTCTTACCAGCAATTGGAGACACCATTAGAGGAAATCTTGTGTTCTGGAAAGAGGTTCCCACACATCAGTTGATCCAAGGTATGCATACACATTCATCACCTATTGTTTCAGTAGTTCTTATTGGAACTTATGGGAACATGCCATCAAGGCCAATGCATAACCAAGGGTTAGATCAAAATGTTGATTTGAAGCAGAAAATTATCACAGCATAGAGGACCCTTGATTTAATCAAGGAGGAGATAGAAAGCTATCCTATATTGTCATTGATGGACTACATTCAACCCTTTGAGTTGAATTTTAGAGTTTCATAAAATGGGATGAACATGATTCTATGTACAATGGTTGGTTATGAGATCAACATTGTGCCTTGCTTTGAGAAAACATATGTCTTACCATGCAGATCTAGAGCATTGTCACTTAGTAGCAGTGATAATGAAGGAGCCCCATTATTCTTGGAGAATTTTGAAGGTAGCTTCACTCATGAAGAAATTGAGGTTATGATGATAAATGGTAGACATATTGAGATGATAAATTACTTTCTTTGAAGAAGGTGAAGGGTGTAGAAATGAAGAAAGAAGAAAACCTGAGACTCATGAGACTCTCAGTTTGTATCTTGAAGAGTACAAGGAACAGTCTAGAGCATTCAAAGAGAGTCTAAATCTTCAAGAATTCTTTGAACTCAAAGAAGAAAGAAGATCTTATAATAGCAATAGAAGAAAGAGGCACAATAGATTTTATTTTCCTACATTTGATGGATCTTTCTCAAGCACTATTAAGGCTTGGAGGAAAGAGTTAGATAAATTTTTCATGCTACATCGTGTGGCTGAAAAGAGGTTGTCCAAATTGCATCACTTCATCTTTTAGGTGAAGCCAATGATTGGTGGTTTGGTCACATGGAACATGCAAAGGTGACTAAATATTCAGATTTCTTTCACAAGTTGAGGACGAAGTTTGATGTGAGAAAAACAGAGATGTACCATAAAGAGACATTTCCTAAGGAAACAAAGGAGGATGTCAATCTTGTCACTCTGGAAAAGAATTCACTACATTCACCACTAGTTGTAGAAGTACTTACATCCGGAGAAGAGACATTTGCAACTTTGCAAGATAGTCTTGAGCTCTTGACATATATATAACCATGCATGATTCAGGAGATACATGAGGAAGAGGAGGAAGATTACAATGTTGATACATTGGTAGAAGACTAGCTATCTCTCTTACCAGCAATTGAAGACACCATTAGAGGAACTCTTGTGTTCTGGAAAGAGGTTCCCACACATTAGTTGATCCAAGGTATGCATACACATTCATCACCTATTGTTTCAGTAGATCTTATTGGAACTTATGGGAACATGTCATCAGGGCCAATGCATAACCAAGGGTTAGATCAAAATTTTGATTTGAAGCAGCAAATTATCACAGCATAGAGGACCCTTGATTTAATCAAGGAGGAGATAGAAAGTTTTCCTAGATTGTCATTGATGGACTACATTCAACCCTTTGAGTTGAATTTTAGAGTTTCATAAAATAGGATGAGCATGATCCTATGTACAATGGTTGGTTACTGTTGGGTATGTGTTATATTCTTTCCACGACTAGCCCCACGCGTTGTACGTTGCGTCGGGCGCAGCAAGGGGGTCACAAGGGGGGAGGCAGCCCCCACTGTTGGGGTTCAGGGCAGCGCCCTGGCGAAAATTTGTTTGGTGTGCGGACCCACTCATAAGCGGACCCACCCATGTTTTGTGCATGGTTTTTCACATGGTTTTGAGGTAAGATGGTTTTCGGCCCCTGGTATTTTGTAGATCCGGTCAAGGGAACTACGGTTATGTTCTAATCCAAGGTTAATGGATTGGGGTTTATGTATGCTTCTGAAGATGTATATGGCATGGCATAACACTAAAAGGAATATAATGAAAAGCAAGCTAGTCATCCCACCTGCAATCCAGGGAAAATCGTGTTTATTCCGTTTTATGTTTTATGCTCTCGCCATTGTTTATTTTCTCACAGTGAAGATTCATGTAGGATACTGCTCAAGTTTAAACCTACATTTGGCATTTGAGTCGTTTCGCTCAAGGGGACGCCTGCCGCCGAGGGTTTTTCGTCTCAGTCGAGACCATGTTTAGTGGAAGATCTATGGGATCGATTCTTGCGGTGAAAGAAGACGGCGAGCGGCGGAATGATAGAGATCGAGAAATTTAATGGTCATAGTTTTGAGTTATGGAAGCTCAAGATGGAGGATCTACTGGTGGATAAAGATCAGTGGATCGCAGTAGATTCGAGTACTAAACCAACGACAATGTCAGATGAAGACTGGAAGAAACTGGATCGGAAGGCTAAGAGCACAATACGGTTGTATGTCTCAGATTTCGTATTGTTGAATGTATCTGGAGAAGCTACGGTGAAGAATTTGTGGGAAAAAATTGGGACTTTGTACCAATCTAAGTCTCTGGTGAATAAGTTGTTCCTGCGGAAAAAATTGTATAACCTGAGGATGAAGGATGGAGACTCGGTGATAGAGCATCTGAACACCTTCAATACTGTGGTAAGTCAGCTGTCATCTGTTGATATTAAAATATCAGATGAAGATAAGTGCATCAGTTTGTTGTGTTCTCTACCAGATTCGTGGGATAGTCTGGTTATTGCAATAGGTAGCAATACAACTACCTTGAATTTTTATGACATTGTCTCAACCTTTTTGTCGGAGGAAATGAGACAGAGAAATATGGAGGGCCATAATGGAGATGCCTTATCTGTACGAGGAAGGTCCCAAAACAGAAACAAGAATAAGGTTTCGAGTGGGAGATCCAAATCTAGAGGGAGATCTAAATCTCCTTGAAAGTTTGTAAAGGTGTGCTGGAAATGCGGAAAGGAAGGGCACTACAAAAAGGACTGCAGATCTAAAGCTCCTGAGAAAGGAAAGGGATCTGATGATGCTCCTTCTGCAAAGGAAAAAACCACCTTGGATGAAGGTGGGGATGTGTATTTGGCTTCTTCTTCAAATACACATGTAGATCATGAGTCATGGTTGATTGACTCAGGTGCATCCTTTCACTTCACTTCCCATAGGGAGTGGTTCTGCGAGTATGAGAAATATGATGGTGGTGATGTCTTCCTAGGGGATGATAGGAAGGCCAGAATCGTCGGACGTGGAAAGGTCAAGCTAAAGCTGCAAGGTGGGAGGATTAGAACACTTCCTGGTGTTCTGCATATTCCTACATTGGCTAGAAATCTGATTTCTGTAAGCAAGATGGATGATGCAGGTGTAAAAACAGTGTTCGAGAAAGATGCCTGCAAGATGGTTCGGGGAGCACTGGTATTAATGCGGGGAGTTCAAACTGGAACTCTGTAAAAGCTACAAGGTAGCACTGTTATTGATGGGTGTAACAGTTCTATGGTTCCTGAAAGTGGAGCGGAAAGCCTAGCTGTCTCTGGAGAAAAGACCATGCTATGGCATCAAAGGCTTGGACATATTGGAGAGAAGGGCCTTCGGATACTGCATAGAAATGGTATGGTAGAAGTTATGTCTAATTTCTCTCTGGATTTCGATTTCTATGAACATTGTGTATATGGGAAGCAGAATAGGGTGAGTTTTCCTTTTGGTGCTAAGAGGGCGAACAAGATATTAGAACTTGTGCACAGTGATGTGTTTGGACCTGTGTCAGTTCCATCACTGGGAAAGTATGTGTACTATGTTTCATTCATATATGACTTCTCAAGGAATACATGGATATATTTCTTGAGGAATAAATTTGAAGTCTTTGACAGATTTAAAGAATTTAAGGCTCTGGTGGAAAACCAGACAGAGAAAAAGATAAAGGCACTAAGGACCGATAATGGTGGGGAGTTCTGCAAGAAGGAATTTGAAGAGTTCTGCAAGAAGTGTGGTATAGCACGACAGAAGACTACTCCATACACACCTCAGCAAAAAAAATTTGCAGAAAGAATGAACAGAACGCTGATGGAAAAGGCAAGAAGCATGCTCAATGGTACCGGGTTAGGACAAGAATTATGGGTAGAGGCAGTGGAGACTGCATGTTACTTAGTTAACAGATCACCTTCATCATTTTTGGAGGATAAGACTCCACATGAGGTATGGACTGGTAAGAAACCCTCTCTTTCACATCTAAGGGTATTTGGATGTGATGCATATGTACATGTTCCAAAGGAGAAAAGGACCAAGTTTGATAATAAATCTGAAAGGTGCATCTTTATTGGGTATAAGGATGGTTTAAAGGGTTACAAGCTTTGGAACCCAGAAACAAGGAAGGTTGTGTACAGCCTAGATGTGGTGTTTAGAGAAGTGAAAGATGTTGTTAAACATGAAGTCCTACCAAAGGAACCTGAGAAGATAGAGTTTGAGCTAAAGGAGGATGAATCGGACTCTACAACAGAAGAAGACTCAGAAGATGAAGAGCCACAAACTCCAGCTTTGAGAAGATCAGTTCGGGAAAGAAGGCAACCAGAAAGGTATAGTCCATCTACTTTTTGTTCAGGTTTTGCCTTAACTATAACTGATGATGAACCCAGAACTGTCAGGGAGGCAGTAGATTCAGAGGATGGAAAACTCTGGAAGGAGGCCATGGTTGATGAAATGGCATCCTTGCACAAAAATGAGGCATGGGATCTGGTGGAGTTGCCGGCTGGAAGGAAGCCCATCGAGAGAAAATGGGTGTTTAAGAAGAAGATGAATGTAGAAGGCAAGGTGGAGAAATACAAAGCTCAGTTGGTAGCAAAAGGTTATTCCCAAGTGTCGGGAATTGATTTTGGTGATATTTTTTCTCCTGTTGCCAAAGTTACTTCTATTAGATTACTTTTATCTGTTGCTGCTGCATTTGATTTTGAGATAGAACAGATGGATGTGAAGACAACATTTCTTCACGGAGATCTAGAAGAGGAGATCTACATGAAGCAACCTGAAGGCTTTATGGTGAAGGGTAAGAAAGAACTAGTATGCAGGTTGAAGAAGTCTCTGTATGGGTTAAAACAGTCACCAAGGATGTGGTATCAGAAATTTGATACCTATATGCGGGGACTTGGCTTCACCAGAAGCAAGGAGGATCACTGTGTTTATTTTAAATTAATTGGTGACCATGTTATTTATTTGGTCTTGTATGTGGATGATATGTTGTTGATTGGAAATGACAAAGAAATTATCCAAGATTTGAAGACCCATCTGTTCTCCAAATTCGACATGAAGGATCTTGGTGCTGCAAACTATATTTTGGGCATGGAAATTAAGAGAGATCAGGCAAAGAAGAAGCTTTGGTTAAACCAGAGGAAGTATGTTGAGACTATATTGCAAAGGTTCAATATGCAGGATAGTAAACTGGTGAATGTTCCTATTCCTGTAGGTGTAAAGCTATCTGCTGAACAGTGTCCCAAGACACGAGAAGAAGAGGAGGATATGTCTCATGTTCCATATGCAAGTGTAGTGGGTAGCCTGATGTATACAATGGTCTGTACTAGACCAGACATTGCACATGCTGTGGGAGTATTGATCAGGTTTATGTCAAACCCAGGGAAGGATCATTGGACAACAGTGAAGTGGGTTTCCAGATATTTACATGGCACTAGTGATTATGGCTTGTGCTACCAGGGAAGACCAGGATTGGAAAGAATGTTGAAAATTCATGGTTTTTTTGATGCACACTAGGCTAGAGATCTGGACCAAAGAAGATCTACAAGTGGGTATGTGTTTAGCCTATTTAGAGGCACAGTTAGTTGGATGAGTAAAAGACAGTCTGTAGTGGCTCTTTCAACTACAGAGGCAGAATACATAGCAACCACTCATGCAAGCACGGAAGCAGTTTGGTTGCAAAGATTGTGTTCAAGTATGGGGTTGGCACAATAAGATATAAGGATAGACTGTGATAGCCAAAGTGAAATTTTCTTGGCTAAGAACCCTGCTTACCATTCAAATACAAAGCACTTTGATGTTTAATATCACTTTGTTAGAGATATCGTTGAGGCTAAAAGGGTGTTGCTGGGAAAGGTGGACACTTTGAATAATGTTGCAGATGCATTGATGAAGTCTGTGAGCACTCAGAAGTTCTCTTGGTGTAGAGAAACAATGGGTGTTGAAGAATTGTCCCAATGACTAAGCTCTCATGTGGCCCCCTGTGGAAAGAAAACCACAAGTGGGAGAATGTTGGGTATGTGTTATATTCTTTCCACGACTAGCCCCATGCACTGTACATTGCGCCGGACGCAGCTGGGGGGTCACAAGGGGGGAGGCAATCCCCACTGTTGGGGTCCGGGCCCCCCCATTGAAAATTTGTTTGGTGTGCAGACCCACTCATAAGCAGACCCACCCATGTTTTGTGCATGAGTTTTCACATGGTTTTGGGGTACGATGGTTTTTGGCCCCTGGTATTTTGTAGATCCGGTCAAGGGAACTACGGTTATGTTCTAATTCAGGGTTAATGGATTGGGGTTTATGTATGCTTCGACATGTATATATATGTGTTGTAACACTAAAAGGAATATAATGAAAAATCAAGCTGGTCGTCCCAATTTTGGATCCAGGGGAAATTCTCTGTGTTTATCTATTTTATGTTTTATGCTCTTGCTATTATTTATTTTCTGTTATAAGATTCGTGTGTAGATAATTTTTGTTTAGGGTTAAAACCTACAGTTATGAGATCAACATTGTGCCTTGATTTGAGACAGCATATGTCTTACCATGCAAATCTAGAGCATTGTCACTTAGTAGCAGTGATAATGAAGGAGCCCCATTATTCTTGGAGAATTTTGAAGGTAGCTTCACTCATGAAGAAATGTAGGTTATGATGATAAATGGTAGACATATTGAGACGATAAATCTTTTCTCCTTTCTTGATGACACTTTCTCAATGAGCATCTCACAGCTCAAAGAGAGACTTCTACTTGCAGCAGATCTAGAACCTCATTGGTTTTGGAAGGCCATGGATGAGATGAAGGTCTCATTAAGAGATCTCATTGGAGGTGCACTTCAAAATTTCATGGAGTGCAAATTTCTTCATCAGTCTAAGGTGGATGGTATTCTACAAATGGAGGATACCATGTTTATGCAGAACATCATTCATCATCCACATTGGGATGAGTGGGTGAGGATGATAAGCAAGGGGTTGCAAGACCACTTGAAAATATATGACATAGGCTAGCAAGAAGCTTGGCTACGTTGGTTTCTCTTGGGTGAGTTTGGTTACTACCCAAAGGCTACTATTTTTTTGATCCATGCCTTGGAAAACACTCATGTAATGAAGAAGGAGGCATGGTTGCACTGGTTTCTCTTGGGTGAATATGGCTACTACCCAAAGGTTCATATTTTCTTGTCTCATGCCTTGTGTATCAATGACAATTTACAACAAGAGGAGGCATGTTCATCTTTGAAGTCCTTAAGAGAGTTTTGCCATCACATGACATCTCCTATGTTTATGTGTTTTGTATTGTTTTTAATATGTCATAGTACTCTCATGATGTATGATAATGGAGTTGATTTTTATTGGGCTGATATGACATTCCATATGTCCATCAGTATGTTGTTGTTACTCCATGATTCACTTGATGATGTGAAGAGGCAACAAGATCGCTTGTTGCTTTGGTTGCCTTTGGGGGAGTTTGGCTTGTCCATCTTACATAAAGGAGATGGAGGATGGTAGCAAGAGGCCCTACTCCGGTGGTTACTATTGGGAGAATATGGTTTGACACTTTGGTCTACCCATATGTCTCTATTTCTTCTTTTTCATAATTTTGGAATGATGCTTGGAACCAACAAGGCCAACAGGGCTAGAGATGAGGACATGTCAATGCTCAATGTACTTCATGAAACATGGGATGAAGAGATGTATTGTAAGATGGAGCTTTTGCTTTGTGAGAATAACCATTTTATTTTATGTATCTCATCTGATGATGTTGGACATCATATGGTTGTCACTTGGTACTTCATGGCAAGAGGAGGACATCTAACCATACAGTTGGAGGTCATTCTATGCATTTTTGAAAGACAAATTTGGAACCAAACATGCATGACACATTGCAGAAAATGGAGGCCTTCCTTATGTGGGTGCCATTTGGAGGGAAATAGATGTCTTATGCATCTAATTTTGTAGTTTCTTGAGGTCAAGAAAATTTTTACCGGGGAGGACTGTAATATTCCCAAATTTTCACTTGATATTTGGAATATTAGAGTTCTTAATTTTCTTAATGAATTAAGTAAATAAAAGGGTGGAGGGACCCATAATCCTCATGATGAAAAAATATCCACTTTTTGTGTGTGAATGTGGATTAATTAAGCCTAGATATACATAAAGGAGGTAGTGGAGCAACTACTAATGTGAATGGATTGGAGATCATGTCTCATTAATGAGATAGATCATGGAGGTTGATATAGTCAACTAAGATCTTGGAAGGAATCAAACAGAAGATCATGGATCATTTATGATGAGATGATGAAGGATTTGTGCAATTAATGCACATATGATGGAGAGGGTGTACATTGCACCTAGACATGATGGATGAATTGGGGAGATAACGCAGTCAAACATGGAGGATCATATCCACATACACAACACAGTTTAGATGAGGGCCAAGGCATGGGAAGGCTCAAAAACTATATAAAGGATATGAAGGCAACAATGAAGGTAGGCTATTGAATATATATTTTGAGGTTTGTTTAGATCTGGAATTTCCATGTGACATTCCATGCTTTCTTGGGATGTTTAGCAAAGATTGCAGGTGTTTTTTAACACAGGGTGTTCCTGGTCGGGAATCCCTCCTCTTTTATTGAGTGATCTCTTGGAAGAGGCTTGTACTTCATTCTACATGAGGCATTGGTGCCACTTATTATTTTCATCATCTACAGAATATCTACCTTCAGGAATTACGCAACTTCTGAAGATCAGTTTGGAAGGTGGAGGTTTTCTTCAGTATTTTAGCTAGAGAACCGGTGTAGGTTTATTCCTATCACCTTGGGCTTAAAGATCGGCATTCCCAGGGCTTCATTTCAAATCTAGAATCAGGCAAAACATTATTGACCTCCTATTAGCAGTAGTCCCATCAAGGATTACGCATTCCATCATTGCAGATCCAAAGGAGGAAGGAAGTTACTAGAATTTCAGCTAGTAATCCTGTGAGGGATCATCCCCTCACCTTGCCATCCCTATTCCCATAAGCCTGGAGTCTATTGCAACATATTTCAGTAGGCATAGAGCCTCTCCCTCTTGTACAACATAGTTTCTATAGCAGCTTCATATTTAGTTGTTGTAACTTGAAGGAGAAAGAAGAAGAGACAAGATCTCAAGCTCCTAGCTTGTAGATATGAAGGAGGGATCAACCCCTCAAAGCTCAGATCTGTTTGAAGAACATATTGTAGCCATATTTGGATTAGATATAGCTTCAAATCTGTATAACCCAGCGGTCAAAGGACCAAACCATAGGAGGGTGATTTTCCAAAGTTATAGATCTAGAAAATTCTGTCTGGGTTATCTTGGGTTCCCATCACATTGGCCAGATCTTGAATCTTGGCATCATCAGAGCTCCTGAGCTCCCTAGATCTGCATTCCCTTTTGTGTCAGTTCATGCATATCAATAGCAGAAGGGACAATGCAGTATTGCTTCCTATAAGCTCACCATTTACGAAGTGCTAGTTGTAGCTTCATTGCAAGGTGATTCTAGGCCATATCTTTGGCTAGATCTACTCATTTTCTATACATTGTGTAGCTGAATAATCTCCATATAATAAAATGGCTTAGCTTCTCTGTATATTCTGATGTTGTCTTAAATCTATTATTTACTTAGTTCCAGTTCTTATATTGTGTTTAAGTATTACTGCATTCTCCCTTTTGGGATTTTACAATTGTATGTACTTTTCCTCATAGCTCCCCACATGATAATATTGTTCCTTGATGGTGTCTCAGAAATAATTCCAAGTGGGTGCGGTCGAAAACAGAGAGGGTTCCCTCTCATCCTTTTGCTCACAGTAGGTTTCCCACCAATCCTTGACATGGGAGGTAGGAAAATTCATGAACCGAGAAATACCCTTCTAATGGATTCAACCACCTATCTATGACATCTACATATATTTGGTCCTAAAATATGGGAATGTCAAATTTTACTTGTACCTTAAAAGGAGTTGCACCTCCATAGTGGCTGATGGATGCAGATGTGTCATCGGTGGGCATTCGTTGAAGAATCTGGGCAAAGTTATCCATCATTATGTTTCTTTGTTTCTCGAGGGCCTTCTCGAGCAATATTTTGAAAGGATATCCTACTCCCTTGTATTTATTTTCATCCCCATGGGCATTCGTCAAGGCTTTTGAGGTTGATCTTGCAAAATTTCAACCAAATAAAGCCCTAACTCCTTATACTATGACCTCGTTGGGGACATGCAAAGAAGGAGTGAGAAAGAGAAAACCGCTCTGATACCACTGATCCGGACTTATGCAGGAATGTAATAAAATAAAAAAATAAACATAAACACAAATATGAAGAAGAAATAAGACTTGATTTCATTAATATCACATAACTTAAATATGCTTACAGACAGAATGGAAATAAACTAGCTAGGGCGGTGGTAGCTTATCTCTGAGAAAAGATGTGGCAGATACTAGCCTCTGAACTGTGTCAAAATGAGACTTGAAGGCCTATTTATTATTGTGAAACAATGGAAAACCCTAAACATCCAAAAACCTAGCCCTAGGAGATGAAGCGCCAAACTATGGGCCCCGTTGGGGTAAATTGGTACATCAATTTCCCAGGGTCGTAACTTTGGCATACAATCTTCGTTTGACGCACATGATACCTCATTATAAATATCTATCTAAGGAATAAAAATACTGACAACAGATATCAAAACAAGGAATTGATTTTTCTTGGAGGTGATTTTCCCAAAAGACGTCATTTAAGGCCTCAAAGTGGCTCTGGAAGTTTAGGACCCGAAAAATTGCCAAAAAATAGTAAATTGTGCTACAATTAAGGAATAGAAAAACATAAAGTATAAATGGTGGGGTTCCCATTGGAATAGGTGGATGGCCACCAATATCCAACTGGATCATTCTTCCCCCTTAGGAAGAAATGCTCCCCCTTGTGTTGAGTTCCTCCATGAGATGAGGAAACTTCTATTGAACCTGGTCCCTGGTGAGCCACTTGCCCTGGTGAAGGAGTTGGCCTGCTTTAACAACTCGATATAGCTATATCCTCTGCTAGCGGGTGTTCCTGATATGTGTGCCCATGATCCATTCAGTTGTGGATTTTTCCATTCAGTTTGGTTTTAAATCTATCGATGTGAGTTGTTTTGTCATGTTGGATGTGTCTAGTAGAGATGGAAAGTAGGGCTGAATGCGGTCAACATTGAACACTCAGAGCAGACCAAATAATGGTGGAATACTTAGCTCTAAGGCATTGTCCATTGCAGCCTTGGTGATGGTGTATGCCCCATATCGGAGTGGGCGATGCTTACGGTGGGGTCCGCGCGAAGCGCTCCTTATGTAAATGTAGCCACACTTTGTCGCCCACCTGGAAGTTGTGTGGCACCCGATGATGATCATGTTGTTGCTTGTACTTAGCATTGGCTCTGTCCAATATGTCATGAACCTGTTGGTGGATGTGCTAATGTGCTCAATGAAGTTGTTCGCCTTGTCAGTTTCAGACTAGACATGAGTCGAATCGACCTGAGTAGCTGCAAATGACATGGATACGTCAATGGAACACAGTGGCTAGAATCCCATGCCCACGTGAAAGGTGATGTGTCCAGTTGACCTGTGGAGGGCCTGGTTATAGTTTTTTTGTACATAGCAGAGGCTGTCATCCCATGTGAGTGGGTGCTATGAGTTGTACATTTGCATAATGTGTATGATCATCATGTTGATGAAATTTGTATGGCCATCAGTTTGGGGATGGAAAGTTGTGGACTTGGTGAGCTTGGTTTCCAGAATTGACCAGAGGTTGGACCAAAATGTGCTGAGGAACCTATTGTCCCGATCTTAGATGATAAACTATGTGATCCAAAAGTGTACCCACACTCGTTCAAAGTAGTAGGGGACTTTTGAGGTCTATAATGGGCCTCCTAATGAAATTATAAAACAATAGTGGAAAGAATAAAATAATATTTGATTACATCATCATATTTTAGAAGGAAAAGGAAAAAAGTATTTTTTCAACTCGTATTTTCAACTTATCTCCCAATGGGTTTACTCAAATTTCGAGTGGAAACACTCGTTGGATAAAAAAATTTATTCCTCATCTAAGGAGTACCCATGTTGCATACTTTCGATGAACCTTGCTTCACAAAAAATGAGAAATACATGAAAAACATGATTGCAATCACGTTTTTCATGTATTTCTCATTTTTCATGTAGCAAAGTCCATTGAAAGTATGCAACATGGGTACTCCTTGCATGGGGAATTTAATTTTGCATCCAACAAGTACTCCTGCTCGAAATTTGAGAAAAAGCTTAGAGAGATAAATTGAAAATACGAGTTGAAAAATTAATTTTATTATTTTATTATTTTTACTTTTTAACTCCAAAAATGGTGAATCTTCCCCCATGGTTGACATCATCATCTTGAATCCTATTGGTTCTTATAAATTTTATTTTGGTTGTAAATTTTTCTTAGGAGGCCCATTTTATACCTCAAAATTCCCCTAATGAATAGTTTAGCATTGGATTCTGCTGTGATATTCTTCTTGCAGACCACCATAATGGCTATCTTTGAGAATCTGCCGACAAACACTAAAAAAAAGTCATTGTGATGCTTAGTAGAAGGAAGGCCTGACATTTCATCCATGGAGATGGATTCCCAAGGTCAAATAAGGGTAGGCAACATAATATAGAGGCCTTGCTTCTTGATGGTCTGTTTGGAAATGGTGCAAGTAGTGCAGGATCTGATGTACTTCCCGACATCATGTCGAAGGTTCGACCAATAGAAATACTTCTTCAGTATTGCCAATTTTTTCTTGACCCTGAAATGCCCAATGACCAGACTGTAGTGCGCTTCCCAAATCATCTTGGCACATTCGCTTGAAGGAATGCAGAGATGTCCCTGGTGACATAGTAGTGCATCCTGGAGGTGAAAATTTGGAACTTGGTTACCCTCCAAGGGCGTCTTGTATGTGTGGTTGAATTATGGATCGCTCTTGTAGAGAAGCGGCCAATCAGAAGTCTCGTGCCCACAAGAGTTGAGCATGGTGGTTAGTGCCATGATCGGTGGTTGACTGAGATAGTCTACAACATTATTGGTGTTTCCCTTCTTGTACTTGATGTTCAAATGAAACTATTGCAGATATGTGGACCACTTCTAATGGTGATTGTTTTTCAACTTTCGTTGTGTCTGTATGAACTGCAAGGGTTGGTGGTCTATGTGGATGACCGTTTCCTTCCTCAAAATGTAATGCTTCCATTGTTGGCAAGCCTACACAATGGAATACATATCAGTGGGACAATTCTGGATTGTGTTGGATAGTGTCTCACTGTGATATTCCACTGGATGCCCTCGTTGAGTAAGAACAGCCCTAATAGCATAGTCACAGGAATCTGTTGTTAGTGTCCAACTATGAATGATATTATTCTACCCTTTCCCACATTAATTATCAATATGGGATGCATTTTTTTATTGCAAGGCTAACATGCAAATTATATGTAGATAATAGTTACACAATTACGTATCAATCACGAATTCAATAGACTATGCAAAACAACAACCCATTGTAACAAGAATGAAATGATAATAGCAATCAATTGTAAATAGCAACTATATTCATAGCATTAAGATTCACAACAATCACATTAAATTGTTACAGCAATAAATGGAATATACGATGCAATAAAAGAAACTAACACACACATTAATTCAATATCACTTGGTCAGGAGAGTGGGCCCAACTCCCTGATCGGGGTTGTGATAAAATCACAAACTCAAGAAAATATCAGAAAGACAGATTGTATTAAACTGAAACAAAGTATTGTTACAGACTCTCAATTCTCTCATAAGCTAACCTCCTCTCCACAACTCTGTAACCTCTCTTGTACAAATTATTACATTAATCGTTCATGAAATTACATTAGTTGTTTGCCTACATTTACAAAGTGGTTGTGATAAACAAAATTGAATGCAAAAGATAGCAGAGAGATAAATATGAAGTTGTTCCACCGTTGCAGTGTTGCCCCAATATAGGGCTGTCAGCTCAATGATTTTCCCCGGAATTACAAACTTGGTCATTTGACCTCTGAATCTGCAAGAATAATGAAATTATCAAGCCGCTTTGGTAACAGTCCCCAAGACTATGCTTCATTGACTAAATAATCCATAAAGACATGAGAAGAGGTACAGATGTGCAGTTTAGGACATAAATTTATTATTAATGATACAAATGAGGAAGGGAAATAGGATAAAAAGGAAGGTAAAGATGTGCATGTTGAGCTCCCAACATCTCCTCCCAACTAGTCTTTCTACATGTCCTCATGTAGCTCGTCACCTACGCAAGTATGGGTTAGAGTGGCTGTGATCAGCATGAATCTGAGCAAGCTCATATTTCCCAGCCATTTCTATTCCTGGAGGTTTATACCCATCTTTCATGAGGACTTAATTCAACCAATCATTATGCACATTTTAGGCCAAAGTGTATTGAACCGCTCGTAGCCAGATAATGGGAAACTTGAACTTTAAACCCATCCACTGGAGCCTACAAATGTGTATATAGGAAACATAATGTGGTATCCTTTCTAATGTCTGTGTAAAATTAGGAGCCCCAACAGGTTCATGTATCCTCGTAGCTGACGATGATAGCCTCCACCTTTTCTGGCAGTTGTCACGAGCCTTGTCTTGACAAGTGACCATCTGTTTTGTACACAAATTAGTGCACCACTTCTAGGTTGCCAACATTTTTGCTTTGAGTCCCTCAAGCTTCAAAAAGGTAGCATGCTTGTTGTAAATATTTACATACTCACCATTTTCCCTTTGAAGGACAAGTGTCTTAGTAGCTTGATTTTCTTCAAATGTGTCAAAGGATTTCTTCCATTTAATCTGATTGATTGTATAGGAAGTAAAGGCTCTTCATTGAAAATATCCCACAAACAAAACTGGATTGAATGTCTAATCATTACTCAGGAATTAATCTTGCATATACATTTCGCACATCAAGTGTTGATTCAAAAAATCATGAATTTACAATATGCAAAAAAAGTATATAGGATCTTCTATCTCATGGCTGACCTCATGAAAAATACTTTCCAAACAAAAGAAAAGATATTTTTTATGAAGAAACAAAGCATAGCTCTGAGCAAGGGGTCGGCAAGCCATCACCTATTGTGCCAAAGTGAACATATCTTCTTTATCGGCCTATAGTATTTGCACCTGCTCTTCCAAGTCCTTGATCTTCTTATGTTGTTTCTCCCACTTTTGCTTCTCTCTGTCCATCTGGTCTATGTAATCAGTGATGGTTTGTGCATCCTATTCACGAATCCTTTTCACTTCTTCTTAGTGGGTTTTCAAAGTGATTCTCTCTTGTTGTAGACAAGACACAACAACCTACCACTTTTGAATTTCTGCGGCCAAAAATAATTCTCGGGCCTCAAATAAATACTCAATGGGCTTAGTTTGTGTAGTGGCAGAAATTGTAGGATTTTCCATTATCTGAATTGTTGATGAGATGGCTCTGGCCCTGGATTTTTTAGCCTTTTTCCTATATCTCCTTACTTTCTTCTGTAAGTGCAATACCCTTTTTCTCCATTTACGATTTTCTATTTTTAATTTCATGACTTCGTTAAATTGGAACTGGTACCTTTCTACAAGAGGGGGTCTCCTTTTTTCATGTTTTTCAATGATTTCTTGTTTGACAGAGACTTCCTCTGCTGGTCCTATATCTGGTGTGCGAATTGGTGGATTATTGTCAACAAACGTGTCAACCGGCTCCTCCTTTACCCTAATTTCTTTGATTTATTCCTCCATTTTGGGAGTGACCCCTTCATTTTCTTCCTCAGGTCTTACGACCTCTTCATTTACTTCTCTAGGTCTTATGACCTCTTCATTTCCCTTTTATAGCTCTGGAATCACTGTGGTCTGCGGTGTAGTGTCCTCGACATCCTTCCCTTGCATCTATTTTTCCACAAGGGCATCTCCTAATTGTCAAGGAATTTTTTAAAATCCTTTTGGGTCAGTCTCAGCAATATTTTTTTCTTCTGGTGGCCCTGGAGGGGTGGCATCGACTATTACTTCTTTGACCTATTCTTCAGTCGACACTGGTTCTTGTGTGTTAATGTTGACCCTTATGCTTCCAGTTTTTCATATCTACGTGACGACGAGTACTGGCAACTAAGTAGTCATGTCAACCACTATACCCAAAATCGTTCGAAAAAATTCTAAAATTGGGGGAATAGCTTCTTCTTCCACCAAGTGCCGAGGGGAAAAAATTTTCTTTTCCCCTTTTGATAAAGTTGCAGGAAACGGGGAATGAGGAACATATTATTCAATATCTACCCTGACTATTCTTGCTATTTAAGTTTCTCACTTTTCACCCCCTTTGTTCACTAATTGAACCATGCTTCCTTTTAAATTGTCTCCATGTCCATCATTCGACACTGGTTCTTGTGGAGCAGTGTTGACTGCAAGGTCTATTTCTTCTACAGATTCCTGATTCTTTTGGGGTAGTGGTGGTTGTTCTTGTGTGAAATCACCACTTGTGATTCATGCTTCAGGTCCCAAATTTTCTTGGACAAGAGGTGCTAGTTCTTTTGTAACAACACCACTTTCACATTCCCTTGTGGACTCCTGATATATTTGAATGGGTGGTGTTGTTTCTTGTGTAATAGCACCACCTATTGATCCTCTAACTGGTGATGATACTCCCTGTGAATTATCAGTCGACACTAGTTCTTGTGGAACAACGTCGAATACATTTTATATCTCCATTCCTTCTATTCCCATTGAAATGAAAGGTGATTTTGGTTCTTGTGGAGCAGCATCGACTGTGGCATATTCTGTTTCCATTTCCTCCATTCCCACTAAGCCGACAGATGATGTTGGTTCTTGTGGAGCAACATCGACTTTGTCTTACTCTGTTTCCATTGCCTCCATTCCCACTAAACCGACATGCAATGCTGGTTCTTGTGGAGAAGCATCAACTATGGTCTCTTCTATTTCCATTTCTTCTCCTCCGTCCTCCTCCCTTGTAGATAAGACAGCCTCAAGTTCTTCTTCCGACAATTCAAAGAATTATGACCAAGGCATAGAATTTTGAACAAGAACATGCATTACCAATAACTAGACCAACCTGTGATTTGTGAGGACTGATAATAATTTTTTAGAGTGGCGGGCTGATTGCACCATTAGCTAAAGAATCTTCCATAGGAAGAAAGGCATATCCAACGAATGGATTTCTATATGCTAAAACTAAAGATGTGCCAGAAGCTTGAAGTGGTATTTGAACAGAGTAGCAAGTCGCCCTTCGTAGGTTATGTACCTTATCATAAAACATGCCACCTTGCCCCATGGATATGATAGTTACTTATGATCATATCCCCTTCCCTTATGAACTACTATCTCCCTGGCTTGTAAAAATAATTTTGGGAATTCCGGCAAAGGGGATTTCCAGGAGAACCATTTCTTCCCTTGTTGTGGCAGTCCACTGACAACTGAGATAGCTTCCTCTATGATAGAAATATCCAAACCCTACATTCCAGAGTGATTTACCTCCAAGTTTAATGCAAATTTGGTTGTGATAGTTTCGTCGAATCCTTGCAATATTTTAAAGTACACATCCTAGCCTACATCTAAAAATATTTTCCATACATCTGCATTGCTGCGAGCCAGAGTTTTTTTTTCTAGTTCATGTCTTACGGCGAGTCCACCCATTCTGTGATAGCTTAGTAACAACACTTTGGAGTAGTAGAGGAACGTTTGAGGAGATTATCGATAGGTAATTATTGCAGTGATGGAATGGTATAAAATGTAGTGAGGTAATGGTAAAATATGGAAGGTAATTTTTTTATAAATGGGAAAAATCATGGTCGATTATGGTAATGATGAAGGATGATTATGGTATTATTTTGAAGAGTTGGAAAGGATTGTTTAACTAACGTAAACGTACTTATATCAAGTCCTAATGCGTATTAATAACTGTGAAGAATATGGTAAGGGTCGTGGAGTGTATATATTGCCACAAGTTATGATGATGACATCGGAAAATCATTATTACGATTTGATTATGTCATTGTTTCAGTTATGAAAATACCTCCCCCCACCTAAGGGATGATTGTTCACAGTCGTGTCAATGTCATGTCAAAATAATTATTAATCAAATCCGCAAAATTCGATCAAGGACGTACCTGGAGACTTACCTAGGCAGAGTAACAGCCTCGAAAGAGTAACCACATTGATGGAGTAACGACATCGGAGGAGTAACAGCATCGAAGGAGTAACAACGTCGAAGGAGGAACAACACCGGGTACTTAGAAAAATTTTATGTAGTAACATCATCGGAAGAGTAAGAACATCAACGAAGTAACAACACTGAAGAAGTAATAGCATCGGGTACTTATAAAAATTTTATGGATTAACAACACCGAAAGAGTAACAACATTGGAGGAGTAACAACACCGAAGGAGTAACAGCACCAGGTACTTAGAAAAAATGTTATGGAGTAACAACACCAAAGGAGTTGTTATTCATTAGTAATTTTTACCTGTTTATATGACTAAATTCTTGTCCTAGATTTCTAGAAACAAGATTCATGAATCTTATGAGTTCTGAGAAATCTCACTGCCTTCATTTCACTTAGGAGAATTTTTTTCACTGTTCCCCTACTATATCAAAGCATGGCCAATCTATCATTCCTAGAAAACCAAATCTTAGACTTATGTCCCTCATCCTCACTATGTCTGCCACCTCTGACTTTACCACACTTTTTCTGATTGCCTAAGCCTTCTACTTCTACACCTTGGTTTACCAAGTAGCCCAAAAATTTTCCCCTACTCACCAAGCGCCTCAAGCAATGGTGCTTTTAAATTCCCTTTCTAGGCTTTTTGGATAAATCAAAGATTTTAGTTTCTTGGATGGAAATGCATAAAGAGTTGTCAAAACCCTATTTACATCTCCAAACCCCGATTCCAGTTTTCAGTCAAACACCTAATCCAAAAAGATATTCCAATAGGTCATGCATGGTCTCCTAGGTTATGCATTGTTTTGGTTTCCTAAATTCACTATGTTCATAGGTGCTCAAAGGTGAAATCAAATAAAAATAATGTCAACTCATGAATGTCTAAAGGGTGTCAAAAGACCTTCAAGGAAGGACCTCCTATATCAGAGCATAGAGTCTGCAAAAAGACATTTTGCCTATGTTAAAGCATTTATGCAGGAATGCTTTATTATAGTTATCAGCAGAAGAAAATCAGGGTAAGAGGCTAAAACTCCTCAAGGGAATCCACAGCAGAAGAAGAGAAAAATTCTTAAGTTCACAAAGAGAATCATTAATACAAAGATACATAAGCACAACTGTGCATATATTAAGGATTCATTAAAGCAAGAAATCATAGTGAGAAACCTCCTCGATGAAAACAGGCAAAGATTAAAAAATAACGATAGGGAATGACTTATAAGTCTTATTTTAGGCACACTTTTTCACCACACCAAAAAGATAGATTGAAAAAGTATCAGGGTGAAGGAGGCAAAGCTCTCATGAACAGTCAATATCCATGCAAAAGGTCAAAAAGGACAGAAATTCATTAGCACCACCAAGCCTAACATCAAAGCTTCTAAGTATGATAAATAAGAAAAGGCAAAAGGCCCTTAAAAGCTACAAGTCTAAAAAGGTACGCAAAGGTGACCTAAAGGTCATAAAACCCCATTAAAGATCAGAAAGTTTTTTCAGAGGACATTTGAAAGGAGGCCCCCCATGGTTTAAATTAGATAGAAGGGATTTTATTTGTCACAACACCAAAGGGATAAAATTCTAAAGAGTATCAGTGTGAAGGAGCCAAAAAACTATCAAGAACAGTCAATTTTCATCAAAATGTTCAAAGAGGGAAAACAAAAGGTCAAAATGTCCAAATAACACATCAAGAAAATCATGAGTCTTCCTATGAAGTGACCTAAGTTGCTAAGATTTCGAAAATGACCGAGAAGCCAAAATATTGTGTTATGACACCTACAATAGATTAGAAGTGGTCAATGAAAACATAGAAAGCATGGTGTATAGCCTTTGTAAAAGCATACCTATCATTTTCAAAAGCACTGAGAGGGAAAAGTGTTAAGTTCTCAAATAAATTACTAAAAGGCCATTTTTTATGTTTAAAGTCACCTCCTGCACAAAAGAAAGAAATATCAATGAAAGGAAAAAAGACCAAAAGTGAACATTAGTCAAGATGGGTTTTCATTCCTAATTTTTCCTAAGGGTATAAAAAATCCTAGAGTTATCATTCAAACACCATTTTTTTATTTTGCAAAAGGAGCAAAAGGAGCAAGAGGAGTTCAAAGCTTTTTAGGGTTTTTGGCAAACTTTTCGAGGAAAAAACTAATTGTGTTGTGCTCCTGAAAGACTGCGCTACGTGTCTGTACACACTACCTGTGCATTTTTCAATAGGGCGTTGAACGTCTATGTAGAAGCGCTACGCACCTGTGTAGCCACTCTACGTTCAGGAGGAACTCGACACCTTGCCACCGTACAGGCCTCACTCGATACCGCATGTAGAGACCGCCCGAGCGCTGCGCTCCTGGGCGTGCAGCGTGCAGCAACCACTCGACAACGCGTGCAGAGGCACTCGACGCTGCACTCCTACGTGTTCAAGGCTTCCAACCACCTGACAACACCTACATAGGCGCCTGAGCGTTGTGCTCCTATGCGTTCAAGACTTCCAGCGTCTCGACACCTCGTGCAGAGGCCACCCGCGCTATGCGCCTGGGAGTGCACAAGCTACCTGACCCTGCGTGCAAAGGCCGCCCGACTGGCCCATGCTACATTCCTGTTACCTTTTTCAGCTATAAGGTTTTGAAGGTATTTTGTTTTTCCCTCATTTTTTTATACTATCTGAGGATGAAATATATAAATTTATGAAAGGTAAACTTAAAGGGAATGTGGAAAAACCACAAGGAAGGAGGAAAACGCCTAATTCCCTGCTAAACAAATCCCTTGTTCAAAGGGCGCCCATCCATTTACATGCAAAGAGCACACTGAGGCCCAAATTGTTTTCCTTCATTCTTCCTTCCCCTTAATTTGCATTCATCACCTATCTCATCCTCATCTCACTTGCCCTCTCCATATCATCACCCAAGCATATCAGGGTTTGTTTTCAAAGACAAGGGAAAAAGAAAAAATGCCTAGAGAAGGCAGTGTTGACAGTGGCGAGAGAGGCCAAAAACCTATAGAACAACAAAGGAAGGGTGGGAAAGCAAATAGGTTTGAGCCTAAAAACTCTAAAGAATTGACAACCTCTCCTACTATAGTTTCATATTTCCAATAAGTAGGATGCTATGAGTTATGTGAGAAAGTGCAGAGAGTCCAAAGTCACCCTCAATTGACCAAACTTGTTTTCCTTAACCTCGATGACCATCATGTACATCTATCTGGAGTGAATTTTTAGCTGATCACCAATGCAATCTCTATGGCCACTAGAATACCTTGCATGGGAAGAAAATGGTTAAAACAAGTGTATCTAGACCTAAGCCATTATCATCCCTTCTTAAAACCAAGTTGCCAAGCTTATTGCAAAACCATTTTCCCCTTTTCTCATTTGTTGGATAGATATGCTCCTTTGATAAAGATCATTATGAAATACTTCACTTGTGAGGGTAGGTTTTCTAGGATCTATTCCTACCACATAAGACTATTCACGCATTTTAATAAGGCCAAACTATTCCATTTTCCCTACTACCTTTGTAAAATTATTGATAAAATATCATCCATTGTGAAAAAAAGGCCTCCCTCCCAACAAATTTCAAGTCTTTTCCACCATTCCCTCATCAAAATGATTGTCTTACACCAATTGGAGCAACAAGGCATCCCATGGGAAGTTTTCATCACCCATGGTGTTTTCACAAATCCACATCCCCTTCCTCTACAAAGTTTACCATCATCATCTCAACTTCCTCCTTCCACACCTCCATCACCCTCCAATGACCATGATTCATCCTCTTCACATGAACCCTCTCCCCAAACAAACCTCCCTCTTTCACCTTCCCCTAAAGACTCAGAACATGAAGAAAGCAGTGACAAGGAAGAACATGATAGTCAAGAAGAAAATGACAGTCAAGGAGAAGAAAGAAGTGATGAAGAGGAGGAAAATGAAAGTGAAGAAAGTGAAAATGATGGAGAATATACCAAGGACAGTGAAGAAGAGGCAGATGAAAGCAGTAAAGAAGATAGTGGCAAAAGAAATGGGCTAAATGATAAAGAAGGTAACAAAGAAGATAGTGACGACAAAGAGGAAGAAAATAGTGACCAACATGAACATGGAAGTCATGAAGAAAGTGATGAAAAAAAGGAATATGTAAGTGAATAAATTGATGAGGAAGAATAAATTAAAGAAATTGTTGATGGAGAAGAAAGTAGTGAAAAAGGCAATGAAACAAAAAGTGAACAAGAAGGCAAAGGCAGTGAGCTAAATGAGGATGAGGAATTCAATGACAACCCAAGTATAGAGGCAGATTTTGATGAGCAGAATGATGAAGGTAAAGAAGAAAACAATGAGCCAAATATCAGTGATAAAAGGAGCAGTGACAAAGATGAAGATATCAGTAAGAAAGAGGCAGAGTTTGAAAGTGAATACAGTGAGAAAATCAGTGTGGGTATAGACACACATAATGAGGCTGAAAATGACAGCCATGGTGAAGAAGAAGATCATGACAGTGCTCATGAACAAATCAGTGATAATAAAGAAACAAATTCTAAGGGCAAAGACAGTAGGCATAGCAAATATGAAGAAAACAATGAAGATGCCTCTAACAGTGACCCCATAGAAAGTGAAAGTAGTGATAAAGAGGCAGAATTTGAAAGTGAGTACAGTGGGCCAAATCATGAAGAGGAGGAAAGTCATGAAGATACAGATGTATAAAGAATTGATGAAGACACCTCTAATGTTGCAAATACAGAGGATGAAAATCATGAAGATCTTGATAGTGATACTAGCATGAAAGAAAATGAAAATGCCTCTCAAAAAGACAATCAAGAGAAAAGTGAGGAAGACACACATACATAAATAATAAATGAGAAGACAAACAACCCTAAGGTCACCAATGATCAAGTTATTCAAGTGAAACATGTTAAAACTTGTAATCTCACTTACCAAAAAGGATCAAGGAAAGTGTTTGCTGCCTCTAAGAGGCAAGGGACCTTGCCATGTACTTCAACTCAACCATTGGACAAAGGTAAGCAAAAAGTGAAAGAAGAAGAGGAAGATCATGAAAAATAAAGAGAGTTTGAACTCATTCACATAGACAGTGATGATGAGAATGAAACAAGAATTTCAAACTCCCTCCTCCAAGACACGAATGCACAAATCAAGGACTTGGAGGCTGAATTAGAAAGAGAAAAGGATGTGATTCACTTCTATCAAATGCAAAACAAGAAAATGAGTGCCCAACAAGCCATCCATGAAACAAGAACACTCAGGTATCGGAAAGAGGCTCAAAAGGCACAGGTGAAGTTGGAATAATTCATGGGAACTTATGAGGAGAGTAGTGATGAGGAAGGTCAAAATAGAAGGAGACCTAGAACTACGGGTCTAAGGAAATCATTGGCAAAGTAGAGAGAAGAAGAATCAGCCCAAGCGGAACAAATTTCTCTCCAAGAACCCCTTGCACTAGAAATTGAACATGATAGGGAATCATGGCTTGAGAGGGCTAACATAAACCTTGAGGCCAAGCTAGAGAAGGCCAATAAAGACTTCGATCTACAAATAAAAATGGCTAAGCATTATGCTCAAAGAGACCAATTTGCAAGGCAAGAACTCAAAAGGGCCAAATTGAGATCCAAGCACTAAAGGAGGAAAAGGACCAAGATAGCCTTGGTATTTTGGCTCAAGCTTCTTTACAAGTCTCCCAGGACCCATGAGGCACTTATCTACCAAATTTGGGAGAAATTGGACAAGTTTTTGTTTTTTGCAAATTTTGAGGCTAGGAGCGCAGCACACTTGATGCTATGCTCTTTTTCAGGAAACATTCAGGAGGATAGGCTTGCATTTTTGGATTCCTTATCATGAGAGTAGCATTCTAACCAATTTTCAGTTCAATTGGAGTTTTTTTGGCCCCCAAAAGGGTCAAAAACACTCATTTTTTCACCATTCTGCCCATTTTTCAGGACATGTGTTGTGCTCCTATCACTCTTGGAATTTTCACTTTTTGGATAGGTTGCAGAGGTTATATCAGAAAACCAATGGAAATTAGACTTCAAGGGCTTTCCAACAAGCCATCATGGAGCCTTATCCGACATTGAGAAGGCCTTCAAAACACTGATGTAAGAAGACCTATTTTTTCTATTCATGTGCTATGCTCCTGGCATGCAACTTCAAATTTGACACATAGTGCTACGCTCCTATGATTGAAAAGTCAGAATGTGCATTTGGAAAGTTTTTGTAGGATTTTTAGAGCCTAAAGGTCAATTTAATTACTAAAAATAGCTGGAAATATATTTATTTTAGTTATTTTGTGCCTTTTGCCTTGCAAGGCCTTAAGGACAATAAAGATACTTCTGTTTAGCCAATGGAATTCTAAATACTCTATTGGGTTTTTCTCCTCTTTTCTTGTTATATAGAGCATGAGGATTCATTTTAATAGTGGGCTTTTGATTTGTTTAAGAGCAATGCATGATTTTTGGAAATTGAAGAACAATTTAGTGTTGTGGAACTTGTGGATGATTTGCCTTGGTTGATAATGACGAAGGCTTGCTTACAAGATTCCTGAGTTTAGTTAATGGTGATATATCTCTTATTTTTCCATGTTTTTCTTGTATATCATATGTCCATTTTTCTATATTTCAATAGCTTGGAAGAGTATAGGATGAGAAATATTGTTTGAGGCACCTCAGTCCTCCTATTTACTATTGTGTTCATGTTTTCTTCTGCTGGGCTAGTTTAAGGAATTCTTAGTTGCTCCTTAGGCCCACCTAAGCTTGTATATTTCATTATTGGATTAATATGCTAGTTTAAAAACATGATTCATGGTAAGCCCTACTTATTTAATGTTATCTAAACTTTGTCTTGAAATCTCTCTTTGATGTATTGATTTATTAGGCTAAGCCAAAGAGGTCTTGTTTCGATCTTGCCCTTTGTATATGCTTATCGGTTTGCCTCAAAGTTCTTTATAGTTTAATGAATGATTTTTAGGCATTCCCTCTTCATTTATTGATGCTATTTGTCTCTTATATGTTTTCAAATCTTGAAAGTAGAATCATTGAAGTTAGATAAGTTGTCTTACTTTCTCTGTTCCACTGGATTGTATGTCTTGAATGTGTATTTGTTTAAAAGTATTGTCATTGAGTAAATGGTGTGCCCTATCTCATGACTAGTATATTTTGCTTATCAATATTTAAAATCTCTCTGTTCATAGGTATTTGACAAAGGATTCTTAACTACCCTTTTCCCTACCTTGGTTCCCAAACTTAATGTCCATTTCACCTCACACATAAACTTTAAATATCCATTAACTACACTAGATTTTCCCTGTGATGTACCTTGATTCATTATTGAGATATCAATGACTCCATAGACTCCATAGCCCAATTTATTTGATAAACTCTCACTCCACCTATCCTACTTGATCATCTTACCCCAACCAAACAAACAACAAACCTATACTTAACAACTAGCCTAAAATCAAACACTTAAAGTGAACAAGTTCACATCCTTCGCATAATAGAGAGAGCCCTCTCTAAGTCTAGGAAGGCTAGGTCCTAGGACTCAAAATACTGGTCTAATGTTACCTTGTGCATTTGGTCTACCAATCTGCTAAATCACGGGATACCAACAGAAGTAAAAGTATCGGGTACTTAGAAAATTTTCCACCACCCAAAGGAGTAACAACATTGGAGTAACGACACCCAAGGAATTGTTGGAAATACTGAGAGGGGGGGTTAATCAATATTCCTTTCAATTAGAGAATTAGTTAATCTTCAATTATTATCAGTTTTTGTACAATGATAGCAACAAACATGAGGAACACAAATGCACACAGTTTTTAAGGTGGAAACCCATTCCAGGACAAGAACCACCTAATTCTTTTCTAATAATTCTTTAATATTCAACTCCAATTTAAAATAAATCTCCAACTTCCTAGAATCTAGAAAATAATTCTTTTCCAGATCCCACTAGATGGATTCTCTAATGCCCAAGATTCTTTAGTAGTCAACTGAACGGATTCCCCAACACCCAATGAGCTACAACTTACCCTAGCACCACCCTACCATCTTATAGAAGAATAAAATAAGAATGGACTCTCGTACTAGGGAAAATGGTCCACTTTACAATGATATAGAATGATGTAGAAGAAGAAGACACACTAGAACATAACCCCAACTATGACACAACCCTAATGATGATCCTAGACCACCTGACACTGCCTCTTCAACTCTTGGTAGATATACACTAGTACAATTTGTACGATAATGTATTTACAATGACTTAGTACAATGATACCTTTACAATGATTATATGCAGTGTTGCCCACTTGAAGACTTCATGTGATGAAATTCTTGCTGTTGTTATATACCTTGGTTTCTCCTCTTGTCATGCTACCCTCTGCTGCACCTTGCTTTTCTTTGCTTCCCTAGAAAGTCTGGTCCTTTACAACCCTTGACAACACATGATCTAGATTTTTCTTTGCCTTCTAGGAGCTCGATATTGAATCTGGTGTATCTCTGTTATTTCAGATCCCAATATCTGATTTTTGGTACTGTAGTAGTCCTCTACGTTGTGTTTCCAATGCCATCGGTCTGACCCAATCTGGATTCTTCAAGGGATAGTTATACCCAATCTCTCACAATGCCCTAATTATGGATTGTTTCAGCAGAGCGAACTTGTATGGTGTGCCATGTGTCACAGTTTCTTAATTCAGCTCTAAAATTGATAGAGTGAAAACTATATATTGTGTATCATTTTCCAATTTTTACAGAATTTTAATTTGATACTCAGAGAGAGATTTATGATGAGTTTCCCAAAGTCACTTCTTTGAGATGAATTTTAGGAGCCTGCAAAAACATTGACTTCCACAGATCATATCTTCGAAAATATTGCGCACCTTGATCTAAAATTTTCACAGAAGCTTCCTCAGGATTTCGGCTTCACCTCATAAATTTTTTAGCTTTTGAACCTTCGTAGAAAAAAATTTAAAGTGAAAATTCCACGATGACCTGTTTCAGATGGCGAAAACCCTTGCATGAGGAGGATATGAGGATCACAATTTATATAAATGATTTGGTTGAGAGGGGCTTCAATAATCGAACATGGGAGGGATTTTAGGAGCTTAAAAAATATTAGTTATGACTTTCCAATGAACCATGCCACAACCCCATGGGGTTTTAGCCCACTAACTGGGGGTACAAACTTCAAACATGAATATCTCTCAAACCGTGAAGAATTACATGGTTTGCCATATATCAATGGAAACATCTCAACAAGTAGAAACTATAAAAATCATTATTGACCTAGAATATATTAATTTGGTAGGTAAAAATTCCCATGCAATATTGGGTTAGCCCCTGGTGCTGCTTGGGTTGACATCAATGACAACTGCTGATCAACAATATCCCCCTTTGGCATTGATGGCAACACAAGTACTCCCCCTGTGATCATGACACCTATTCCTACAACGTTCTCTCCCCCTTGACATAAATGGAAAAGGGTAACTCCCCCTAAAACACAACCATCCTGTGGACCTGTACACACTTCCACTCCCCCTGACAACAACCATCCTGTGGACCTATACACACTTCCACTCCCCCTTTATATTCTGAATAAGGAAAATCTAATGAGAACTTGGGAGAATCCCAAGCTTCTAGCGAAGATATTCCAATGCTTCATGAGTAATCTCATGTTCATCAACACTTCCTGCCTAATCTGCATCTGTAAAGGAATGAATAATGAGATTTTTACCCTTGGGATACCACAAGCCATATTCTGTTGTTCCCTTTAGATATCGAATAATTATTTTGATGGAAATAATATGTGATTCTTTTGGTGCTACTTGGAATCTTGCTACTTGTCTAACTTCTTTCATAACATCTGGCCAGGAGGCTGTTACATATAGAGGACTACCAATCATAGATTTGTACAACCTTTGATCCACGTCCTTAGATGAGTCGTCTATGCTCAATTTGCAACCTGTTACCATTGGAGTAAGTATGGGTTTGCAATCTTCCATTTTAAATTTCTTGAGCATTTCCTTGATGTACTTGGCTTGACATATAAATATTCCTTTCTCTTGCTGAGATATTTGAAGCCTTAAGAAGTATGTGAGCTCACCAAGTAAAGACATCTCGAAATCACTTTGCACCTTTGTAGCAAACTTATTACTTAGTCGATCATCATTGCTACCAAATATTATATCATCCCCTTTAGCTATTATACATGCTTTAGTTGCTTCATCCAGGACATATATGTCATTTGGAGCTCGACTTGTTGTAGCCACAATTTCACCATACATGCCTTTCCTGATTTCAGATTTTGTGGATTTGAATAGTATTGTGTGTCCTTGATCACACATTTGTCCAACACTGAGCAGATTGTGATTCATGATTTCAACCAATAGAACATTCTTGGCTAGAGTATATTTTCTTTCGAGAGTGATAGTACCTGATCCTATAACATTTTAATATCCATCATTTCCAAAGGACACTGTTCCATCCTTCTTCTCTTTCACAGATACAAATTTATTTCTATCTCCAGTCATATGAGTTGAGAAACCGCTATCAACATACCACAAATCTTTTTTGTTTTGAGCCTTGAAAGCGAGAGCACAATTATCAGTCTTATTCTTCTTCCATGTTTGTTCGTTCTGTGGCTTCGAAGATTCTTCTGGAGGATTTTCAAGTCTGCAGTCTTTGGCTATGTGTCCAAAGTTTCGAAATTTGTAACATTCAATATTATTTCTTAAATGTTCAAATCTATTGATGTTTCGTTAGGAATGGGAGGTTCATTTGACGAATCTGGGAAAGATTATTACGTTTTCCTGAATGATGCCCCATTCTATATTTATGATAAATTTTCACATGAATACGTATGTCATAAAAAATATGTTTTGTACTGGTGTGGAGCGATAAAAAGGTGTCTTTGTAACTCCTAATTACCTCACATTAATTGTCAACCCAGGGACGACTTTTTGTTTCAAGAGTGTACTCAGTCTGAGGCGGCTATTTACTCAAGAGTAATGTTTGTGAAGATGTAGTATAGAAATAAAAATGCAGAAATAATAAATGCTTGAAAAGAAATCTGCTTGAAAAGAAATCTAATTACAAATGACAGAAATGTAAAGACTACACTACAGCAACCTTGCTAGACATCGATTCGGGATGCAGTAGTAATAACTCTTTCCCCTAGAAATCGATGTGAGATGACCAAATCTGGGGACCTGGAATGATTAGCTCTGCCCTCTACAGTTTAGAGATCTCAAAGCAAGTGAAAACAACTCAAAGGAAATGAAATCTAAAACGCAAACTGGAAAGGAACAACAATCTAAAAGCAATGAACATGAATTGAATAGCAGCGTAAAATAAACAGTGAATTCAATTCATAACCAAGCAAACTAGATTTCTACTCTTTAATCCTGTCGACAGCCATGCAACAATCAACTATCGTAATTCATAAACAAAATGAACAACAACTGGAATTAGATACAGAAAAACAACATTTTATAACGATTGAATCATGAATCATGCTTCTTGTAAAGAATGGAATAACAATGACTCTGTATTTGATCCAATTAGAAATAACTCAATAAATAAACGAACTTCACACAACAGAAATAAACCAATAGAAATACAAACAGCAGATCGCTCCACCAGGGCCGGGCCCTCAACCACCGGTGAAGCGTTGCTGTGCTTTACTCCAGCGCTTGAGAAATGGAACAACAGTGAACTTCTTTATTAATCAGGCATTAATAATGTTTACAAACAGCTCACACTCTCTTAACAAGAGCCGATGCACAATTCTGCAAATTACAATAAGAAAAGTCTCTCCATCCCCCCAATACACAATACATGTTCTCCTTTTATAATCAGAAGGAGGAGAAATTGAATAGTAAATACAATCTCCCATAACAATATTGGATTTCTTCCAGCCAATTGATCAACAAGAAAATAGATTTACATCCCTCTTTCAACAACAGCAAGTCGAATTTGGCTTTGTAGCTGAGATTTGGAGGACGGCCGCAACCACAGATATGAGAACATCGTGCTCAAAGAACCCTGCGTTTCTCTCAGTACAAGCCGAATTTGGGCAAACCGTTCTTTAAAAAAGTTAATTGGGTCCGTTCTGAACAAAACCCATGTTCCGGATTTTCCAGATTCGTCTTCATTTGCTCAGAATCTCAACCGGAAAACTGTCACTCCTTATTCCAGCGCATTTCTGAGTTGGCACTTTTAATGATCAAGTCTTCAATCTAGAAATTATCTTGGAGGCTAAAAATGGTGAATAATGTTATAACCAACTTATTAAAACCATCATTGATAAAATAATTCATAATCATCAATTTATTAGAAATAAAGGAGAATAAATAATATTCATTCATAAGAGCATAAATCATTATAAAATGGATTTAAATAATAAATTATAATAAATGACGTGATGAAGAATGGTAGAAATGGGTGGAATAAACGTTCACAAGTGATAATAATAATGGCATATTAACGGCCCAACATACCCCCACACTCAATATGTTGCATGTCCTCATGCAACGAAAACTTGAATATATTGCATGTCCTCATGCAACCCAAAGACAAAAACCCATGTGTTAACCAAGCAATAAAAAATATGTTCATCTCAGCTCATGAAATGGATAGAACAAATGAATTCTTCCTTAATTAATGAACATTCACTTTTAGTAATCTTGATGAAGGCATAACAATTTTTATATTGACATTCAACTATATGTATATATGAAGTTGCAACAAAATATGATATAAGTAACAGCAAACTTCATTAACCATTTTCTCAAAAACTACAAACCAGCTTTTGTTGAAATTTGGCAAGTAAATTTATAATATATGAATGCCTCTATGATCCAAAAATCAGATCGTTTTGATGCACGGATCATGAGATATAAACAAAATGGCTGTAGGTGAGAGTGCATGATTTCCGAAATTTTATGAACCAATATTTTTTGAAATTGTCTGGGTTTGTATTAATGATACCTCTGCATTTTCCAAAAATCACAAGAATTGAGTTCATAGTTTTAAAAATATTATGGAAATCAATTTCTGCATTGTGTAAAAATGAAATTGTATGCCTTAAATGAGAAAGAAAATAGAAAACATCCATCATGCGTAGCAATTCCTCCCCCTCTCTGAAAAATTAGCATGCCCTCATGCGATGCTAGAAAAAAATTGAGGTGGTTGCTACCAGCTGTTGAATTCTATGCTTGGTGTAAAACAACATGGAATAAGGGAGGTGGTGAGAGTGAATAAGAATAGCAATGGATGATAAAGAATATGAATGACATGGTTATAAGAAAGAAATGAATGAAAGGAACACTCCCCCATACTCAAAAATGATATGCTGCTGAAAAAGGGAAAGTGGTAAAGATGTGGAATGAAGGATGATAAATAATGCTCAAAATGGATTTTCATGAAATTCTCCTAAATTCGTAATAAATCAGAAAATTATGCTATTTTACCTCAAGTTTTACCTCCAAAAATGTGGAATGACATATATGTACTGGTAGTTGTTGAAGCTGATGTAGGCAGAGTTGGTGCTGAAAGTGATGCAAAAGGTGGAATCCAGGTAAGCACATCATGTCTGAAGAATTGTTCACGTGCGCGAGCCTCTTCTGTTAAGTGCAATAGTGTGGTCATGCTATGAATAGAATTCTGCCCATACTTTTTGTTCTCCTGTAAACAAATCACTATTTGGTATACAATGTTCTTGAATCCATAGTGTAAGCAATAGATAAGATGCATGCAAAAATTTCAATCAGAAAAACTTATGTATACATGCAATACTAATATTTTGGCAAATCAACAAGTGATGGCAGAGTGCGGTAATCATATCACATGCAATCCCATAATGCATACATTCCCCCCTCCAATTGGAAAATGAATTCCATGACCATAAAGCATATGAGAGGTGTTGTGCTGATGGCAAGGCAAGGGAATGAACAATATATCAGTGAATGAAGCAGAGTACACATATCAATGATAGGACAACGAGGGTTATGATTATAATGAGAGCAGAGTGTGTAAAGATAGTTATGAATAAAAGATAGGACGCTTTGGATTGATGATAAGTTATGAAAAAGAGAAAAAGGACAACAATATGCCAAAAAGATGCTTTACTGATAGTATGCTAGCTGAAAATGATGCGATTGATCATAAAACAATTTCTCATGCATAAAGGTTCAAAACAAGGAAAAAGTTAAGGAAATAACTTCTCTGATAAAAAGAAAAAAATAAGAAAAGGGTATTATAATAATAATTGACGATAAGATATAACTTCAATACCATAAGCAGAGCCACTGCTGCCAGCAGGCGTCCATAGCCTCGGCAGGGTTTCTTTTTAACCCATATGAGCCAGAATCCTCAATTTATAACTAGAGAGTTACATTGTTGTTCTACATAAAAGATCAATGTGCTGGCGTGGTAACCAGATAACCACACTGCCATTCACTGGGATGTAGCAAAAGTGATCAGGTCGGCTCGTGATGAGACCTCCTGTTCCAAGGATAATTGGGCTATCCAATGGATCATAACCCTGGTGTGGTGGCCATAATGGGAATGTCACTTTGTTACAGCCTTATGAACATGGTAGGCTGGCTCGTAATGAGACCCCCTATCCTCCATCTGTGAACAAAATTTTGTTGTTATTACACAATGTTATGATAAAAAGAGGGAGGCTCAGTACTCCTTAAGAGCAGGGATGGTGGAAGAAGTTGAACATGTCAATAGAAAAATATACCCATAATCTCATTTATTACAGACAGAGAAGATTATAATCCAGAAGAGTGGAACCAACATGGTATTAAGATGATCAATCAATATCATGTTCAACAGAAAACAATGCAGTAAAATAGTATATAAATAATTGTGTCTCTTTTTAAAATAATCTATCATCAAGGAGCTATCATGTTAAAGATCATAACGTGAATGATATTAGCTCGCTTCAATAGAATCCATAATTCTTGTCCTCATAAAAATAGTGTACTTCATGCCATGAAGGGGAATCAGTAAAATGTGGTTGAGATGAACTAAAAATAATTCCACAAGAGGAAGGAAGGGTTGCTCCCAAAGTGTTGCTTCTTTGAAGGAACAGCAAAAACACTCGAAAAAAGTGTTGTTCATTGTAGGGAACAACAAAGGAAATGCACACAAAAAAACAAAAATACACACAAAAAAAGTGTGAAAATGCAAATGTCGTTCCTTTGGAAAAAGGAACAGCAAAAACACTCAAAAAAAGTGTTGTTCCTTGTAGGGAACAACAAAGGAAATGCACACCAAAAAGAAAAAATACACACAAAAAAAAAGTGTGAAAATGCAAATGTCGTTCCTTTGGAAAAAGGAACAGCAAAAACGCAAGTGTCGTTCCTTTGGAAAAGGAAAAGCAAAATGGACAGTCATACAATGCAAACATGCAAAAAAACAAATTAGCTGTTCACGGTATTGATGCTGAGGATGAGTTACACTTTGAATGAAGCAATACCTGAAACACAAAATATAAGAGAAATTAGAAAAAAAAACAACAAAAACGGTATGTAAATAAATAAATTAAGTTACAACAGCTATGATGTTATGTCAAAAAAAATGATCTCTTTGAAAAATGTTTTGGCAGTAGTGATAAGACATGAATCTTCAAATTGAAATCAATTCTTCATTTCTTCTATTACGAATCCGTTGGGTAATGAGTTAGATGAAATTCTTTTGTTTCATAAAATTTCTTTCAAAAATCACTCGTCCATAAATTGACCTTCTTTATTTTCCCCAGACCTGCAAAAAACGAGTGTCTACCTGCAAGAAAACATTAAATCATGGAGAAAGAGAGATGCGCGGGCTCCCCTAATCCAAGAATTATGCAAAAAACTAACAAGTAGTCACTCTGTAAAACAAATCCACGGAGAAAATAACAAAGTAAAATTTATTTGTTACCTGCGGGAGAGCAGTGGCCAATCATGCTAACCTGCAGTGTTTTAGTCACAACTTCTTTGTTTTTCGTCCAAATTGAGTGATTCCAAAGCCAAATGAGAGCTAATTCAAAGTTTAATCTCCAATAGCAACAGGTTTTAAAAATTCAATTATATGATATGTCAAATTTGTTTAGAACAACCTGCATAATAGAGTCATTTTCGATTACCCAATCTAGACCAACGATTGATATTTCAAGCATAGATTCTTCGTTTGATGTCGGATTCGAATGATTCAAATTGGAAATGAAAGTAGATTTATTTATTTATCTCCAATAGAAACAGGTTTTGAAGAAAAGAAGAATTGATAGGTGAAATACTGTAAGGAACATCCGGAAAAACAGAGTTTTAAGGGTGCTGATTTACGATAGACAGTCAGTAGTTTGATCATAACTTCCCCATACGATATCGAAAATGAGTGATTCCAATTGCATTGGAAACTAGATTCATAGGGGAATCTACCATAGAAACAGGTTTTAAAAATATGGTCATTTAGGCCTCCAAAACTGACTGTCCCAACTCTGTTCCTTAGCTGCCCGCTAGACATCCGGTCAATGTTTTGGTTCTAACTTTTTCGTTTCAAATCCAAATTGACTGATTCAAATTGGGTTAGAAAGTAGACATCAAGGGCTATCTAGGGTAGAAACAGGTTTTAAAAATATGGTCATTTAGGCCTCCAAAAACTGACTGTCCCAACTCTGTTCCTGAGCTGCCCGCTAAACATCCGGTCAATGTTTTGGTTCTAACTTTTTCGTTTCAAATCCAAATTGACTGATTCAAATTGGGTTAGAAAGTAGACATCAAGGGATATATAGGGTAGAAACAGGTTTTAAAAATATTCATTTTTGGTCCCTCAAAACATGACTGTCCCGACTGTTTTTCCAGAAAGTTCATCAAGCCCGCAAGCCAAAAAAATGATATTCAAGCATTTTTTCAAATTGGTGATAAAAATGAATATGAGTGTTTGTAGAGCTATTATTTCCATTATAAGTCATCTACATACACAAATGAATTAAAAAAATTATCACCAATATTGATTTGCATAGCATGTTGCAACAAAAAAACAACTAGTTTTACATAAAAAACAAAATGCATTTATTTATTCCCTTATTTATTTTATGTTTTATACTAACCTATTTTGATTTGAAAAATGAATATGACTACGTATATGAGTACTTCCAGTGGAGCCATTTTCAAAATAAGGCTTCATGTATACACATACCCAAATTTGAAAAATGCATATTAATGAAAATTAGGGTATGAGAAGCCAACTTCCCTTGAAAAAATGGTATGAAAAATTGTTGAAGCATAGAGTGATGATGCAAACACGTGATGGAGTGAAACCAATCTTCAATATATCCATTACTTTCTTGATTTCCCATCATACCATGAAGTTCTTGAGCTTTTAAAATGGTTTGTTGGTGCAACCTAGAAGAAACCTCATTTGCTTCCATAGCTTCTACAATTTTTGAATTTGAAACATTCTGAATCTCATTGTAAGTTTTCTCTAATGGCGCATGTGAGATAGAATGGGTGGGAAGGGTGGGTAAATTTGGCAGTTCAACATTGTAAGCATGTTGTACTGGTTTATTGTGGTGAAGGTGTGGAATTAGTTGAGCAGGAAATTCAAAAGTAAAAATGTTGGACAGTTTCTTACCATAACAGAAGATGTCCTTCATGTGTTCCTTCAAAGCTCCTTCTTCCAATGTTCCTGTCAATTAGTTAGTGAAATGGGTGGTGCTTACATCACCACTTGCATGAGATCATGTGATCCATTTTTTAAAAATTTCTATCTTTTTCCTAATCATTCACACAAAAATTCAAACATCTATTTCTACCCAACAAAGCAACAACAAATCTGTTAGGAAAGCGGACAGTGGAGCAGGGCTTTTACATGCTCCGCACGTAGGTTCTTACCTTCAGTTTTTAAGATCCAACTCTTCCCTAGCAGGCACTCATCAGATTCACACTACTCTTTAGAAATGGCTACACTCTCCCCGGCAACGGCGCCAAAATGTGGAGCGATAAAAAGGTGTCTTTGTAACTCCTAATTACCTCACATTAATTGTCAACCCAGGGACGACTTTTTGTTTCAAGAGTGTACTCAGTCTGAGGCGGCTATTTACTCAAGAGTAATGTTTGTGAAGATGTAGTATAGAAATAAAAATGCAGAAATAATAAATGCTTGAAAAGAAATCTGCTTGAAAAGAAATCTAATTACAAATGACAGAAATGTAAAGACTACACTACAGCAACCTTGCTAGACATCGATTCGGGATGCAGTAGTAATAACTCTTTCCCCTAGAAATCGATGTGAGATGACCAAATCTGGGGACCTGGAATGATTAGCTCTGCCCTCTACAGTTTAGAGATCTCAAAGCAAGTGAAAACAACTCAAAGGAAATGAAATCTAAAACGCAAACTGGAAAGGAACAACAATCTAAAAGCAATGAACATGAATTGAATAGCAGCGTAAAATAAACAGTGAATTCAATTCATAACCAAGCAAACTAGATTTCTACTCTTTAATCCTGTCGACAGCCATGCAACAATCAACTATCGTAATTCATAAACAAAATGAACAACAACTGGAATTAGATACAGAAAAACAACATTTTATAACGATTGAATCATGAATCATGCTTCTTGTAAAGAATGGAATAACAATGACTCTGTATTTGATCCAATTAGAAATAACTCAATAAATAAACGAACTTCACACAACAGAAATAAACCAATAGAAATACAAACAGCAGATCGCTCCACCAGGGCCGGGCCCTCAACCACCGGTGAAGCGTTGCTGTGCTTTACTCCAGCGCTTGAGAAATGGAACAACAGTGAACTCTTTTATTAATCAGGCATCAATAATGTTTACAAACAGCTCACACTCTCTTAACAAGAGCCGATGCACAATTCTTCAAATTACAATAAGAAAAGTCTCTCCATCCCCAATCATCCCCATCTCTGATCTTTGTTTTCATTTAAATAGAGAGAGATCAGAGAGAAGTTACAATAAAGATAAGTACAACATGATTTCTATTACAAAATTGGATTGCTTCTAACCATTTGATCAACAAGAACAAGGCGAATTTGGCTTTGCAGCTGAGATTTGGAGGACGGCCGCAACCACAGATCTGAGAAAATCGTGCTCAAAGAACCCTGCGTTTCTCTCAGTACAAGCCGAATTTGGGCAAACCGTTCTTTGTTAAAGTTAATTGGGTCCGTTCTGGACAAAACCCATGTTCCGGATTTTCCAGATTCGTCTTCATTTGCTCAGAATATCAACCGCAAAACTGTCACTCCTTATTCCAGCGCATTTCTGAGTTGGCACTTTTAATGATCAAATCTTCAATCTAGAAATTATCTTGGAGGCTAAAAATGGTGAATAATGTTATAACCAACTTATTAAAACCATCATTGATAAAATAATTCATAATCATCAATTTATTAGAAATAAAGGAAGATAAATAATATTCATTCATAAGAGCATAAATCATTTATAAAATGGATTTAAATAATAAATTATAATAAATGACGTGATGAAGAATGGTAGAAATGGGTGGAATAAGCGTTCACAAGTGATAATAATAATGGCATATTAACGGCCCAACACCTGGATGGAAATTTTTGTCTAGGAATTGTCTTCAAAGGTTGTTCTTGTGAATCTTTTCCAACGAAGTCTACATGCATCTCAGATCTCATAGGTTCATTGTATTTTGTTGTAGAAGGTCATGCTTCTTCTTCTTTGTAACCGATGCCAGTTCTATCGTTGTAAGATCGTTTATTGTTGATGAGTTCTTCCAATGCCTTTGAGCTGTTGGCATAGTTTTGGATAGTTTTTCCTTTCTTCACTTCCTCACGCATCGAGACTACTTCGGCCTCTAATTATTCCCTTTCTTTGTTTCTTTCTTCCAACTTCTTTTGAAGTGACTCTTCAATGCACTTGTGTTCTTCAACTTCAATTTTGAGACCTTGAAATTGTTCTTCAAGAGTATTGGAATGGATCTTCTCTGCCTTAAGATATTTTATAAGCTTGATTGCTTCCTTATAAATTTATTCTATGGTCAATCCTTCTTCTTCATTGTTTGATACCTCTTGTTTATTGTGCTTGGGTTTATTGTGCTTGGCCATAAATAATACTCTCTCATTGGTTTCTTCTTCGCTATCATTGTCTTCATCGGATGATGAGATATATTCTTTAGAGAGAAAGTTCCTTTTGGATCCTTGCTTGTTTAATTTCTTAAAGCCTTTCTTTCCTTTTGAGTTTCCATCACTTCTGTTTGGACATTTTGCTGCGAAATGCCCAACCTCATCACAACCGAAACATTTCAATGGAAGTTTACCTTTGAATTTTCACTTACCAATTTTTAGTTTTCTCATGAAGTAAGCATATTCTTCATCTGAAATACCTTCTTCATCATCTCCCTTTTCTTCACACTTGCAGGTGTATGTCTTTTCAATTGAAGGTTGTTTATCCTTATTGGTCTTCTTAGATGCAATGAACGTAGTTTCTAGATGCGAAGTACCCTCTTCTTCATCAAGTCTCATTTCATATGCTATGAAAACTCCATATAATTCATCTTTGATGAGTTTGTCCATATTTGCACTGTATTCTAAGAGTGATACCTTTGGGTTGAATCTTCCTGGTAACGTTCTAAGAATATTTCGTATAATAGTCTTTTCATCAACTGGCTCTCCCAATCCTTCCATAGTATTGGTTATTTCATCAACGTATTGGAAGTATGTAGCAATGTTGCAATCTTCTTTCATTCTGAGTTGCTCAAATTTTGCTCTATAGATTTGAAGCTTTGCTTCTTTGACATTTGAGTCACATGCATATATATGCTCAAGCTTGTCCCATACATTTTTGGCAGTTTTACAACCCAACACCTTAAGATAAGAAAATTCAATAAGTCCACTGATAATAATATTCTTTTCTTTTGCATCATTTACCAAATTCTTCTTACCTTTTTCATCCGTGGTTGATGTAAATCCATTTTGAACAGTGTCCCATACTTCGTAACCTTGCACAAAGAGATAGACCTCCATTCTTCCTTTCCAAAGTGCATAATTGTTTTCATTGAACAAAGATACACCATACTTGGTATGCTCCATGACCTCCTTCCAGCTGTTAAACTACTATTGAAGGAACCAAGCTCTAATACCAATTTTTGGAAATACTGAGGGGGGGGGGGGGGGTGAATCAGTATTCCTTTCAATTAGAGCATTAATTAATCTTAAATTATTATTATTGTTTGTACAATGATAGAAACAAACAAGAGGAACACAAATGCACTCAATTTTTAAGGTGGAAACCCACTCCGAGACAAAAACCACCTAATTCTTTTCTAACAATTCTTTAATATTCAACTCCAATTGAAATAAAGCTCCAACTTCCTAGAATCTAGAAAAGCATTCTTCTCCATATCCCACTGGATGGATGCTCCAACGCCCGATATTAACTGAACGGATGCCCCAACACCCAATGAGCTACAACTCACCCTAGCACCACCCTACCACCCTGTAGAAGAATAAAAGAAGAATGACCAGGGAAAATGGTCCACTTTACATTGATATAGAATGATGTAGAAGAAGAATACACACTATAACATAACCTCAACTATGACACAACCACCTAATGATGATCCTATACCACCCGACACTGCCTCTTCAACTCTTGGCAGATAGACACTAGTACAATTTGTACAATAATGTATTTACAATGATACCTTTACAATGATTGTATGCAGTGCTGCCCACTTGAAGACTTCATGTGATGAACTTCTTGTTGTTGTTATATACCTTGGTTGCTACTCTTGTCATGCTACCCTCTGCTGCAGCTTGCTTTGCCTTGCTTCCCTAGAAATTCTGGTCCTTTGCAGCCCTTGACAACACATGATCTAGATTTTTCTTTGCCTTCTAGGAGCTCGATATTGAATCTGGTGTATCTCTGTTATTTCAGATCCCCAATATATGATTTTTGGTATTTTAGTATTCCTCTACGTTTTCTTTCCAATGCCATAGGTCTGACCCAATTTGGATTCTTCAAGAGAGAGTTATACCCAATCTCTCACAATGCCCTAATTATGGACTATTTCAGTAGATCAAACTTGTACGGCGTGCCACATGTCATTTTTTCTTTATTTAGCTCTAAAATTGATAGATTGAAAACTAAAAACTGTGCGCTATCTACTAATTTTTATAGAATTCCAATCTGATACTCAGAGAGAGATTTATGATGATTTTCCCAAGGTCACTTATTTGAGATGAATTTCAAGAGCCTTCAATCCACAGATCATATCTTAGAAACTATTGCGCACCTTGATCTGAAATTTTCACAGCAGCTTCCTCAGGATTTCGGCTTCACCTCATAAAAATTTCAGCTTCTGAACCTTCGTATAAAAATACTTATAGCTCAAATGCCACGATGACCTGTTTCAGATGGTGAAAACCCTTGCATGAGGAGGATATGAGGATCACAATTTATATAAATTCTTAGGTTGAGAGGGGCCTCAACACGTGAATGTGGGAGGGATTTTAGGAGCTTAAAAAATATTAATTATAACTTTTCAATGACCCATGCCACAACCCCATGGGGTTTTAGCCCACTAACTGGGGGTACAAACTTCAAACATGAATATCTCTCAAACCGTGAAGAATTACATGGCATGCCATATATCAACGGAAACATCTCAACAAGTAGAAACAATCAAAAGAATTATTGAGCCAGAATATATTAATTTTGTAGGTAAAATTCTCATGCAATATTGGGTTAGCCCCTGGTGCTGCTTGGGTTGACATCAATGACAACCGCTGATCAATAGGAGTAACAAGATTAGGTACTTAGAAAAATTTCGATCTCCGGAGAATTTCACACCAATGATAGTACCTACAACAAAACAATTGAGTAGTAACAATGTTTTATTTATATAGATTATTATATATAATTTTTGTTTCTTTTTCTTTTCTTTTTTTAATTAGAGGGTGCAGAGGAGGAATTCTCTGCACTAACAACCTTCAAATCAGATTTATCAGAGAGATTTTTGATGAAGGAATCCTTAGAAGCTAGGTGGTGATACAATATTAGACGATGTCCATTTACTATGAAAGAAGCATGTGTATCTTCAATTGTGACAAGTCTGATATTTCCATTATCAAACACAACATCAACTTCGTAAGGTCTCATCCAACGAGAGAAGAGATTTCCTTTAAATTCTTAAAGCGGTAATCATAGAGTAATTCCCAATCCCCTCTGTGAAACACCTTATTCTTGATAAATTTTTCATGCCATTTTTTTCTTTTTTTCTGGATTGCAACAATTTTCTGGACAACCATTAAACGAATGTCATCCAGCTCATTTAGCTATTCCATTTGGTGTTTTTGGGCTTCTGAAATATACAATCCTAATTCAAGATTTTTTCTAAGTCTGTTAATATTGAATTCCACTGGAAACAATGGGGATTTTCCATAGACAAGCTCAAATGGTGAAAACATTGTTGTATTCCGCCATGTTGTTTTGTATGCCCAGAGAGCTTCAGGAATTTTTTCAGCTCATTCTCAGTGATTTCTTGCCACATTCTTTGTGAGAATATTTTCTAATACCTTTTTCATGCTTTCCACTTGATAGTGTCACCCTATGCTTTATTCCATACTTTTTCATAAGCCTTTCTATCATATGTGATGTAAATTGCTACCCCCTTATCTGAAACTATCTCTCTCAGAGCACTATATCGAGTGAAAATATCTTCGAATAAGAAGTCTAAGACAACCTATTTTGTTGCTTTCACAACAACCTTAGCCTCTACCCACTTCATTACATAATCCGTGCAGACCAAAATATGAATTTTCTGATGTAAATATGGAATGAAAGGGCTGAAAAAATCAATAACCCATTTTTCAAAGGGCTCAAGGACTACTTGAGGCTATAAAGGCACTTCATCTCATCAACCAAGATGACCCATCCACTGGAAACTATCAAATATTTGGGCATAATTTATTGTATCCTGAAAGGTGGAGGGCCATTAGAATCCCATCTGTAACACCTTATGACATGTCCATTTATTTGCAAAGTCTCCTTCATAAGGACCATCATGATCAGCCTTCAGGGCATCGTAGATGTCATCTTCTCCCACATAGCGTCGAATTTGTTGATCGATCCCTGTATGAAAGAGATATCCTGCTATTCAAGAATAATTGGCACTATGATGAATCATCTTCCATTGTTCCTTGTACAAAAAATGATGAGGCACCTTCCATGTAGCAATATAATTAGCAATATCTGCTTACCACAGAGTATGAGTAGAAATTTCAAAAATATTTTCATCCAGAAAATTATCCTCTATAGGTGTACCTTCATCGCTAGTATCCAATCTAGATAGAAAATCAACAACTACATTATCCTTCCCTGGTTTATCTACGATAGTAATGTCAAATTCTTGAATTAACAATAACCATATTGTAATACGACCGAGGGCAATAGGTTTATTCATCAAGTACCTGATTGTTGCGTGATCAGTGTGCACAAAAGTAGGATATCCAGTAATGTAATGCCAAAATTTATTAACAACATAAATAACAGTGAGGAACTCTTTTTCAGTGGCCATATAGTTTAATTCAGCAGGGGTAAAATTATTGCTGACATAATAGACTGCATACGGATTCTTGTCCTCTTGTTGTCCAAAAACTGCCCCAACTACTGTATGAGAAGCATCAGTGTGGATATGAAATGGGAATTTCTAGGCAGGACCTCATAAGATCGGAGCTTCACAGACTATTTCCTTGATCTTTTCGAAAGCTACTTCACGCTCATATGTCCACAAAAATTCTACATCTTTAGTCAACAGCTGAAAATGTGGAGATGTTATTTTAGAAAAAAATTCTATAAAATGTCTATAATAGCCAGTGCAACCAATAAAAATGTGTACCTATGTTGATGTCTTGGGTATAGAAAAATGTAATATCACCTCTACCTTGGCAGGATCAACTCGAATTCCAGCGACCGAAAGCAAATTTTCCATAACTATTCCCTCTTCCCTCATCATGTGAAATTTTATTATACTCAGAGAAACATGTGTTTGTTTGCATCTTTTGAGTAGCTTTTCTAAATTTTCCAACCCTTCTTCAAATGAATCCCCATATGGGGTAAATTCATCCATATTAATCTCGACACTATCATCAACTATATCGAAAAAATTTCTTAAAATTTCCCTCTAAAATGTTGCAGGCACATTACAAATACTAAATGGAAGGACTCGGTATGTGAAGGTTCCCCAAGGGCATGTGAAGGTAGTTTTATATTGATCCCGAGGAGCTATTTGGATTTGGTTATACCCTCTAAACCCATCTAGAAAGGAGAAAAAAATATTTCCAATTAAAGTATCCAGTGTAGAAATTTGATAACTGATATGTTATACACCGATATTCTCCTAATCACACACTATTTTAACTTCATGCACAATACAGAATCTCTTCTACCATTGATCATTAATTGCGGAAATAAAAACAATCACATGCGCACATTAAAACCATAAACAATCACACATATGAACACAGTATTTATGGGAAAGATTAAAGCTGAAAACCCCCAACTATCTGTATATTATATGTCATAGAGATCATGTAGCAATAATTATACAAAGCTCCTCACAAAGCTCTTAGTACAATCTCCAATTGCTACACACTAATCAAGCCCAATCTAGAAAATCACATGCTCCAATATCTGCCACCTAATACCCTGCCTCTACTGCACAATCACTGCTGAAGAATGGCTCTGAATGAACTCGAATTGGTCCAGCCTTGCTCACACAATCCTCATTGGCATCTCCAATCACTGGTTGTTGCAAATCATGCAACAGTATAGTCACAACTAATAATCACACCGCTCTTTGACCTACCTCTTCACTGGTCTCCACTGAAACTGTCCATGCACTGTAGTTAACTAGTGTATTCTTTAGTTGATTAATGAGTTAATAATTATTGAATTAATTCACACCACTCTCACTAGTGTATCAATCAGTTAGACTAGATACAACTAGCTCAACTATGTTTAACTCAGTTAAACTGAACACAACTCCATCAACTAGCTCAATAACTCCACCAAACTCTGTCACATGAGTTCTAACTGAAGTATCCATGAAATAGCTCCACTTAACCCTCAGGAATAACATAATTCCTTCTGTCAGCTCCTGTGCCACATCTGTGCACTTAACTAAAGTGCTCCAAGAGAATAAGATAATGTTTATAGTCCAAATATTATTAAGAGCTAATAATATTCGACATATCTATTTTTAGACTGGAAATCTAAAAATAGATTCCGCCCATTATGTCTAAAAATAGAAGTCCATCTATTTTTCCCGACTTGACCAACCATCCACAAATAGCATCCTGCAACTCATAGAACATGATCCATATGTCTAAAAATAAGGGGGGGGGCTGCTGAAAAATAACTGCGGGCCCACTTAGTGAAGGCGACTTCTTTCCATTAAGCTCATCATCTTGTTGCAATCTCAACATCCCGGGACTTAGTAGAATGAATAATAAGGAAATGATCCTTTTTGGTTTCTTTATTCAATTTCTTATAGTCCACACAAATCCACCACTTACCATTCCTTTTAGGAACAATAACTAGCAGGTGTACCCATTAACTATCCGAGATGGGGTAAATAAATCCTACATCCAGTACCTTTTGAAGCTCGTCTTTGACTATGTTCTTTAGGGAGGGGTTCATTGTTCTCTGGGGTTGTCTCACAGGTTGAAAATATTCTATAATATATATAAGATGGGTTCCTAAGTCAACAGGGATTCCCTTCATATCTATATAGTCCTAGGCAAAAGAATCCTTAGGGTTTCGAAGGATTTTCAGGAGTAGTTCAGTCTAAGGTGATGAAAGGTTTGGGTTAATGTTCAATGTCTTCCCTAGTTCTATTTCAATGGGGATATTTTCATGATGTGGAACTACATGAATATCTTCAACTTCTGGTTATGATTCAATGGTTTCCTGCATATTATAGCTCATGATAGATTCTAGGAATTGATGAGTTGAGTCAGAAACGGAATGGGGGTTTCTGATAAAAGTATTGATGGCATCATCCTCTATTTCATTTTTAAAATAAAGGGCTTTCCCAATGGTAAGGACTGGTTTGAGTTCTTCATTTTCATATTCTTACCCTTCTAGGGATAGGGGATTTTGTTTAAATGTTGATTTTTTTTATGGGCTTGGTTCTGCAGGGGGATAAAGAACAAGATTCTTTGTGACCTTCCCATTAGATGTTTCCATGTTTCCTGACCGACACCCTATATAGGTGTCTGCAGTTGCAAGGCAAGGTCTTCCTAAAATCAAAGGGTGGCCACCAGCTGGGGACTGTATTTGTAATACCAAGAGATCAACGGGATAATTACATGAGTCCACTAAAATGGTTATGTCTTCCAACTTCCCTATTGGCATTACTGTAGATTTTCCTGCCACTTATAGGATAGTAGGAGTTGGTTTAAGATTTTTTAGACCTAATGTAAGCATAGTTTTAGAGGTGATAACATTTATTGCGACTCCTAAATATACCAAAACATTCGGAATGTCAACCCTGTTAATCTGTACTGTCAGGATTGGGTTCCTTGGATCCCCATATTGAACAGGTATAGAATTTCCAAACTTGATGTCAGGAAAATTCCCCATAACATGAATGGTGAGTGGATCCTTTGATTGCTTTCTAGGATTTTTGGAACAATATTCTTTGATTGTCTTAGCGTAAATTGGTACATATCCCATAGCTTGAAGTAAGGGGTTTTTGACAAAAAAATTTTGCAGTTCCCCTAAGAAGTCAAACTCTGATAGAGGGTTCTATTTACATAGGGATATTTTTTTAGGATAAGGTATATTAGCTTGGCATCCCTGAGTAACAATTGGTTGAGGTAGAGGTTGCTTTATAGATTCTTGGTTTGATTGATCCCCAACTATATGAAGTTTTGGTTCCGAAACTTCGTCATCAACTTGTTCAATGATAATTGGTGAAGTCTAGGCATTCACTACCCAACCAGATCATAGATTTATCTCATTAAATTAAATGGTAGAAATGATATATGAAGGAAGGTTGAGAGTGTCAGCCTACTGAACTCCCTTATTGTTAGGATTTGGATTAGGTTGGATTGGAAGCTGAGGACGAAGGGGAGGATTGATGGAGGGAATATTAGAAGGTAAATGTTGTTGCTGTTGTGGCATAGGTTGGGGGAACTGTCCAGGAGGAGAAGGTCCACGCAAATTCTGAGACCATGAAGGGTTTGAGCTAGACTGAGGAAACCAAGGTTGCCAAGGCGGGTATTGACAATACTGAGGCCATGCATGTGAAAAAGGTACTGACAGAGAGCCAATATTTAAATTACTAAAATGTTGAGAAATGTCCTAAGGCATACCTTGATTCATATTTGGTGGTTGCGACTACCATGGCTTCTTGGAACCCATGAAGTATAGTTGATCTACCTCTTCATTTTCTCCTTGAAAGACTGCCTTTAGTACTTGAAGAGAAGGACACGAGATGGTACAATGACTCTATTCACATATTGCACAATTTTCTATAGTATTCAATGGAAATTCCTTCAGCATATGTTTCTTCCTGCTTTGAGGGTAGAATATGGCCATGGTCTTCTCCAATTCCATTTTATTTTGTTTTTCTTGTTACACCATTTTTTGGTCATCTAACCTGTTACTATTAGATGGACCAAATTACACCATGTAAGACCAATTTGACCCTAAGTAAAGTTTCTTTCACTATGCAAAATAACTTAGTAATCCATATTTATTAAGTTGTTTATGTTCTAAACAGGAAACCCCATGAGGAAATATTTAATAAATCCACATTTGTTTGATTTTCCTCCAGGGATAATTAGTTAAACAACAGTTTAATTAATATTTCTGGTCATATTCAACCCAAAACAAGAAAATTAATTAGATAAATCATTATTTATCTTATTATTTTCTAGGAATAATTATTTAAACCTTATTTAAATAATATTCCTTGTTAAATTTGACTATTTATCATTTATAAATAATTGAATAAATCATTATTTATTTAATTATTACTCAATCACATCCTTAAAATAATAAATAAATCATTTATTTATTTATTATTTACAAATAAAGGGATTTGACAAAAGTCAAATTCTTTTTCCCTCCAACAAATATAATAAAATATTCCATAAAATTTGGATCTAGATTTGGTTAATAATATTTTAATCATGCACCAATATCTATACTAACTCAATATTTTGTTATAAATAGAAGGGTTTTCCATTCACTCACTACCGTTTGTTGCCTAAAGATAACTGCGGATGTTATACTTTTGGTCGGACTTTGATCCTCCATCATTGTCATATTTTGCTACCATTTTTTTTGTGAGCTCCCTTTGAGTTCCATTTTTGTCTGGGTTTTCTACACCATCAAGAGAGAGAATCTTAGATCTGAGCTAAGTCTTGAGGACTTAAGACTTGACGATCCCATTGAGTGGGACTAGTAACATCTTTCTATGTTCCCTTCCCAGGTGTCAAGAAATAAAAAAATTATTTAAAAATATTCATGTCTTGTCTATTGGATGCATGGAGCAATTGTTGCTTTTATTTACTGCTTAATGTCTTTTACTGCATAGATCTAGATTTTGTAGCATTTATCTTGGTCAAATAACTGCAGATATAAAGAAATTGGCAGCCATATTTGATGTTAGGGTTGTTTTTTATGCACAGCTAAAGTGAGATTTTTTTGTACGCTTGTGATTAGAATTCATACTAACAACTGGCGACTCCACTAGGGTTTACGATTACGACCTTTGTCGTTTTTCAGATCCCTACATGACCAGCTACTTCAAGCCCTAAGATTTTTCTTCAGTTTCTTGTTTTTATTTTCTTGATGTTTTTTTAACCTATAAAACCCTAAAACATTAAAAATTCCAACTTTCGTTTGTTTTCGGACCTATTGTGCAGGTGATAGGCATCAGTCACAGCTGAGACAACAATTTTTTCTGAAACTTGCTCTCGAGAGTGTCAGAAGTGCAGGTCACACTTTTTGGTCCCAAACCTGTGACCTGGACCTTCAAGGCACAAAAAAATACCCCAAACATACAACCTCTGCAGAAATCAGGTAAAAAACCATGACCTGTACTTTTTGCGGGAATTTTTCTGAGATTTGTCTGGGTTTGTCTCGGCCTCTGTTCAGGCTTGTCTAACCTCTGTCTCTGTCCGTTTTGGACTTGTACTTGCTTTTTTTTACTCATTTAAGTGGGAACCTAGCCCCTGGGGCTTCAACCCTTCACCTTTCCTGGGTGGAGTTCATGGCGGTCGTTTGAATTTCGGTGTGTTCAACCATTTTTCGGATACGATCCCTTACCTTCGTTGTAGCTCCTAGAGACAGACTAGAGTTGTGATAGACCAGTGCCTAGGACATCTTAGCATAGCAAGGAGCATATAGTGTGATGTATGAAGTTGTCAACTTCATCTCACATGCTATCTCCTGTAAACAGGAAAATAAAGTAGAATAGGACCAAACTCTCAGAAACTGACATAAGAAAAGAGATACTGCAGAGGCAAGATGCAGAACTCTAGTACAAAAGCAACAGACAATTTAGAGACAGTTTACTGCAAAGCGGCCCGATTCAAAAATACTTCACAGACATAAGTTATCAGAAGGTGTACGTAGTGAAATAAATATTGAGAAGATACTAGTTAACATTGAGCTGATACCCAGATATACAATACCACCATGCATGGGCTTACCAATCTAAGAATCCATACATGATAATAGCATTTTAAAAGCACCCTCCCAAAGCAACTAATATAGCAGAAACGTGGACTAGATGAGTAATGGAACAAAATATCATGCATGAGCCATATTTAAAGCGCTTGACTGATCCGAGCATGGGAATCAACTAGGATGAATCCATACCAAAAATTAGTGAGCCACTCGCATTCCAAAACATGATACAAGAAAGATGGATGAAATGACATGTTCTATTAATATAACACAATAAAGAAGATTATAGACTGTGAAATACCAAAGACCAGAATCCTCTTTGACAGATAGAACTCCTCTTCACTGAGACCCTATGGGCTCTAAGCCTTCATACAAGAATTTTACAAACTGTATACAAAAAGTCTTTCACTGCATAATTTTCTGATAAAAATTTGGAACCCTTACAATGTGTTTCTTCATGGCCTTTATAGGTGAAACCAGAAACATAGTAAAAGAGGTAGGTGATGAAAATTTAATTTTCATAATTAAATCAAAATGGTGGAAACATTTGCGCCCATACTGCTGAATGACTGTGCTGTGCTGTTTGTACTCTGTGGCCTGCTAACTGAAATAAATGCACTGGGTAGAAATCTCTCTCCGGGACACGGTAAGGCAGTAAAATCACACAAATATCCGTCCTTGCCTGGGAAGAAAACTCTGTTGAAATAAAACCTTGAGGACATTATTTTTTGTGTATAAATCTTCCGAATGATGTGCAGGACCTTCAATTTGGTACTCTGCTTCAAAAGGCTAGGACAAGGCCCCGAAATCTTCAGCTACCTGCCTTTAATTCTCTGCTGAACACTGATATTCTTCATCTTCCCCATTAATATCTCCATTTGTGAAATCGGTGCCTTGAATGTCCCTGCAGGGTTTGACAAATCTAAACCCTACCTCTTAAATTGGAGTCTTGTCGCAACAGCCTCCCAAGCTTTCCTCCATAAGTTTTGCCTCTAAAAAATTGTCCTTTGACGCAGCCTCGACTTTTGTAATGGAGGCTATGAGTAATGGCATATTACCTCCATTCGCACCCTATAAAATCCGCAAACATGTTAGGAAAACCAATGCATGGGCATGCAGGCACAGTAGGGGTAATGGTGTGACAGTCTCTGAGCGGTTGACTGGTGGAGAAATGTGGGATGATGGTAGGAAATGCAGCGTAACAGTGTGGAGTGGTCGTGGATAAAAATGCGAACATAATCGTGAAAATACGTAATAAACGATGAAATGGACCAAATATAGATCTGGGGTGGCGGAATGCACGTGGAGAAAAACTGGGAGATAGGTGGCACGATATCGGGACAACGGGAAATGGATGACGTGGAGTGATGACTGTGGGAACTGGTTAAAGACGGAGATAATCAAATCCTGACCGTTCGATCTCAGGAGGAGATCGAAGATTGGAAGAGCGCCGGAGGCAATAGATAGTGGGCCAGGGGCACTATTGGCTTAGGTTAATGTTCATGCAGCTTCAGGGTATGACGATCGTCAGATGGAGACCTTTAGATTGGACGGCTGACAGCGATATCGCTGCACGTCCTGGGTCAAACAATAATGCGCGATGGCGAGCGGTTTCGAGGCCGTACGCTGGGACGCGTGGCGAGCGCTGAATGGAATCGCTAGCCGAATGGGAATTACTGCCTGCCGCCGAAAGGAAGTGCGATGAATACCGGGCAGTTTTGAAACAGTGGACGTGGGGCGGGGACTACAAGGCAGGAGAGATGCGGTACGTTGATCTATGGTTTGATCGGACGGCCCAGAACACGCCCGATATGCATTTGGTAAGCGCCTTTCGGCCTGACGCGTGGTTACAACCTTTGGTCACGCGGAGTAAGAAAACAGAGGGGCTAGGGCCGATAGGGCTAAACCTTAAATATTTCAAATATGAAATTTTCAGCCATTTATAATGAATTTTAGAGGCGGGAAATGGAAACGATAGATACAAAAATGATTTTCCAAGTCTGAAAGGGGGAATTTGAGAACTCTATGCCAGATTGCTTGTGAAATTCTATGGGAAACGGATTATGATCAACATCGGCTCCATCTGGGGACGACACGTTCATCCCTGGACGCGTCGAGAACTCGCAGACCCTCTGATCATCCCGTATACAGACTCTGCTCTCCAACACCTCCATTTTTCACTTTATCATTCATCACAACACCAACATTATTTAAACAAAAACAAAAAAGAAACTATCATACAATATAATACATCAGGCTGCCCCTGCCTGGATTAGAACTGGAAATAGGGTTTAAGGAATTGACCATTTATAGAGGCATTCAGCAAGTCACCCTGTAAATTCTCCAACCTGAAAGTATTATTTCCCCCTTGTTCCACAATTTTGAAAGGACCAAACCAGAGGGGGTCGAATTTTCCATGTTTACCCTTCTCAATTCTCCAGATATCCCATCTGAGCACCAAATCACCAATCTGCAGCTTCCTGTCTTTTGCATGCTGATCAAAAATATGTTTCATTTTCTCTTGATATTCCATTAACCTCTGATTCACCTGGCCCCGTGTTTCTTCTAATTCCACCAATTGATTGATTCTCCTGATCATATCATCAGGTTCCTCCTGGCTTTCTTGCATGAAGCGGGCCACTGGTAAAGCCAGCTGTACAGGAAGAACTGCTGCTTGTCCATATACCAATTCATAGGGAGATTTCCTAGTTGCTCTTTTGTTGGTAATTCTATTAGCCCATAGAGAAAACTTTAATTGGGAATCCCCATTCTTCTGATTTTCATTGATAGTCTTCTTCAAGGCCCTCACCAGAGTTTTGTTTGAAGACTCTGCCAAGCCATTTCCTTACGGATAGCAAGCTGCAGAGTGACTCAGTGTGATATTATATTACTAGCAGAAATTCATAAATTTTGCAGACTTGAAGGCCTGTGCATTGTCAGTCACTATTCGAGCAGGACAACCAAACCTAGATATGATGTTTTCTTCCATGAACTTCATGATCACACTATCTGTAGCATTCCTTGCAGGTATGGCTTCCACTGTTGGTCCCAGGTGTTTTGTGATTTGGCAAATCAAAAGACAAGGCAACATGTCAAGACAATATTTTGAGTTCCGGGATCTAGTCCTCTTTTTTTCTCGAGAGAGGGATCTCTAAATCTTTGATCGCAAAGGTTTATCTTGTGTGCTTTGAGTATGATTTTAGACTAGTTATTAAGTGCATATGTTTGTTTGGTTGGATTGAGTTGATACAGTAGAACATGAAAGGTCTAGGAAAGATATACAGAAAGAGGAAATATCTGGTTCATTGGGCAATGTAGTCAAAATAAGGTCATGAAAAAATCTTCAAGGGATATGGGATATCAAAGGGCAAATCTAACTTGGCCACAGGATCCTTTTGTTTTTGGAATGAGATGGACATTAATGAGTTGAAAAGAGAAGTTTAATTCTCAACAAAGGGAACTTGAAAACACAACTTAACAATAAAGAGATATTTGATAGACAGGGCTAACCATAAATTCTACAAACATTCTTCAAGCAAATAATGACTTCAAGAAAACTTTTAAAATGAAATCTAAGATTCGGGGAACTCCCTATTTCCTCAAAGATTTTATTTTAAAGGACTTAGAAAACATAAAATATTCACTGATACTTGCAGTCATAGAAGAGGGAACACCTAAATAACATCTATGCTTACAACTATAACGACCTTCAAAACAACTGTTCAAGAATGGCAAAGGGCAAGATCAAAACCGACCTCTTTGATTAACTTAAAACAATGGTACTTCAAAGGGAGACTTCAATAATAGCTTTCAAGTGATAGTAGACAAGCAAGGAGAACCATAAATCATGCTGAAACCAACTATTTGAGCTATTAAGGAAATAAACAAGCATGAAGATTAAAGAGAAAGTTTAAAGCCTCCAAAATACTTCAGCAGAAGAAAACATAAAACAATGAAGGATGAACAGGTCTAAGGTGCTTCCAGGAGTCATTTCTTAGCCTAAAAATTTCGGCCCTACGTAGTAGAAAATTATGGAACATAATGAAAACACAAAATCTATATTTAACGGTTAGGAATACTTCACCAACAACCAAGCTCATGGATCCAATGATAGAGCCTTCTAATGAACAAGCATGCAACAACATCAACAGGGTTTCTAAGACTTCAATTTCTCCTTCAACTTCAACGGACTATGTATTTATTTCAAAGAGTTTCAGTATTACGGCAGCGAACAACAACCAACCCACTTCTCATCTTATGCGAAGTACTTATAGGAAGATGAGGAGTTGAGATTTTAACAAAATATCTTAAGGACAATTAATGCAGAGTGAAGACTTCTCGTCCCTTTGAGAGGCTCAAGGGAGAAATTTACAGGTGGATCACTACATTAACTGTTTCACAATAAATATCAAAGCTCGGTGGAAGCTTTGTTTGAATTTGAGGCTCTGTGTATGTTTTGGAGTAACTCTGTAGATATTTATGCATTGGTTTCCTTGCAGAAATAACTTCTTGGCAATGCTGGAGGCAGATATTTTTTCGAGCAATAACTTCGGCCTCTGTTCTGAATGGTTTGAGGTGACAGGTGGCTCTTTGTAGTAGCTGAGGAATCAATTCGCCTCAGTTGAAGCGGTGGAAACCTTTCTGTCAGAGAAACACTTATGATTTTCTTAAATATTGTCTTAATTCAGGGAATTAGGTTTTTATAAGCATTCTTAGCCATAATCCCCCAAATCTGTCTTCAATCTTCTGTTCTTCCGTGCTCTGTTCTTTAAAACTTATACTCTTTTAAAATCGCGTTAAAACATAGTGTCTTGTCAATGTGTAGAGCCGCACCGGGCCTTTCATGGTATCGACGCCCATGGAACATCGATCAAATGCCAAAAGGGAACTCTGCAAATGGTTCTTTCCATAGGCCGAAGGCATGGGAATCGTCATTCCCAACTCCCAACTTTTCTTCAATAAACGACGGAGACCCTTTAAAACCTGCACAAAACATAAAATAAATAAAGAAATCATGCGTTTTTAGCTTTTAAACTGCTTCAAATGGCGGGGGAGGAGCGTAGCCGTCGGATAAAAATATCTAACGGTGGAGATCGGCGCAGAACAGGCAAAGGAGAGCGGGGAGAAGAAATAAGGCAGGGTGGTTTTGGACCGTCCGATCTGGACACATGGACGGTCCAGATCTAATCGGAGAATTACAATCGGAGGGGGAAAACAAAGGGCGCGATTGGAAAATGCCGATGCGATTGTGTGATCGGGGAGATTTGTGCGATTAAGTGATGACCGTTGATTTGAGGATCAGATCAACGGTGGGAAACGAATCAGCGGGTTTTGAAATGGCGGTAAGACTTGTGATCGGAGGGAATAAGGATCGTTGGATCAGCGGGAAATGGACGGACAGGATTAAATCGAAGCCATCGTAATCGGGGAGCGTTGAAAAGGGGATGCGATTTAAAACTTGCGATTAGAAACTTGCGATTGAGTGATGGCCGTTGATCTAAGGACCAAATCAATGACGGGGAATGAATCGGAGGGATCGCAATCGGAGGTGGCAGGTAGGAGCATGCGATTGAGTTTTTGCGATTGTGATGGAGCGATTAGCGCAGGGCCGTTGGATCAGCAGGACAGATCAACGGTCAGGATAAGGTCGGAGGATCGCAATCGGAGATCGGAGGGAAGGACTTGCGATCAATCGCATCGCAATAATTTGTGATGGATCGATCGGAGGGTGCACATAACAAGTTGCGATTGCGATCGGGCGGGGTGCTGCGATTGGCGCTCTACCGTCAGATCACTGCGGAAGATCAACGGTGAGGAACCCATCGCAAGACTTAACGTGATAAGACGATCGCATCGGGGATTTTCAATATTACAAAGGATTTGTGCACCCGCCTGACTTCCGATTGCGATTAGCACTTGGGACTTAAGCGCTTGGTCCTGGGGGACATGCATGTGGGGGAAGTGGTTTAGGACTTAGCCCAAGGGGCTTAGGTCCAAAAACTTGTTTTTTATGAAAATTTCAAGGTTTTAAATGGATTTGGGGGGGTTTCGGCTTAGCTTAAAAATAGTTTTAAACCATGTCCGGAGGATTTTTCATGAATGGAAGGGGAAACTTATGAAAAGTAGAGGAATAATATGGAGAAAAAGGGGAAGAAAATGAAGGTTACCTATGAGTGGGAGAAAGGGAAAAGATGATGGTTTCTTCGGTAGTTTCTTACATGAAATCAACAGAATTAAGAGGAACAGTAATGAGGATTTTGGATAGAGACATGAGGCCTACAAGGAGTCTTCAAGAGCCAACGGTGTTTAGAAATGAAAAATTGTTCCTTGAAGGCTCAAAACAGATTTAGCCACCTTTTGGTATAACAAAATATTATAGGTGGCTAACACCACCCATTTAGTGAAATAATATGTGGCAGTCAGTATCCATTTATGTTGTCCACTTGATGGAGGATGTATCTCACCTATAAAATCGATACCCCATTGTTTGAATGGTTCATATACATGAACTGGAATCAGGGGAAATGGTGTTGATTTCTGTCTCTCAACAAATTTCTGACATTTATCACATGCTCTTACCCTGGCAGAAAAATCTCCAAAAAGCTTTGGCCAATAGAAGCCAGCTTTCAGAATTTTATGAGCTGTGGCCCTCCAGCTGTAATAACCTCCACAGATCCCTTCATGAAATTCTGCAATAATGCTCTCTTCTTCATTTTCTATGAGACACGGGAGTAAGATACCTGAGGGATCTCGCCAGTATAGCCTGCCATTGGCGACTATGTATTTCTGTGATTTCAATCTCAGCGCTCTATATTTAGTTTTGTCACAACTTAGAGGGCAGCTGAGTGTGAGGAGATATTCTACTATCTCTTTGTACCATGGACTGGTGAGGTACTTTAGATGTGTTTTTGGAGTAGCTACTCCAATTCCATGTCGTTCTTCTTTCTCCTCAAATTCTTCACCTGCTATAGTTGACAAATTTATGCCCAGGGCTTGATAGTTTGATTCAGATAACATTTTTGCAAGCCCTTGTCCTTTAATTAGCTTAGTAGGGTGGATATCTAGGTCATATTCCTGTATTTTAACAATCCACCTGCCCCTTTTTCCTTCACTATCCCCCTGAATAAGGATATATTTTACAGCAGCTGCGGGTACAAATGCAGTGATGTGGGACTGTAAGATATATACATGGAATGCTTTGAGGGATTTCACTAGAGCGTATGCTTGCTTTTCCAATATGTTATACTTTAATTCTGCATCACGGAGCACATGACTGAAAAAGGCAATAGGTTGCCTATACCCTTCCTCATTTTTCTGCAATAAAACTCCTGCTATTGTATGAGGTGATGCAAAAGAGAAAATCATGAAAGGTTTATCATAATCTAGTATAGCCAACACAGGGGCTTCTGCAAAAGCATTCTTTATCCTGGTAAATGCCTCCCGTGATTCTTGTGACCACTTTACCTCATTATTCTTCTTCGACATATCTGTTATATGCCTAACTATCTCAACATAGTTAGGGATAAACCTTCTCAAGAAATTTATGTGCCCTAGGAATACTTGTACTTCTTTTTTATTTCTAGGGAAAGAGATACCATTTATAACCTCTACCCTCTTAGGATCTATCTTCACCCCATCTTTAGTAACGATGTGTCCCAAAATATTTCCCTCTTCTAATGCAAATAAAGACTTTTGAGGATTCAGAGAGAGACCATACCTTCTGCATTTCTCAAAATTTTTCCGCAGATGTTCAATGTGCTCAGCATCGTTCTTGGAAAATACAGTGATATCATCGAGGTAGACTACCAAGAACTTCACTTGCTCCCCAACAAAAGCAATATCCATTGCCCTCTGAAAAGTGGCCCCTGCATTAATCAATCCAAAAGGAATCTTGGCATACATAAATGTACCCCAGGGTGTGGTGAAAGAAGTCTTCTTTTGATCTTTTGGAAGTATAGACACCTGGTTATAACCAAAAAATCCATCCATCATTGACATTCTAGAAGCTCCAACCACCTTCTACAGAATGTGATCCACTTTAGGCAGTGGGTAATTATCCTTTAAGGATGCTCTGTTTAAATTTATAAAATCCACACACAGCCTTATTTCTCCATTCTTCTTGCATACAGGGACAAGGTTTTCCACCCATTCAGAGTACCTCAATGGTACAATTATTTTGGCCTTCAACAGCTTCTTAATTTCTTTCTCAATAGAAGGCAGTAGCAGGGGATTTATTTGTCTGAGCTTCTGCTTATGGGGCTTTGCATCTGTCTTCAATGGAATTTTGTGCTGCATAATACTGATATCAAATGTTTTCAAATCCTGATAGGACCATGCAAACACGTCTTTGTAAGACTAAAATAATTTCTAATATAGCTCTTTATATTCTCCAGGGATCTTCTTGGACAATTTGACAATTTTGGGGTCAGCCTCAGTACCCAAATTCAGGTCTTCAACCTGATTTTCTTCTACCACTTTGTTTGGATGCAATGAGACATCATTCTTGTCAAATAATCTTTCTAGAGGCACCAGCCCTATAGGTATAATATTTCCCTTTAGCTGCAACACTTTGCTTCCTGCCACTTTCTCCTCCCAACCTCTTTTTGGAATAACTTCAAGTTCTACCTCTTCTTCATCATCAATCTCCATATTGGAGAATTCCCCTAGTGTTTCCAGGAATCTCTTCATCCATTCTTCATCCTCAAATACCTGCCAGTGTTTTATGTTATGCGGGATTGAAGGCCGGTAACGCACCTCAACTTCATATCTTAAAAGAGGGTTTTGAGGTGGTCGAAATGTACTAGCAGCCACAGAAAGGGAATCAACCATCCTATTCTGTTCTCGGGGCATGAATTGGATATTGAATGCCAAAAAGAAGTTTTCTACCATGTCCCAAACTTTATTCCTATAAACCCTTAGCCTAGGATGTTTGGTCTGACACTGATTCTTCACTTGCTTAACCACTAGTTCTGAATCTCCCAGAACCTTTAAACTTTGTATACCCATGCTCCTAACTGTCTGTAATCCCAATAGAAGTGCTTCATATTTAGCCACATTATTGGTGGCTTCATATTCTAATTTGAAAGACAGCGGGATCCATCTTCCTGCAGGAGAGATTAATAGCACTCCAACTCCATTTCCTTCTCTTGAATTTGCTCCATCAAAATGGAGTGTCCATATTCCTGCTTCCATGTTTTCTAAGGGTTGTTCACTCTTGATCTGGCAGAAGGATGGTTCATGAGCATAATCTTGATCTTCTTCCAGCATCAAGCATGAGAAATCTCCTTCCTTATTGTAGACTGGTGAATTTACAGAGTTGTCAGCCTTTGTCACCATCTTGACAAATCTAGTCTCCCTGTATAGCCTCCTCTCCTGGCCACCAAAAACAAGGATAGTGGCATATGTTAAATCCAACTTGATTGATCCACCAATTTTTATTCCCTAGGACCTTGACAGCAGCATACCAAAGCGAGCTGGGATGTCAGCCACCACGATGTCCATGACTACACTTTTTGCTGGGATTTGGGCCAAATTGACCACCAAATCCTTGATCATCCCTAAACATTTAACTCTTTTGGAATCAAATGAGTAGAGGTATTTATATGGACGTGTGATTTGTAAACCTAGTTGTTCCATGACTGACAGAGGCATAAGATTATGGGAAGCTCCAGAATATAACATGCAGTTATGTAATAACAGGTCATGGATTACTAGAGACACATAGAAGGGAGGAGTAGAGGGATCTATCTCCTCGACATGTGGGCCAAAAACTACCATGGGCCTCTCTTCTTGAAGGTTGAGACTATTTGGGATGATTGGTGCTTCTGGAGGGAGCATGAAAGATGTGACTTGAGACTGATATGCTGGTTGTTTTAACAGTTCAGTCAAGGGGACTGAAATTTTGACTTTTTCAAGTTCCTTTTGCAGACTAAAAGCAAGAGGGGACTTTTCTATCACAACCTATTTTGACTCTTTATTTTCAACTGGGGGCTTGACTTATTTAGACACATACTTAACATTAGGGGGAATGACTACTTTTGAAGAAGAAGGAATTTGATCATTAGACTACAAAGGTTTTTTTAGAGGTTGCTTACCTTTTTCTGCAGCTATCTGCATTGTAGACTCCTTCTGAGAAGGTGCTTCCTTTTGGGGTAGCTCTTCTTCTTGCTCTTGGGTACGAGTCCTCTTCCTAGAAGATCTGAGATCATATCTTCTATTGAAATGTGCTTGCATGAAATCATCAAATTGTTTACAATAATGATCAAATTATGCTTCATCTGTGTTTCTAGTCTTCTCCTCTTCTTGCGATGAGCACCCAGCTTCATTATTTCCTTGCAAAGGGAATTATTCTCCATCACTATTTGAAAAGGTGAGATTTGCATCCTCCAGCCTATAGGCAGTGTCCTCAGTGGAGTCATCTACTGGACCTTCCAGGTACAATGGGTGTGGCACTTGATCCTGTTGCTCCTTTGATTCCCTTGGAAATATTTGCAAGGGTGATTTCCTATATTGAGGATTGTAACCTCTGTTTGGAGCATTCTAGAAATTCCTAAAGGCTGAATTCTTGGCTTCGAATTCAAGCTTGACCATTTTCTTAATAAATTTACTCATTTCTTCCATTTTTTCATTGGCTGAGTCTTTGTCTATGTTAGAGGTAGATACCTCTTCCTTGCCCCTTCTTCTGGTATCTTTCTCAGCTCTTCCTTTTGATTTTCCAGTGGAGGCAAATTTTTCTTCCAACTCTAGTGCGTCTGCCTGAGCATCATCCAGGGTAGAAGGCTTTCTTTCTCTGAGAGAGAAGCCAAATTCTGAATCAAATGCTTCTACAAAAAAAACTTTAGCAGGAGTTTGATGGGGTTTCATATCAGCAGGGAGACTCAGATATAATTTATTAAATCTCTTGATAAATTTTGACACTCCTTCATTGTGTCTTTTCTTTAGTGTATTGAACTCAATAAGAAAATTTCCATGATCTTTCTTTCCTCCCCATTTCCTGAGAAAAGTGTCTTCCATGTTATCCCAAGTGGTAATAGAACGGCCAGCCAATGTCTTAAACCATTTTCGAGCTTCACCATCTAGAGATTGAACAAACAGTCTTAAAACCACATCTAGATGTTCAACATTAAAGTTCTCTGCAAAGGAGCAAAAAGTCTCAAGATGTTTATGAGCATCGATTTCATTTTCTCCATTGAATCTGGGCAAGACCTTCAGATAATCCTGGGGAATATCATTCAGCACTTGAGGTAATGCCAGGGGAGCATATTTATTCATCAAAAAGGCCGGAACATTAGCTATTGGAGGAGGTGGAGGTAGTGCAATAGTTTGATGAGTCAGAGGAGGAGGAGGAGGTGGAAGTGGAGTGTGAATAATAATAGGAATATACTCAACTATAGCTTGAGGGGTTGAGGGGAACAAAGGTCTATTAACAAAAGATACTTCAGTTACTTCCTGACCTCTTCAACCTCGGGAGTAGGATGAAGACTGTTTTTATTTCTGATACCTTCTCGGGGTGGACTATCTGAATAATAATAATCGGTATCTCCCACAGTGGAGTCTAGAATTTGCAACTGAGAATCTTGAGAGGAAGAGGATGGAAAGTCTTCTGTGGACACTTCAAGAATTTTGAAACAGGTTGATCTCCTCTCCCTCCAATTTCTTCTACGTATAATCTGGTCAGGGTCAGACACTGAAGGTGTCTTTCGCTTAGACGAATCTGACCTCGGGTGTGACTTACAAGGAGCCAGGACTGCAAATAGATTTATCAAATAACAAATGTGGAGTCGCCAAGGTGAGGGATCTACAACTCTCAAGTCTCTGTGCTCACCTATTTAGAGAGTGAATATGATTTTGTCGAGGCCCAGGGATTCTTATTTTCTTAAATTCGTCCCTGTCAATGGTGCCAGAAAGATGTTGTAGCTCCTAGAGACAGCCTAGAGTTGTAATAGACCAATGCCTAGGACATCTTAGCATAGCAAGGAGCCTATAATATAATGTGTGAAGTTTTCAACTTCAGCTCACATGCTATCTCCTGTAAACAGGGAAATAAAATAGAATGGGACCAAACTCTCAGAAACTGACACAAGAAAAGAGATCTGCGAGAGGCAAGATGTAGAACTCTAGTACAAAAGCAACGGATAATTCAGACACAGTTTACTGCAAAGCAGGCCGATTCAGAAATACTTCACAGACATAAATTATCATAAGGTGTACGTAGTGAAAGAAATATTTAGAATATACTAGCTAACGTTGAGATGATACCCAATTATACAATACCACCATGCATGGGCTTACCAATCTAAGAATCCATACATGATAATAGCATTTTAAAAGCACCCTCCCAAAGCAACTAATATAGCAGAAAGATAGTCTAGATGAGTAATGGAACAGAATATCATGCATGAGCCATATTTAAAGTGCTTGAGCGTCAAGTATGGGCATCGGCCCAGGATGAGTATTTACAGAAACCAGTGAGCCACTCACATTCCAAAACATGATACAGGAAAGATGGATGAGATGAAATGATATATTAAATAACATATAAAAGAGAGTTACAGACTATGAAATACCAAAGACTAGAAACCTCTTTAACAAAAAAAAATCCTCCTCACTCAGACCCTATGGGCTTTGAGCCTTCATACAAGAGTTTTACGAACTGTATACAAAAAGTATTTCACTACATAATTTTCTGATAAAAATCTGGAACCCTTACAATGCGTTTCTTCATGGTCTTTATAGGGAAAACTAGAAACATAGTAAAAGAGGTAGGTGATGAACATTTAATTTTCATAATTAAATCAAAATGGAGGAAACATTTGTGCCCATACTGCTGAATGACTGTGCTGTGCTATTTGTACTCTGTGACCTGCTAAATAAAATAAATGCACTGGGTAGAAATCTCTCCCGGGACACGGTAAGGTAGTAAAATCACTCAAATATCCATCCTTGCCTGGGAAGAAAACTCTATTGAAATAAAACCTTGAGGACATCGTTTTCTGTGTATAAATCTTCCGAATGATGTGAAGGATCTTTAATTTGGTACTCTTCTTCAAAAGGCTAGGACAAGGCCCCAAAAATCTTCAGCTACCTGCCTTTAATTATCTTCTGAACACTGATATTCTTTATCTGCCCCATTAATATCTCCATCTGTGAAATCGGCACCTTGAATGTCCCTGAAGGGTTTGACAAATTTGATCCCTTCCTCTTAAATTGGAGTCTTTTCGATTTGGCTTCCGGGGACTTTCTTTATAATTCTGCTCTGAAAAATGGTCCTTTGACGTGTTCTTGGCTCCTGTAATGGATGTTGCAAATTATGATAATTCTCCGCTACTGTCAACCTGCAAAACACACAAAACTGTGAAGAAAAAAAATGCATGGGGGGTGGAAATGCAGTGGGAGCGACTGTGTAACAGAGCGACGTGATGAAGTGGTGGAAAAACGCAAGGTGGTGATGAAGAAAATGCAGTGGAAATAGTGGTCAAAGGGCTGGCTAGAATTTGTAATGCAAAACAATAAAATAAACATATGAATGTAATGTATAAATGGCAGAGGGGGAATGCGATAACACGTGGGATGATGACGTGGAGGAAGACCGGGTCAACAGCGGGCGTGTGGCTAATTCTGGGCCGTTTGATCTCAGGGGAAATCGGTGGTTGAAAAAGGCATTGGGAGCGATTAACAGTGGGCCAGGGGTACGATTTTCCCCTGTTATCATTCGTGCGGCTTCGGAGCACGGCGATCGTGGGATGAAGGCTCCCAGGGTGCGCGTCCTGGGTCGAACAATAATGCGCGATGGAGAGCGGTTTCGAGGCCATACGCTGGGACGCGTGGTGAGCACTGAGTGGAATCGCTGGCCGAACGGGGATTACCGCCTACCGCCGAAAGGCGGTGCGATGAATACCGGGCAGTTTTTAAATAGTGGACGCGGGGTGGGGACCACAAGGCAGGAGAGATGTGGTACGTTGATATATGGTTTGATCGGATGGCCCAGAGCACGCTTGATATTCATTTGGTAAGCGCCTTTCGGCCTGACATGTAGTTATAGCGTTTGGTCACGTGGAGTAAGAAAATAAAGGGGCCAGGGCCGATAGGGCTAAACCTTAAATATTTCAAATATGAAATTTTCAGCCATTTATAATGAATTTTAGAGGCGGGAAATGGCAACGACAGATACAAAAACGATTTTCGAAGTCTGAAAGGGGCAATTTGAGAACTCTATGCCAGATTTCCTGTGAAATTCTATGGGAAGCGGATTATAATCAACACCTTCAAATCCTTTTCATATTGGTTATTCATCCATCAAAAACACCTCTTTTCAGTTTTGTTTGGATCTTCCTCTAGGGTCCCCTCCGTTTCCCTCCAAGTCGTAGCCTTTCACCACCTCATTTGCAGCACTTTTCCCTCTGGTTTTTTGTTGTTTTCTGCACCTATTTCTATCAAATATGAAATTTAGATCATTTTCCCTCCCGACTTTAGATCTATTGGCTATTTTGGTGTGTTTTGACTATATTTTTTCCCAACCATGGACTAGTTGTTGAGAGACCTGCCTCCTTAGGTTTAGATTAATGCATAATTAGCTGTTTATTTTCTGTTATACTCAGTTTCATTTACTGTTATCTGTAGATTTATTTACAGTTATACAACACAATTTTTCTTTTTCTCTAAAAACATCTAGGTTTAAAAATTAAAATTAACACACTTAACACACGCACCCTAAGTGAAGAAGAGCCTGGTTAACACTGCCAGGAAAAGACTATAACATTGTAATCAATTGATCCTGCACCTCTTTGCCCTTGTTTCGACATTGTAAACATTTGATCCTGCACCTCCTTGCCCTTGTTGCTCTCTCTTCCCTTTGTGATCCATGTTTGTTCTTTTATCATTGCTCCCCCAAGGTGTTTATCCCAGAGACTTCTTAGCCTTCATCCTCCATTTCCGTTAGGAATACTTACTCCCCCGCATAGGATTCGAGTTAGTCCTCCACCGAGTCCACATTCTGACTCCTCTTTTGGTTCATTGGGTTCCCCTTATAGTTCCATCCCCGGTTCTCCCTGTGTCACCTTCACCATGTCTGGTTCAGGACCTAACGCTGGTGGTAGCCCCAGCCCTAATGCTAGGAATACTACTATTGGGACCACAACAGGAACTATCTAGGCTACTCCCTTGCTCCCCTATATGGTAGGCCTCAGTCTTCCTGATTTTAACCAGTTGATCAATGACCACATATTCCATGATGCTGGTTGGCCTGCTATGCCAGCCAAACTCCCTTCTGACATCCCCAAGTTTGAAGGTCTTGCTGGAGAAGATCCTACAAACCATGTTCAATCTTTCCACATGTGTTGTTCATAAAACTTCATTAGCGATGACACCGTCTGTCTTCGGTTGTTCCAATGTACGCTTACTGGCGAAGCTTCTAAGTGGTATGTGGATCAGGCCTCCTCCTCTCATACCACCTTTGCGACTCTTTCCTGGCCTTTTTTGTCTTATTTCTAGCTTCCCCTTCGTTATGAAATTGGTACTGAAATTTTTACTTCTTTTCGTCAATCGTCTGCGACCCGCCTATCCAATCATGTCCAGGAATGGTGGAGAAGAAAGAGCCTATGTTGAGCCCCTACCTTTGAATACCATGTCTGCATGGATTGGTTCCTTAAATCCCTTTTTCCTACTATAGGAAAAGATGTCGCATCACATCTCCCTCAGACCGAAGAAGCTAATCTCCAGATTGCGTTAAAATATGACCTGATCTATGCACAGTCTAGTTATGTTTATATCATCTTACATGATCTCCCTAGACCCGGTGGTGCCAACGCACCAGGGGAATCCCATGCCGCCGATGGTATCGTTGGGGCCCTTTCTCATCCATACGCTCATCCTCCCATGGGTTATGGTTTCCCTCGAGGGGGGCCAACTCCTCCAGCACTTTCCCCCCTCCCGGTAGCATGTATCTAGGATATGACATGCCTCTTAATTTTGCCCAACCTATTTACCACAATATTACCCAACCTCCTTATTATCTGTATCCGCAGCCTGGTGCTCCAGCTCCTCCAGCATTAGCACCCCCGCTTCCCTTTCCTTCTCAACCCCCGCAACAGCAGCCACCACTCCCCCAGGGACAAGTGTATGCACAGCAGGGTGCGAATAATCCTTCTACTTTTAAAAATAAGAGGAAAGACACCCAAAATCAATCTGCCCCAGGTAATCCAGGACCTAATCCCCAAGAGAATGCACCTAACACAACTAACCAGCAACAGGGCACTTAGCCCAAGCAGGACAAGCCTGTTTGCATGAATAATCCTTGTTCTTGTTGTGGTGTCTATGGTCATTACACCCACAATTGTCCTTTTTTACCACAGATGCATCAGATGTGGGAGACACAAGCATCATCACGAGGACATCAATCCTCCCCTTCAGTTCCTCCCAATGTTGCACCTTTCTAGCCAGCTGCGTTTACCAATCCTTTCCCTCAACAAGGATTTGTGGCTAACCAAACACCTGAAGGTCAGGTGGCCACTCAACCTCCTTCATATGGTACCTCCGATTACCAGATTCCCATGATGAACTCTGACCAACCCATTATCGTTGAGCTCAACATTTAGACTCGGTCCCGTTAGTACAACAAGCTTCCCGCTAGGTCTACCCTCGATCCCCCTTCTTCAGGTTCTACAGAGCCTCTTTTGACAACTAATGGTCATTTACATATCACTTAGCCTAAGGCAGAGGTTCATACCAATATCCCCAAGGGACCATTACGCCAAAACACTGCTTCTGGCAAAGTTGCCCATTTGTATAGTATAGTAGATTATTTGGCGCAATCTCCTGTTGCCATCTCAACACTGGAACTCCTCCAGTCGTGCCCTTCACAACAAAAATATCTACTAACTGCTATGGGTGATATAGATCCTTTAGATGATCATTTGATCGCCTTCAATGTTGACCGGTCAAAACATCCTCCTCTTCCAGCTTCTGTCGCCTTCCAAATCCCCGTCAAGATCTGGAATGCCAATGTCTCCTATTGTATCATTGATGAGGGGGCATCCACCTGTGTGATGTTTGCTTCGGTTTGGAAGAAAATCGGATCACTTGAGTTGGACTCTTCCACTATCACCCTCTAAGTGTGGGATGGCCACTCTTCCAAGCCCATTGGCATGTTTCACAATTGTCCTATTACTCTTGCGGGCAAGACTGTTTGCGTTGATGTAGAAGTCATTGATGCCCCCTTAGATTACAACATTATATTGGGTCATAGCTACAACTATGCGATGTCTGATATACCATCTGCGGTTCACCACAAGATTTCCTTTCCTCATAATGGAAAGATAGTCACCTTTGACCAGTTGAAATTACGAACTGAAGTCTTAGACCTCCCCTGACTCCATCATCTCTTCGGTGGCAAAAAAGCAAACTGTCGAACCTTTGACCATTGTCTCACCGAGAGTTTAAAAAGACTCCTCTTTCCTTGGTTCATTCCCTAGTCTTCCTCCTCCTGTCTCTGATCCCATCTCATCGAATGTTTTCATGATGCAATCATCTTGGGCCTCCCTCAAGCGGCCTGCTTCGGCTAGTCAGCAACCCCGCCCTCCGCAACCTACTCCTAGCACTTCGAATCTACCTTCTAGACCCCCTCCTCATGGCCCTTCATCTACAATTGGTATCCATGAGCCTTGGTCCTTTGGTTCTACCGAAGCAGAACTCGCAAACAAGATAGAGGTGAACTTTTTGCGCTTGGCCTCAAATTGGTGGACCACTTCCAAAGAGGAATGATACTCTTCAAGGTGGGGTCAGAGGTGAGTGTAGTGACCATGGAAATCACACAAAGCACAAGAGTGATTTGTGCGCAAGGATTTGAGTTTCGGGACTGAATCGGGTATAGTAACATAGACCTCAAGGATATCAGACTCTGGAAACTTTTCATTGACCATGGGCTTGAGGCGAGGAAATTTCGAACAGGTATGGGTGGCATGACTGACAACATCACACAAAGCACACTGGATGGTACGCTTTGGAGGCCGAGAAGGAGCAGGGTCAGTCAGGGTAGCCTTGTCTTTGGGTGCCTTCTTGCGAGCTTTTCCCCCATTACCTGAAGCTATCGCAATAGGAGGGGGTTCCTATTGAGGTGGTTGAGGCACGGTAGCAGAGGGAGGGGTCATGGGGACTGATTGGAACAGGGTCAAAGCAATATAGGGTTTGGGCTGACCAGCCGGGGTAGCAGCTGGGGGATCAATGTACCAGACGGGGATCCCCAGGGTCAGGTTAGGAAGGGATCAGGCAGTCGTAATAGGTTTCGAGAACACTCCGGGAGGGGGATCTAGGAACGGTATCTAACCGAGGGGAAATGGCTAGGCAGGACAACTCTGAGGTGGTTAAATCTAGGAGGAACCATGCCAAGAGGGTACCTACTTGCTCCCATTAACATTCCCCCTCCTAATGTCAAGATTACAGAGCCTATGACCACCATTTTATACCTATCATCATCCATGAGACCCTCGGTGGAATACTCCCTTGAGACTTCCACTCCTGTTTCGCCTGACCTCCCTTCAGCGATCACCCTGGGCTCAACATCAGTAGATCCCTTATCTGCTTACTCTTCTGTCACCCCCAATGACGTTGCGCATGTGAGCCTTTCTTCACATGATGATGAGTGAGGTAGATCTACCGCGTCAGGTGGTCTCCCTTTTTCCAATCAACCATCTTTCATTCCGATGAAGATATTATGGAAGCGATGATCGACCCTAACTTTCTGTGGGATGATATGCACCACCGTGCGTACTTCCTCCCACAACAGTCCCATGACCAATATGTTGTGGAAACTAAAGACTTCATTCCTGATGAAGTCGATTGGTTTATAAATCCCATATTTGCACCCTGATGCTTTCGAAGAAGGAAATATGGCCAATATCTCTCCTACCATTAAAATTGGCATTTCTGACAAACCAGGGGTAGAAGAAAACATTACCTTGGGCACCCAAAGCACCCCGGAAGAAATTGAGGCTTACACCAAGCTATTTAAGGAATTCTGCGATGTTTTCTCCTGGTCCTATTAAAAAATGCCCAGACTTGATTCCGCCATTATCGAACATCATATCGATACGTGGCCCGATGCCAATCCTGTACGTCAGAATTTGAGACCCATTAATCCTTCCAGACGAGAGGCTGTCAAAGCCAAAATTGATAAGCTCAAGAAGGCTATTTTTATCTATCCCATAGAATACACCACTTGGGTGTCCAATCTGGTTCCCGTTCTCAAGAAACAAGGCACCATCCATGTCTACACTGACTTTCATGACCTGAACAAAGCTTGTCCCAAAGAAAACTTCCCCACACCTTTCAATGACCAAATCATTGACGAGTGTGCGGGGCATGAGGTTCTATCCTTCATGGATGGTTTCTCCGGATACAACCGGATTGTTATCCATTGTGTTGATCAACTTAAGACTGCATTCATTATCCGTGGGGAACCTTCGCCTATAAGGTCATGCCATTCGGCCTTAAGAACGCCGGAGCCACTTTTTAGCGGGCCATGTCTTACTGTTTCCATGACCTGGCTCATATTATCCTTTCTTATTTAGACGACCTCACTGCACGTTCTAAACATTGAGCGCAACACCTCCATGATCTACGTACCGTCTTTCTCCAATGTTGCAAGTATAATATCTGCCTCAACCTGCTGAAGTGTGTCTTTTGTGTTCTTTTCGGCCATTTTCTAGGATTCATTGCATCTAAAGATGGTATAACAATTGATCCCTTGAAATTTCAAGCCATCCTTGAAATTCCTATTCCTCGTACTTTACGCTAGTTTAAAGCCTCCAAGGCAAATCTAATTTCCTTCGACGGTTCGTACCTGACTATGCCACCACTACGCATGGGTTCCTTAGACTCCTCAGATATCACATTCCATTTGTGTGGGATGACTATGCTCACGAGTCTTTTGATGCCCTGCAACATGCTCTCACATCCACTCCCTTGATTCGTCCCCCTGACTTTGATAGGGATTTCATCCTGTACATATTAGCCTCCACCTATTTGGTCGCTGGAGTCCTTATTCAGGAAGATGAAAACAGGTTCGAGCATGTTATCTATTATGTCAGTAAGAACCTAGTAGGTCCCCCTATATCCTACTCACATGAAGAGAAATTGCACTGGCTATCATGTTCTTGATCCAAAAACATCTTCATTACATCCTCATGCGTTCCACCAAGGTTGTGACTAATTCCCACCCTATGGCCTTCCCATTGAGCCACTGAATTATCAATGGGAGGTACGCCTATTGGATCGTTATCCTCCAGGAATTCAATCTTGAATTTGTCACACCCAAAAGTAAGAAAGGTTTAGCCCTCGCTGAACTCATTTATGAATTACCTATTGGTATGTAGGATTCTCCAGTTAATGATGATTTTCCTAATGAACATTTGTTTGCCATTACCACATATGATCCTTGGTATGGTGACATCCTCATTTATTTGCAAACCCAAAAGTTCCTCACCCTCCATCTTGATCGTGATGCTCGACGACGTATCCAAAACTAGGCCCCCCGCTACCTTCTTATCGATGACGACCTTTATCGTCACAGTGTAGATATTGTCCTTCATCGTTGTCTCATGCACGTTGAAGCTGAGCAAGTCTTTAATGCCTGCCATAGCGGCGCTTGCAGTGGCCACCTCTCTGGTCTTTCCACTGCCCAGAAAATCATGTGCGTTGGGTATTTTTTTCCTTCTCTCTTTAGTGATTGCATTGAAGCAGTAAAACATTGTTCCAATTTCCAACATTTCACCCCAAAGGCGCGTGCCCCTCTGGCTCCCCTCCATCCTATCATCTTAACTGGTCCCTTTTGTGAGTGGGCCAAAGACTTTATGGAGTGTCGACCTTCATCTACTGGTAACCACAAGTATACCATCGTGGCAGTTGAATATTTCACAAAATGGGCTGAGGCCATGCCATCGTTTAACAACAAAGTAGCTACCGCGGCCCTCTTTTTCTTTAACCATGTTATCACTCAATTCAGAGTTCCGAAACAATTGGCCTCTGACCATGGCCAGAATTTTGAAGATGAGATATGGTGTGAGCTATCCTCACTGTTGGGCTTTGAGCACCAATATTCATCCTCCTATTACCCCCAAGGTAATGGCCAAGTCGAAGCAGTCAATAAAATCCTTAAAACCATGCTTCAACGGATGGTGGATAAGAAAAAAACCAACTGGCACCTTATGTTCTTCCCTGCTTTGTGGACCTATAGAACTTCTGTTAAAACCGTCACTGTGTTTACTCCTTTCCACCTTGTTTTCAGAGAAGAGGTAGTTTTACTGTTCAAGTGTGAAATCCCTTTCCTTTCATCTAGCCATCGAGCTTCTCCCTGACACCCAACCTTTAGAACAATGACTTATCATGCTTGAGCACGCTTTCGAAGACTGTCGTGTTGCATTGCAAACCATAGAAGCGACTAATAAACGTACAAAATCTCAGTATGACCGAAAATTCCACCATCATACTTTTCACGAAGGTGATCTTGTTCTAGTGTATGACTAGACCCATGATGTCCTCGGTCATGGGAAGTTTGGCTCATTATGGCTAGGCCCTTACATCATTAGTAAGGATTTAGGTAAGGGGGCATACCTCTTAGAGGATTTCCAAGGACACCCCCTTCCTAATCCTCGCAATGCACTCTATCTTAAGAAATATTACCCTTAGCATTTCCTTCCTGAAATGCATGTTCTATTTCTTTTATATAGCCAGCTCAAAAAAAAAATTTATTTGATCCTTCACCAGGACACATTTTTCCAAGAAGGGTCACTTCACCACTCCTAAAAATCGAATATCTTCACTTGCACCACTTGTGCTTGGGGCACCACTTTGCCTCCATACTCATCCATGCTCGTGTTGAATTTCATCATGAGTAACCATATTGTACTTATGTATTTATGGTCCCCATTGGACCTTTTCTACATGGAAGCTTCTTCAATTCACCCTTGTTTAGAGCATTCGAGTTGAGTCATCATCGTATCCATGGAGTCTATCTCGAGTCCCTTTGTATCCTGCTATAGTCCTCCATCCTTAATTGCTTGGTTCCTCTCTCATGTCACACATTATGGCCTTCAGTTCTACTGTTCCCTATCCCCTTTGATAGTGTGTCAATTGCTGCTAGGTCATCCATGCCCTTTATGATCTAACAAGGGAAGTCGTCAGCCCGCTACTCAGTACCCCCCATCATCATCCCTAGTGTCAGTCTATCATTCACTCTACTATTTTCTCTCGTGTCTTAGTTGAGGATCCCTTATTGCCTCACCGATGGCAGACCTCCTTCTGTCGACATCAGATCATTCATTCCAGAAGACAGGTCTAGAGGGTGGTGTACCTTGGTGTCAGTTTACACTCTTATTCGATGCCTCAGATGAGGCAAAGGGACTCCCTATTGCCCTTTGACTTGATTTTTTGCTAGTTCGATCTCCTTATGGCAAGATCGAGATCCGTATACTTGATGGTTTAGTCATGCAGCAAATTGTACCAGTGATTCCCAGGTATGTCTGATATGTTTCAGAACTCATGAGGGGGTGGCCCTTCAGGTAGCCCTCCACATGCCTGGATGACCTCTTCATTACAGCCTTTGATGTAGCTCAATAGATTTTATGGTGTCGACCTCAGATCCTTGAAACACCTTTTAGTTTGCATCTATCATTCATATTTTCAGAGCCCTTTCCTGTTTACAGGGCCTCTTTGGTTGTACTTATCTCATGTACTCAGATATTATTATATAAGTCTTGGTTGTTTTCCCAGGGACAATATGTATGTGGGATCCATTATCATGTATTTATCTGGCTCATATTCATGCCATCATGTACTATATAGTTCATTCGCTTGTTTACTGGATGCATTATTCTTTATACTTTGTCTCGACGGGCATAGGTATTCCTCCTCCATCGACTATAGCACAAGTAATCACTCATAAAAGAGACTTTTCGCACCTGTAAGTCTCTCCTCCTCAGGGTCCTTTTCTCTAGTGCTTTGTTCCACCTTATATTTCTCTCTCTCTGACTTCCCCTTCGGTTGTTGAGATTCAACAAGATGATGAACTTAGTGAAAATTAAGCACCTTCACTAAGTGGGGCCCGCGGGCTATTTTTAGGTGTATGTTTATTTTTAGACATGGTGAGTACATTCTATAAGTTGCAGGAGTCTATTTGTATATGGTTGATTAAATTGGAAAAATAGATGAGATTCTGTTTTTAGAAGATTGGGAGAAGTCTATTTATAGATCGTTGATCTAAAAATAGATGCATGTCGATTATTATTAGCCCTTAATAATAATCCAGCAATAAATATCAACTTATTCTCTTGGAGATTTTTATTTCAATGAACAGATTTGGAAAATCAGTGGGCTGAAGGTTCCTAGGGTGGTTGGTGACTCATGCATGGAGGACTCATTTAGAACTGAAGTGGAAAATTTGTGACAGATTTGGAAGAATAGTTATGGGAGTTGTTATTTAGTTTGACTCAGTTAAGTGAGTTAAACTCAATTGTGTTAGTTGTATCAAGTTCTAACTCAAGATACACTAGTGAGCGTTTAGTGAATTAATTATTTAATTAATTCATAACTAGAGACTCACTTGCAGCTGAACAAATACAACAGTTAACTACTTGCATTTTAGTTCTAGTGGAGACCCAATGGAGATATAGGTGAAAGGGTGAGATGGACTATTTATTGTGACTATAGTGATGCATTAAATGCATCTGACACACATTGGAGATGCCAATGAGGATTGCGTAGTCAATGCAAGGCCAATTAAAATTCATTCAAAGGTCTTCTTCAGCAAGTATTGCACAGTGGAGGCAGGCTGTTAGGAGGCAAGAAATTGGTGCATAGATATGTAAAATTCTGCATGACAGTGTGTAATGATTTTTTATTGTACTGAGAGCTTGATGTACTAGGATTTGTATGAGATTATTACATGATCCATTAATTTACATAATATATGATAGTTTGGGTTTTTAGCTTTAAGCTTTCCCGTTAAACAACTGTGTTTATGTGTGTTTGATTTTGCTTCATATGTGTTTTGCAATTGGCGATTTAATTTCCGCAAAGAATTAAGTGGAAGGATTTTGTATTTAACATAAGTTAATTTGTTAGATCAAGGGAGTCCGGTAATATACACGCATCTTGTATAATTTCTACATGGTATCAGAGCAGTTTTAATCACTGGAGATTGAAATCTTGAAGCGATGCTAAGTTTTGTGCTGGTGGACAATTCGAATTTGCTGCAGAAATTTCTTGGTGCGACAGTTGAGTATTCATTGAAATGACTTTCAATGGGTTTTGGTTGGAATATGCCCTTGAGGGTAGCTCGAACTACATAGCTTGGAAGGATAGGATGGAGTTTGTGCTTGAAGATAATGGTCTGAAGGAGTTCATCGTTAGCGATGTTCCTAAGCCTACTTCTGGTGTTGCTGCATTACTTGATGCATGGCAAAAGAAGGTAGCGAAGACAAGAAGGATTATGTTGGAAGGTGTAAAGTACCATATTGTTTCAAGCCTTCATGGGAAAGCCACTCCATTTGCAATGTGGAAGGCTTTAACAGATCTTTTCCAAAGCAGCAGCGACCATAGGAAGTTGGCGTTGAAAGATAAGCTCGGAAAAATCAAAATGGAGAAGGGCAATAGTATTTAAAAATATCTCATGAAGTTTGTCCAATGTAGGGATGAGCTAGTGAGTGTGGGAATCATAGTTGTGGATGATGACTTGGTGAGCTTGGCTCTCCTTGAAGAGTTGGCACAATCATTAGGGGAATTTTGAGGTCTAAAATGGGCCTCCTAAGGAAAATTTACAATCAAAATTCACTTTATGAGAACCAATCACATTTTAGGGGATGACATCATCCATAATGGTTGAGGTGGAATTGCTTGAGTTAAATGTACTTACTTTTCACATTCTCAATGGTGGATAAAAACTCATGGTTAACCATGGTAGTGCTCTAAGTACTTTTAAAGTCATAAAGTAAAGTACTCATAATAAATGTCATTTCAAATTTTTTGAAGAAAATATTATTATTTTCAATTCATATTTTTTGAAAGTAACAATGCATGTCCCTACATAATCTTCATGTATTTACACACTTTTAAATAAATATTATATTAGATTATATTATTTTTATATGGTATATTAATTACATGTTATTATATAATTTAAATAATATGAATTTTAATTAATAGTATATTCTATAATTAAGAATTTACATTTATATTTTATTTTAAGTTATTTAAGTACAAAGGAAAAATGCATTAGTTTTACAATGATAATGACTCTTTCTTAAACAGATCATTTTTATTTATAGTCACATCAATAAAATTTTTATTAATTTTATTTTGGTACAACTTTTGAATTGAATTTAACAATGGTTACATGGATTTTGGTGCAAAAAGTGAATTTCAAATTCATACATATTATTTTATTGGTTTAGATATTATTTTATTACTTCCTTAGGAGGCCCATTTTAGACCTTAAAGTTCCCCTAATGTATCAGGACTATGTCAATGGACGGGAGAAACTGTCGGATTGGGAACGAATTTGGTCAGATCTAGTGCAGGAGGAGATAAGGCAAATTACCAAGGATAACTCTTCATCGAAGAATGATGATGAAGAGAATTTCTCTTTGGTTTCCAAAAAAAGGAAATGGAAGGGGAATAAATCCCATCCAAAATCTGAGGCTAAAGGCAAGAAGCTGGATTTGTCCAAGGTGAAGTGTTTTCACTGTCACAAACATGGGCATCTCGCCACTAACTTCCCACAGAAAAAGAAGAACAAGAAGGCAACTAGAGTTGCAGTGGGTGAGGCCTTAGCCTCAAAATTTGAACTTGATTTAACTTTGATCGCATGCTTGGTTTCAAGCGCAATGGGATTGGTGTGGTATCTTGATAGTGGTGCTTCCTTCCACATGATGGGAGACAAGGAGCCTTTTAGTGACTTGGAGGAGAAAGGTATCCTAATGCATATAGAGATGGGCGATGATGGTAGATACAATGTGACTGGCATTGGAACCATTACCTTTGAGAGGGAGTCAGGTAAACCATTTATGTTGAAAGATGTTATGCATGTTCCAGGTCTAAATAAGAACTTGGTCTCGGTTGTGATGTTGGAAGACAGAGGTTATGACGTTGTTTTCAGCGAGGGAAAAGATTTCCTGCAACATAAAACAACAGGTCAAACCAAGAGGATAGGGATTCGAGTTAATAATCTCTACAAGATATAGGTAGATGGTTGCGTCGTAATGATGGGCAAAGAAAAAGAAGTGGTGAGCCGGGATGAGAGCGAATTATGGCACAGGATATTGGGCCATCTTCACCATGGCGCCTTGAATATTTTGCAGTAGATTTCTACTGGACTTCCCAAGGGTACCCTTGTGCAGTTAGATCAGTGCAAGGGATGTAATATGGGTAAGTTTGTGAAGACCACATTTCACTAGAAGGAGAACTGTGCTTCAGTGATCCTGGAGAGAATTCACACAGATGTGTGTGGACCTTTCTCGGTTGCTTCAACAGCAAAACATAGGTATTATGTTATATTTGTTGATGACTATTCTTGTAGATGCGGGATCTTATTCATGCAGAAGAATATCGAAACATTCTAAAAGTTCTATGAGTTTAAAGGGTTGGTGGAGAAGGAGTCGGGGAAGTAAGTGAAGGCTCTACGAAGCGATAATGGTGGTGAATATATCTTGAACGAATTCAAAGACTTCTGTAGAAAAGAAAGAATTCGAAGAGAACTCATAGCGCCTCATAACCCATAGCAGAATGGGGTCATGAAGAGGAAGAACAAAATGATTGTGGGTGTTTCACGAGCTATGATGCATGACGAGGGCCTACTGATGCACTTATGGGTGGAAGCATGCAACACTGCGGTTTATGTGCAAAACCATTGTCCTCATAGAGTACTTGGCATGAGTACACCTGAAGAAAATTTTACTGGTAAGAAGCCTGATATTTCTCATTTGAAGTTTTTTTGCTCATCTGTTTACATCCATGTGACAAAGGACGCCAGGAAGAAGTTGGAGCCGACTACTGAAGTTGGGATATTTGTGGGGTACACATAAACACCTCATAATTATTGTGTGTATTTATTAAGCATTCGGATGACTGTGGTGCGACGGGATATAAAATTCAATGAGGAGAAAGCCATGAATTTATCGCTTGAGAGGGAGCTACACTTGCATACAGAGGAGGAACTTCTAGTTCCCAAAGATGAACCTCAATATGTGGATCAGCCACAGGAGGAGGATCATGGAGTAGAGGATTCCACTCATGTAGAGCCAAATATTAGAACAGGTAGAAGGCGTACCACAAAAGCTGAGAGGCTGAAGCTTGATGTGGCACAGAATGTAGGAGTCCCTACATCATAGCGCAGACAAAGAAAGTCACCTGACCGATTCACTGGATATATGGCTCTCATGAGAAATTGTATCGTGACAAAGCCATCTTCCTTTGAGGAAGAAGCGCAGGATCCCACATGGGTAGATGCCATGGTGGAGGAGTATGACTCCATTGTCAGAAACAATGCTTGGGAGATTGTTCCAAGGTCGGTTGGTAAATCAGTGGTAGCTTCAAGATGGATCTACAAGGTAAATCAAGCTACTGATGGGAGCATCAAGAAGTATAAGGCAAGATTTGTTGCTCGGGGCTTCTCATAGATCGAGGGGATTAATTATGAATAAACCTTTGCACTTTTTGCACGATATTCTTCCATAAGGACCATCCTTTCTCTCTCAGTGTAGATGGGTTGGAACATTCATCAGATGGATGTGAAGACTGTGTTCCTTAATGGGATCATTGAGGAAGAAGTGTACATTGAGAAACGTGAAGGATTTGAGATCTTCAGCAATGAGTTGTGTGTGTGCAGACTCAAAAGAGCGTTGTATGGGCTGAAGTAAGCACCTCATGCTCGGTACACACAAATCAACAGCTATTTCACTGGACTTGGCTTCACAAAGAGTGAGGCAGATACAAACCTATACCAAATTCTGGTGGAGGGTAAGCTTTTAATCATTGTTCTTTATGTTGATGATTTAATACTAATGGGTGATGAGAAGTTGATACACTCATGCAAGGAATATCTTGCAAAGGAGTTTGAGATGAAGGATTTGGGCCTCCTTCATTATTTCCTTGGATTGGAAATATGGCAGCGAGAAGGTGAAATATTTGCATCTCAAGGAAAGTATGCTCAGGAGATACTTGGTAAGTTTCAAATGCAGGACTGCAAGCCCATGGATACTCCTCTTCCAGGAAATTGGAGGAAAGAGGATGCTACATCGACAGAGGTATTGGATGCTACTGTCTATTGACAATTGGTGGGTTCGCTTATGTATTTAGTTAATACAAGACCGGACATATGCTATGCATTGAACTAGCTTAGTTAAGCATGGTTAAGCCTACAAAGCTCTTTTGGAAGGCATGAAAGCATGTCTTGAGATATCTCAGGGGCACATATGAGTATGGCTTATGGTACAGATAGATGGATGAGGTGAAGTTGCATGGCTTCACGGATGTAGATTGGGAAGGCAAGCTAACAGACAGAAAGAGCACATCAGGAGGGGTTTTCAGTATCATATCTATAGTTGTTTCTTGGTACAACAGGAAACAAAGATCTGTGGCACCCAGTTCAGCGGAAGCAGAATGCATGGCAGCAAGTCAAGATGTATGTGAGGCTATCTGGATGAGGAAGATCTTGGTCGGTTTGTTTAACTCTCATTTACATCCTACAGTGATACATTGTGATAATCAGAGTTGTATTAAACTCTTGATTAACCTTGTGTTTCATCATAGATCTAAGCATATAGATATCTGGTATCATCATATTAGATATTGCGTGGAGCGGAAGATCATGTTGCTTCGGTACATTCCTACGGAAGATCAGGATGTAGATATTCTGACGAAGGCACTCACCAGGAGAAAATTTTAATACCATAGAGACGGGATCATGGTGAAGTATAATCCCTATCTTGTTGAGAGGGAGTGTTGAGATTCAACAAGATGATGAGCTTAGTGAAAATTAAGCACCTTCACTAAGTGGGGCCCACAGGCTATTTTTAGGTGTATGCCTATTTTAGACATTGTGAGAACATTCTATAAGTTGCAGGATGTTATTTGTAGATGGTTGATCAAGTTGGAAAAATAGATGAGATTCTATTTTTAGAATATTTAGCGAAGTCTATTTATAGATTGTTGATCTAAAAATAGATGCATGTCGATTATTATTAGCCCTTAATAATAATCCAACAATAAATATCAACTTGTTCTCTTGGAGCACTTTATTTCAGTGAACAGATTTGGAAAATCAGTGGGCTAAAGGAATTATGCAATTCCTAGGGTGGTTAGTGACTGATGCATGGAGGACTCAGTTAGAACTGAAGTGGCAAAGTTGTGACAGAGTTGGAAGAGTAGTTATGGGAGTCGATATTTAGTTTAACTCAGTTAAGTGAGTTAAACTCAGTTGTGCTAGTTGTATCTAGTTCTAACTGAAGATACACTAGTGAGAGTTTAGTTAATTAATTATTTAATTAATTCATAACTAGAGACTCACTTGCAACTGAACAAATACAGTAGTTAACTACTTGCATGTTAGTTCTAGTGGAGACCCAGTGGAGAGATAGGTGAAAGGGTGAGATGGACTATCTGTTGTGACTCTAGTGATGCATTCAATGCATCTAACACACATTGGAGATGCCAATGAGGATTTCACAGTCAAGGCAAGGCCAATTCGAATTCATTCAGAGGTCTTCTTCAGCAGGGATTGCGCAGTGGAGGCAGGTTGTCAGGAGGCAAGAAATTGGTGCATAGATATGAAAATTTCTGCATGACAATGTGTAATGATTGTTGACTGTAGCGAGATCTTGATGTACTAATATTTGTATGAGATTATTACATGATCGATTAATATACATAATATATGATAGTTGGGGTTTTTAGCTTTAAGCTTTCCCGTTAAACAACTGTGTTTATGTGTGATTGATTTTTCTTCATATATGTTTTGCAATTAGCGATTTAATTTCCACAAAGAATTAAGTGGAAGGATTATGTATTTAACATAATTTAATTTGTTATATCAGGGGAGTATGATAACGTACATGCATCTTGTATAATTTCTACATCAGTGTCTAGTGATTGAGTTCTTACAACGTACTTCGGTCATACAATTAGCTTCTAATGCTCACACGCTGGGGGGAAATCTGTTACAACAATTTTTGGTCATCTAACCTATTACTATTAGATGGACCAAAGTGCACCATGTAAGACCAATTTTACTGTATGTAAAATTTCTTTCACTATGAAAAATAACTTAGTAATCCTTAATTTATTAAGTTGTTTATGGTCTAAACAGGAAACCCCATGAGGAAATATTGAATAAATCCACATTTGTTTTATTTTCCTCAAGGAATAATTAGTTAAACAACAGTTTAATTAATATTCCTGGTCATATTTAACCCAAAACAGGAAAATTAATTAGATAAATCATTATTTATCTTATTGTTTTCTAGGAATAATTATTTAAATCTTATTTAAATAATATTCCTTGTTAAATTTGACTAAATCATTTATAAATAATTGAATAAATCATTATTAATTTAATTATTACTCAACCACATCCTTAAAATAATAAATAAATCATTTATTTATTTATTATTTACAAATAAAGGGATTTGACCAAAATCAAATTCTTTTTTCCCTCCAACAAATATAATAAAATATTCCATAAAAGTTGTTTCTAGATTTGGTTAATAATATTTTAATTATGCACTAATATCTAGACTAACTCAATATTTTGTTATAAATAGAAGGGCTTTTCCATTCACTCACTACCTTTTGTTGCCTAAAGATCACTTTGGATCTATACTTTTGGTCTGACTTTGATCCTCCATCATTGTCATATTTTTGCTACCATTTTTTGTGAGATTCCTTTGAGATCCATTTTTGCCTGGGTTTTCTACACCATAAAGAGAGAGAGAGATCTTAGATCTGAAGTGCTAAGGACTTATAAGAACCCATCCCATTGAGGGGGACTGGTAATATATTTCTATGTTCCCTTTCCAGGTGTCAAAAAATAAAAAAATCTTTAAAAATATTATTGTCTTGTCTATTGGATGCATGGATCAACTCTTGCTTTTATGTACTGCTTAATGTATTTTACTGCATAGGTCTATATTTTGTAGCATTTATCTTGGTCAACTAACTGCAGATCTAAAGAAATTAGCAACCATCTTTGATGTTAGGGCAGTTTGCTATGCACAGCTAAAGTGAGATTTTTTCATATGCTTGCGATTATAATTCATACTAACACTTGTAAAGTGTCCATTTGAACGGATAATGTACTGAAGATATCGGTCCTTAAATTATCCAGCATATTTCCAATTTCTCCCTTCATAACTCCCCCGTTGGATGTCTTAAGGGTCTGAATTCCCTTCTTATTCCTTCCATCTCCTTGTGAACATTGAATGCATAATTCGCAGATGGTGTCAAAATATTCTTTCGATATATCCCCTTTTCCTAATATATTCAAAAGTTCTAGAGACTCTTCCCTTAATGCCCAGAGAAAGATGATTTTCAAGATTCCCTTGTCTAGTTCATTATGGCTTGATCTCTGCAAAGTATATTTGAAACATTCCACACAATAATCCATAATCTCATCCTCCTTCTGCATAAATTTGAATATTTCTTCCTTGATATCTCAAAATTTGCAATAATCCAGATACTTCTCTAGCAAAATCTTCTTCATGTCATCCCATGAGGTGATATTTTTCCCCCTAAAGCCATAAACCATCGTAGAGTTGTCCCTTTCAAAGTAGTAGGGAATATTTTCAACTTCTAAGCATCAACTATATAATTGTACCTTCGACAGATGATGTGAATTTGAAAAGGAATGTGTCTAAATCTTCAAAGGAAAGCCCATGGAAATTAGGCAATGATGTCAAAGGAATGAGCTTCATCGGTGCATCACCTCTAATATATCCAATTGGGAATTTGATCGAGGAAGTTGTAGGTGCCATGAATATTTCCCAATATTCACTCGGTACCTCAAAAGGTTCTGATAGTTCTACAACACATATTTGAAGTTGTTCTTCAACAGAAGGTTGAGGTTGTTTAATAGCACTTCCCTGATCACGTGGTGAAGCGAAATCCTTCGAATCTTCTTCTCCTGCACTTGGAATACTCAATTCCTCTGATCCTCTACTTGCTACTTCCTCTCCTTTTTCCATCAAAAGGAGTAATTCTGCTTCTTTTGGTAATATGCTCGATAATTCTCCTCTTTATGTCGTCAAAATGGTTCTTCTACTACCGAGGGTGGTACTAGTTGAACAACAGACTGCCCTTCAGATTTCGTTTGAGTTCTCACCCTGAAAGCAGCCCGTGAAGATGCTTCTGATTTAGTTATTGCAATGAGTTCTTGGATGTAGGTAATCCTTCCTAAATCCTTCCTTCATCTCTTTTTGGGTCCTCTTTGTCCCTTTTATTTGGATCTTTGTTCATGCAATTAGTGAAGGAAAAAGACTCATTCTTGCATCTCAAGACCTCAAGCAAGGTAAAAAATTCCCTCCCCAAGATGGGAGAGTGGTTTAAAACATAAAAATAAAGAAAGAAGAAAAACAATCAATAAATATTATGCTCGGGACCTGGAGCAGGGCAAGAAAACTTCCCTCCATAGGACGACAGAGTGGCCCCTAAGAAATCAACAGAAAAACAAAACAATTAAACCTCGGGACCTGGAGTAGGGTAAGAAAAATTCCCTCCCCAGGAAAAGAGATTGATTCTGAGATCAATACAAGTTGTGTTCTTGCACCTTTGATAGCCTCCCCAGAAATGGTGCCAAAATGATATTATTCAACCCTTTCCCACATTAATTATCAATCCAGGATGTGTTTATTTATTGCAAGGATAACTTGCAAAGTATATGCAGATAACAATTACACAATTCTGTATCAATCATGAATTCAATAGACTATGCAAAACATCAACCCACTGTAACAACAATGAAATGATAACATAAATCAATTGTAAATAGCGACTAGATTCACAGCATTAAGATTCACAACAATCATATTAAATTGCTACAGAAATAAATGGAATATATGATACAATAAAAGAAAATAACACACATTAATTCAATAGCACCTGGTCATGATAGCGGGCCCAACTCCCTAAACAGGGTTGTGGTAAAATCACAAACTTAAGAAAAGATCAAAAATATGGATTTCATTAAAATGAAACAAGGTACTGTTACAGACTCTCAATTATCTCTTAAGCTAACCTCCTCTCCACAACTCTTTAACCTCTCTTATACAAATTGTTACATTAACAGTTCATGAAATTAGTTGTTTTCTTACATTTACATAGTGGTTGTGTTAAACAAAACTGAATCCAAAAAATAGCAGAGAGATAAATCTGAAGTTGTTCCATCATTGCATCGTTGTCCCAATATATGGCTTCCATCTCGACGACTTTCTCCAAAATTATCAACTTGGTCATCTGACCTCCAAATCTACAAGAATAACAAAACTAGCAAGCCGCTTTGGTAATAATCCCCACGAATACGCTTCATTGATTAAATAATCCATAAAAACATGAAAATAGGTATACCTTTGTGGTTTAGGACATAAATTTATTGTTAATGATACAAATGAGGAAGGTAAATATGATAAAAAGGTAGGTAAATATGTGCAAGTTTAGCCCCCAACATCTGTCTCGATCTCAAATGGTTGATGCAATTCTATTAATGTGAACATTCGAGCAGAGAAAAGGTGATTTTTCAACTCTACGAACACCTTCTATTGAGATTCAGACCAAAATAATTTTGCTTTCTCTCCTACCTTGGTGTCTTGACTCAAGGGCCAAGTAATATGAGAGAATCCCAACATGAACTTGCGGTAGAAATTAGCAAGACCCAGAAAGTTGTGGAGTTCTATTAGAGTGGTTGGGGCTAGCCAATCTCAAATGAATTGGATATTGGTTAGATCCACATGCATACCCCACTCATCAATAACGTATCGTAGATATTGAACCTGGGTCATGACACAAGTTCACTTCTCCAAATTAGCACACAACTTGTGTTGCCGCAGTGTTTGGAGGACATGTCGGATGTGGCAGAGGTGCTCTTCCCAAGTCTGGCTGAAGATCAGGATTTCATCCAAGTACACTACTACAAATGAGTTGGTGAATGGTCGTAACATTTCATCCATCAGCCTCATGAAGGTGGCAGGAGCATTCGTCAACCCGAAAGGCATGACTAGCCATTCGAATATGCCCTCCTTGACTTTGAAGTCAGTCTTCCACACATCGGAGGGTTTGATTGGTAACTATTGATGCCTGGACTTCAAGTCGATCTTGCTGAAATATTTTCCCCCCTTGAGTTGGTCCAAAAGGTCATCAATCCGTGGGATCGACTACCCATTCCAGACAGTGATATTGTTCAGCATGTGATAGTCTATACATAATCTCCAAGTCTCATCCTTCTTCTACAACAACACGATTGGCCTCCCACAAGGTGATGAACTCGGTTGGATGTGACATTTCTATAGCATCTCTCGAATCTTCCTCTTGATTTCACCATTCCCCGAAACACAGCGTCAATAGATTGGTCCATCGGGCAACGACGCACCTAGGTAAGATCGATGGGGTGCTTCACCTGACAGTGTAGAGGCACCCCTGCGAGTGAGGTGAAGATGTCCTTGTACTCATCCATGACCTTGTCCATTTGATGTTATTGTGTGGAGAATACTTGTTTGGAGGTCGTGGCCACAGTCTTCTTCTTTCCCTGAGGGTGAATCAGCAGCAACACAATTTATCGGTTTTGAAAATAAGCTTACTACATTTTTTTGCATTAACCAAAGAGATGGAAACATGCAATGCTACCTCTGGTATCATGTAAAAATTATTTTCAAAAGTAACAATAATAGTGTGAGGTCTGAACTCATACACATTGGAGGGTTTGAATGGTACCTAGTGATACCTAGACTTCAAGTCGATCTTGCTGAAATATTTTTCCCTCTTGAGTTGGTCCAAAAGGTCCTTAATTCATGGGATAGGGTACAGATTTCAAACAATGATCTTATTCAGCCTGCGATAGTCAATACAGAGTCTCCAAGTCCCATGCTTATTCTACACGAACATGATCAGGCTCCCACAGGGCGATGAACTCGACTAGATGTGACCTTTCTACAGCATCTCCTGAATCTACCTCTTGATTTCATCATTCTCCATAACAGAGCGTTGATATATTGGTGTTCCATTGAGAAGTGGTGCACCTAGGGTAATATCAATGAGGTGCTTGACCTGAAAGTGCAGAGGCACCCCTGTGGGTGAGGTGAAGATATCCTCATCCTCTTCCATGACCTTGTCCATTTTTTGTTGTCATGTGGAGGATCCCTGTCTGGAGGTCTTGGCCATAGTCTTCTTCTTTCCCTGAGGATGATTCATTAGGAAAAAAAAAATGCAGTTTTGGAAATGAGCTTACTGCATTGTTTTGCAATAACCAAAGAGATGGCGAGAGGCGGTGCTACCTTCAGTATATTGTACAACATATTTCCCAAAGTAACAATAACAACTCTAGGTCAGGATTCATACATAACATGCCGCTTCCACAAGTATGGTTGGCCTAATAATACATCACAAACATCAAAACAGGAAATGTCACATAATACCTCATCCATGAAGGGATTGATGTTGTAGGTAAGGTGTAATTGTTGGCTGACACAGAGATCTCGTCCTTGGTGAATCCACCCGATGGTGTACGATTGTGGGTGTGTTATGCTCAAAAATCCTAGCGGCTTCACGACCTCTGATGAAATGTGGTTCTTTGGGCTCCTGTTGTTGATAATTAACTGCAACGGGGAACCCTTTACCCACATCAAGGAATGGAAGAAGCATTCCTTCTCCTCTGGATCTTTTGATTCCTCCTTCTGGATATTCATGGTGGCAACAATGGCATTAGGCTTTGCATCAATAATTTTATTTTCTTTGTCACTCCCCTTGTCAGGTTTTTATTCAGAGTCGAAGCATGCATCCAATTCAGAAGCCTTCAGCTTGACCACCAGTGACTCCTTGCCCCGACACTCACTTGTGTTGTGAGTGGAGCTCTTATGGAACTCACACCACTTTACCATGTCCTTATTTGGCTTCACAGTGTTTTTCTTTACTTGTGGCTTTGGCAGGTTATCCTGGGCTGCCCCGCCTTGGCTTTTTATTTTTTTCTATGGTTTGGGGGCACCTTTCCCTTGATTTTGATTCACATATCCAAAGTCTTGCTTCTTATGTTTGAACTTCTACTCAATCTTGGCAGCATACTGGTATGCTGCACCAAGAAAGGAGATGTCAAGTAACTCCATTTCCTTCTGAATGTATCTGTGCACAGAATTGCGGTACTTTAGCACAAAAAATTTCTTTGAATCTTTGATACCCAATTTTGTGCACAGGGTATGGTACAGATTTGTCAGCTCATGCACATATTCATCCCTTTGATGCTGCAGTGTAGTAAATTGTATGTACTTATCCTCATAGCTCCCCACAACATAATATTGTTCCTTGATGGCTTCTTAGAAATAATTCCAAGTGGATGCGGTCGAAAACAGTGAGGGTTCCCTCTCATCCTTTTGCTCACATTAGGTTTCCCACCAATCCTTTACATGGGGGGTGGCTTTGAGGAGTTCAAAAGTAGTCTTTCCCCTGTTCAAAAAGTCATGAACCAAGAAATACCCTTCTAATATATTCAACCACCTATCTACAACGCCTACATCTATTTAGCCCTCAAATATGGGAATTTCAAATTTTACTTGTACGTTAAAAGGAATTGCGCCTCCAGAGTGATTGTTGGATGTTGATACACCGTTAGTGGGAAGTCATTGAGGAATTTGGGAAACGCTATCCAATCATCACATTCATTTGTTTCTCGAGGGTCTCCTCGAGTGATATTTTGATAGGATATCCTACTCCCTCGTCTTTCTTTTCATCCCCCATGGGTGGCCATCGGGGTTTTCGAGGTTGATCTTGCAAAGGTTCAACGAGATCGAGCCCTAACTCCTTATACCCTGACTTCGTTGGAGACATGAAAAGAAGGATCGAGAAAGAGCAGACAGCTCTGATACCACTAATCAAGACTTATGCAGGAATGCAATAAAATGCATAAATACATATAAATGTAGAGATGCAGCTTAAATAAGACTTGATTTCATTAATATCACATAATTGAAATATGCTTACATACATAATGGAAATAAACTAGCTAGGGAGGTGGTAGCTTATCTCTGAGAAGAGATGTGGTATCTATCGGCCCCTGAACTATGATACAGTGAGGCTTGAAGGCATATTTATTATTAAGAAACAATGGAAAACCCTAAACATCCAAAAAACTAACCTCAGGAGATGAAACGCCAAACTATGGGCCCCATTGGGGTAAATTGGTACATTAATTTCCCGAGGTGGTATCTTTGGCATACGATCTCTATTTTACGCACATGGTACCTCATTAGAAATATCTATCCAAGGAATAAAACTAATGGTAGTTAATACCAAGAAAAATACTCATATTTTCCTAGAGGTGATTTTAAAAAAAACATCGTTTAGGGCCTCATAACTGTAGAAATTATATGCACTAAGCATGCATATGTCCAAGATCCACCTGATCTCACACTATTTAACTTTATGCAAGATACTAAATCTATTCCACTTGTTAATATTTTTCGGAAAAATTAATTGCACACACATGTGAAGCATAAACAAAAATAATCAATCGCACATAACACAGTTTTTAACTGGGAAATCCTGAAGCTGAAAACCCAAAATATATATTATGTAACATGGAGATCATATGAAAATATCATAAAAATCATACAAAGCTTATCACAAACCCTCAGTACAGTACAATCGTCATACACTAATGAGGACCAATCTTGCAAATCCATGCACCGATCTTTGCCTCCTGCTAGCCTGCCTCCACTGCGCAATCCAAGCTGATTACAAAGACCAATTCAATGTAATCCCACTCTCATTTACTGCGTAATTATCATTGGCAAATCCAATGTATATGTAGATGCAATTCATGCATCACTAGTAGTCACAACAGATATTTTATCTTGCCCCTTCAACTATCTCTCCACTGGTCTCCACTGAAACTACCATGCACTGTAGTTAACTGATGTATTGTTCAGTTGATTAATGAGTTATTATTTGTGAATTAATTAACTAATTAATTCACTTCACTCTCACTATTGTATCAATCAGTTAGAATAGATACAACTATCTCAATTGAGTCTAACTGAGTTAAACTAAATATAACTCCATAACTAATTCTTCCAACTGTGTCATAACTCTGCCACTTGAGTTCTAACTGAGTCCTTCATGCATTAGCTCCAGTAAACCCTTAGGAATTGCGTAATTCCTTTTGTCAGCTGATGTGCCACATCTGTGCACTGAACTGAAGTGCTCCAAGAGAATAAGTTGTTGTTTAGAGTCTGATTATTATTAAGAGCTAATAAATATCGACATGCATCTATTTTTAGATCAGCGCCCTATAAATAGACTTCGCCCAATATTTTAAAAATATAATTTCATCTATTTTTCACATTTGACCAACCATCTACAAATAGCCTCCTGCGACATATAGAATATGCTCACCATGTCTAAAAATAGACATACACCTAAAAATAGCCTGTGTGGGCCCCACCTAGTTTAGGTGATTATTTTCCAACTAGGATCAAGGATTATGTTTCAGGATGCCTCCTTCACCGTTTCTTGTTGCAAAATTCAACAAGAATGGCTTTGGAAGTTCACGACCCAAAAAACTACCAAAAATAGTAAATTGTGCTACAATTAAGGAAACTGAAAAAATGAAAGAAACAATGGTGGGGGTCACATTCGAATAGGCAGGCGGCCACCAATATCCACCTAGATCATTCCTCCCCCCTTACGAAACAATGTTCCCCATTGTGTTGAGTTCCTCCATGATATGAGGAAAATTCTGCTGAACTTGGTCCCTAGTGAGCCACTTGCCCTGGTGAAGGAGTTGGTCTGCTTTGACAACTCGATATATTTGGATCCTCTCCTGGTAGGTCATCTTGATCTATGTGTCAATGGTCCGATCAGTTGTGGATTTTTCCATGCAATATGGGTTCAACTTTTTTGGTGTGAGTTGTTCTGCCATGTCGGATGTTTCCAGTAGAGGTGGAAAGTAGGGCCGAAGGTGGTCCACATTGAACACTGGGTGTAGACCAAGGAATGGTGGAATATTGAGCTCGAATGCATTGTACCCTATGGTCTTGGTGATGGTTTATTACCCATATTAGAGCGGTTGACGCTTGCGGTGGGGTCCGGTGAGGTGCTTCTTCTGCAAATTTAGCCACACTTTGTCTCCCACCTCGAAGTTGTGTGGTACCCTATGTTGATCATGTCACTTCTTGTACTTAGCGTTGGCTCTATCCAATATGTCATGAACCTGTTGGTGGATTTTTTGAATGTGCTCAATGAATTTGTTCACCTTGTAAGTTTCAGACTAGATATGAGTTGAATCGGACTGAATAGCTGCAAATGGCATGGATACGTCAATGGTACATAGTGGCCGAAATCCCAAGCCCACCTGAAGGGGGTTGTGGCCAGTTGAGCTATGGAGGGCTTAGTTATAACTGTGTTGTACATAGGGTAGGCTCTCATCTCATATGTGTGGATGATTTTAGTTATACATGCGCAAGATGTGTACGATCATCATGTTGATGAACTCTGTCTAGCCATCAGTTTAGGGATGGAAAGTTGTGAACTTGGTGAGATTGATGTCCAGCATTGACCAGAGGTTGGACCAAAATGTGTTGAGAAACCTAGTGTCCCAATTGTAGATGATAGACTGTGGGATCCCAAAGTGTACCCACACTCGTTCAAAGAATATTTTAGCAGTGGCTTCTATCATGATATTCTTCTTGTAGGTCGCTATAATAACCATCTTCAAGAATCTATCGACAACCACGAAAACATAGTCGCTGCCATGCTTAGTAGAAGGAAGGCCCAACATATAATCCATGGAGATAGATTCCCAAGGTCGACTAGGGGTAGGCAATGGAGTATAGAGGCCTTGCTTCTTGATGGTTTATTTGGAAATGGCTCAATCAGTGCAGGATCTGATGTACTTCCTAACATCCTATCAAAATTTCAGCTAATAGAAATACTTTTACGGTACTGCCACTGTTTTATCGACCCCAAAATTCCTAGCGACCTGATTGTAGTGCGCTTCCCAAATCATCTTGGCACGCTCACTTGAAGGAACACAAAGGTGTCCCATGTGATATAGAAGTGCATCCTAGAGGTGAATATTTGGAACTTGGTTACCCTCCAAGAGCGTCTTGTATGTGTGGCCAAATTATGGATCGCTCTTGTAGAGAAGCATCCAATCAGAAGTCTCGTGCCCACAAGAGTTGAGCACGATGGTTAGCGCCATGATCGGTCATGGGCTAAAGCAGTTTGTAAAATTATTAGTGTTTCCCTTCTTATACTTGATTTTCAATTGAAATTGTTGCATATGTGTGGAGCACTTTTGATGGAGATCGTTCTGCAACGTCCCTTCTATTTATATGAACTGCAGGGGTTGGTGGTATGTGTGGATGATCGTCTCCTTCCCCAAAATGTAATTCTTACATTGTAGGCAAGCCTGCATAATGGAATACATCTCTTTTTCATAAGTGGGATACTTTCGGAATGTTTCGGATAGTGTATCACTGTGATATGCCACTACATGCCCCTGTTCAGTAAGAACGGATCCAATAGCATAGTCAGAGATATATATCTCGATCTCAAATGTTTGTTGCAAGTTTGGTAATGTGAGCACTGGGGAAGAGAAAAGTCAATTTTTCAACTCTACGAACACCTTCTGTTGAGATTCAAACCAAAATAATTTTTCTTTCATTCCTCCCTTGGTGACTTGACTCAAGGGCCAAGTAATATGATAGAATCCCAACATGAACCTACAGTAGAAATTAGCAAGACCTAGAAATATGTGGAGCTCTGTTAGAGTGGTTGGTGTTGACTAATCCCGAATGACTTGGATCTTGGTTGGATCCACATCCACCCTCTTCACATTAATAATGAATCCCAGATACTACACTTGGGTCATGCCAAAAGTTCACTTCTCCAAATTGGCACACAACTTATGTCGCCGCAGTGTTTGGAGGACCTGTCGGATGTGGCGGAGGTTCTCTTCCCAATTCTGGTTGAAGATCAGGATGTCATCCATGTACACTAGTAGAAATGATTTAGTGAATGGCTGCAAGATGTCATCCATCAACCTCATGAAGGTTGTAGTATCATTTTTCAACCCTAAAGGAATGACCAGTCATTCGAATAGGCCCTCCTTGCCTTTGAAGGTAGTCTTCCACACATCGGAGGGTTCGATTGGTACTCGGTGATACCCAGACTTCAAGTCGATCTTGGTGAAATATGTTTCCCCCTTGATTTGGTCTAGAAGGTCATCAATCCATGGGATTGGGTACCTATTTCAAAAAATGATATTTTTTAGCGATCGATAGTTAATACAGAGTCTCCAAGTATCATCCTCCTTCTGCACCAACACAATCGGGCTCCCACATGGTGATGAACTCAATTAGAAAGTTGTGGAATTCATGAGCTTGTTGTCCAAAATTGACCAAAAGCTAGACCAAAATGTGTTGAGGAACCTATTGTCCTGATCTGAGATGATAGACTGTGGGATCCCAAAGTGTACCCACACTTGTTCAAAGATGAGTTTAGCAGCGACTTCTATTGTGATATTCTTCTTCAGGCCACCATAATGGCCATCTTTGAGAATCTGTCGACAAACAAGAAAACACAGTCATTGCCATGCTTAGTAGAAATAATGCCCAACATGTAATCCATCGAGATGGATTCCTAAGGTTGACTAGGGGTAGGCAGTAGAGAATAGAGGCCTTGCTTCTTGATGGTCAATTTGGAAATGGTGAAATCAGTGTAGGATCTGATGTACTTCACGACATCATGTCAAAGGTTCAGACAATAGAAATACTTTTGTAGTACTTCCAGTGCTTTCTCGACCCTGAAATTCCCAGCAACCCAACTATAGTGTGCTTCCCAAATCATCTTGCCACGCTTGCTTGAAGGAACACAAAGGTGCCTTAGGTGACATAGCAATGCATCTTGGAGGTGAAGATTTGGAACTTGGTTACCCTCCAAGTGTGTCTTGTATGTGTGGCTGAATTTTGGATCACTCTTGTAGAGAAGTGGCCAATCAGAAGTCCCGTGACCACAAGAGTTGAGCATGGTGGTTAGCGCCATGATTGGTGGCCATCTGAGGAAATTTGCAACATTTTTGGTGTTTCCCTTATTTTACTTGATGTTCAAATGAAACTCTTCCAGATATGTGGACCACTTCTCATGGAAATAATTCTGCAACTTCCCTTGTGTCTGTATGAACTGCAGGGGTCGGTGTTCTATGTGGATGACCATTTCCTTCCCCAAAATATAATGCTTCCATTGTTGGCAAGACTGCACAATGGAGTACATCTCTTTGTCATAAGTGGGATACTTCTGGACTTTGTTGGAAATTGACTCACGTTGATATGCCACTGGATGCCCATGCTGAGTAAGAACTGCCCAAATAGCATAGTAATAGGAATCTGTCTCGATCTAAAATGGTTGTTTCAAGTCTGGTAATGTGATCACTGGGGCAGAGAAGAGGCAATGTTTCAACTCTACAAGTGCCTCATGTTGAGATTCAGACCAAAAGAATTTTTCTTTCGCTCCTCCCTTGGGGACTTTACTCAAGGGCCAAGTGATATGAGAGAATCCCAACACGAACCTGTAGTAGAAATTAGCAAGACCCAAAAGTTTGAAAATCTATGTTAGAGTGGTTGGGGTTGGCTAGTCCTGAATGAGTTGGATCTTGGCTAAATCCACATGCACCCCACGCTCATCAATAATGTATCCCAAATACTAAACCTGGGTCATGCCAAAACTGCACTCCTCAAAATTGGCACACAACTTGTGTTACCGAAGAGTTTGGAGGACCTGTTGAATGTGGTGGACGTGCTCTTCCCAAGCCTGGATGAATATCAGGATGTCATCCAAGTACACTACTAAAAATTATATGGTGAAGGGCCTCAAGATGTCATCCATCAGCCTCATGAAGGTTGTAGGAGCATTCGTCAACCCGAAAGCCATGACCAGCCATTCAAGCAGGCCTTCCTTGGATTTAAAGGAAATCTTCCACACATCAGAGGGTTCGATTGGTACCTGGTTATAGCCAGACTTCAAGTTGATCTTGCTGAAATATTTTTCCTCTTGATATGGTCGAGAAGGTCATCAATCAATGGGATCAGGTACCTATTCCGGAGAGTGATCTTGTTCAGTGGCAAATAGTCAATACAGAGTCTCCAAGTCCCATCCTTACTCTGCACCAACACGATCGGGCTCCCACAAGGTGATGAACTTGGCCAAATGTGACCTTTCTGCAGCATCTCCTGAATCTACCTCTTGATTTCATCGTTCTCCAGAAAAGAGCGTCGATAGATTGGTACATTAGGCAGTGGCGCATCTGGGATCAGATCAATTGGGTGCTTAACTTGATAGTGCAGAGGCACCCCTACAGGTCAGGTGAAGATGTCCCCGTACTCCTCCATGACCATGTTCATTTGTTGTTATCGTGCGGAGGAGCCTTGTCTGGAGGTCGTGGCCACAATATTCTTCTTTCCATGAGGGGGAATCATTAGGAAAACAAATTTCCCAGTTTTAGAAATGAGCTTACTACATTTTTTTGAAGTAACCAAAGAGATGGCAGCAGGTGATGCTACCTCCAATATCCTGTGAAACTTATTGCCCAAAGTAACCATAACAGTGTGAGGTCAGGACTCATACATAGCATGTCACTTCCACAAGTATGGTTGGCCTAATAATACATCACAAAAATCAAGAGGGGAAATTTCATATAATACCTCATCCATGAAGGGCTTGATGTTGTAGGGAAGGCATCACTGATGTCTAACGCGGAGATCCTGTCCTTGGTGAAGCCACCCGATGGTGTACGGTTGTGGGTTTTTTGTATTTGGCAAGCCTAGATGCTTCATGACCTCTATTTAAATTAGGTTCTTTTGGCTCCCAATGTCGCTAATGAACTGCATCGTGGAACCCTTTACCCACATCTAGGAATGGAAGAGGCACTCCTCCTCCTTTGGATATTTAGGTTCCTCCTTCTGGATCTTCATGGTGGCATTGGGCTCTGCATCGATAATTTGATTCCCTTTGTCACTCCCCTTGTTGGGTTTTGATTTAGAGTCAAATCATGCATCTAATTCAGGAGCCTTCAGCTCGGCCACCAGTGACTGCTTGTCCTCACACTCACTTGTGTTGTGAGTGGAGCTCTTGTGTTGTGAGTGGAGCTCTTATGGAACTCACACCACTTTCCCATATCCTTCTTTGGCTTCATGGTGTTCTTATTTTCTTGTGGATTTGGCAAGTTATCTTGGGCCGCCCCGCCTTGGCTTTGTCATTTTTTCTACAATTTGGGGCACCTTTCCCTTGCTTCTGATTCATAGATCCAAAGTATCACTTCTTCTGTTTGAAATTCTGCTCAATATTAGTAGCATACTGGTATGTTGCACCAAGTGAGGAGATGTCGAGGAACTCCATTTCCTCCTTAATTTATTTTTGTAGACAACTACAGTACTTCAACACCAAATGTTTCTTCGAATATTTGATACCCAATTTTGTGCACAGGGTATGGAACGGATTCATCAGCTCATGCACATCTTGATCCCTTTGTTGCCGCAGTGTATTCCATTGCATGTACTTTTCCTCATAGTCCCCCATGGGATAATAATTTTCTTGGATGGTGTCTTGGAAATAATTCCAAGTGGGTGCGGCCGAAAATAGGGAGGGTTCACTCTCATCCTTTGTCTCACAGTAGGTTTCCCGCCAATCCTTGATATGCGGGGAAGATTTGAGGAGTGAAAAAGAAATATTTTCCCTATTGGAAAAGTCATGAACCGAGAAATACCCTTCTAATATATTCAACCATCTATATACGATGTTTTCATCTATTTAGCCCTCAAATATGGGAATGTCAAATTTTACTTGTACCTTAAAAGGATTTGCACCTCCAGAGTGGCTATTGGATGCAAATGCATCGTCAGTGGGCAGTCGTTGAAGACTGGGAAAATTTATCCATCATTGTGTTCCTTTGTTTCTCGAGGGCCTCCTTGAGAAATATTTTGATAGGATCTCCTACTCCCTCGTCTTTCTTTTCGTCCCCCATGGGTGGTCGTTAGGGTTTGCAAGGCTGATCTTGCAAAGTTTCAACCAGATCGAGCCCTAACTCCTTATACCCTGACCTCGTTGGGGACATGCAAAGAAGGATTGAGAAAGAGTAAACCGCTTTGATACCACTGATTTGGACTTATGTAGGAATGCAATAAAATACATAATTATAGATAAACGCAAAGATTCAGTAGAAACAAGACTTAATTTCATTAATATCACATAACCGAAATATTCTTATAGAAAAAATGGAAATAAACTAGCTAGGGCACTGGTAGCTTATCTCTGAGAAGAGATTTGGCGGCTACTGGCCTCTGAATTGTGTTAAAATGAGGCTCAAATTCCTATTTATTATTGAGAAACAATGGAAAACCCTAAACATCCAAAAACCTGACCCTAGGAGATGAAACGCCAAACTATGGGCCCTGTTGGGGTAAATTGGTACATCAATTTCCCGGGGTTGTAACTTTGGCATATGATCATTGTTTGACGTGCATGATACCTCGTTATAAATATCTATCCAATGAATACAACTGATGATCGCAAATAAAAATATAAAGACTCATTTTTCCTTGAGGTTATTTTCCCAAAAAATGTCCTTTAGGGCCTCAACATGGAACCAGAAGTTCAAGACCTTAGATACAATTAAGGAAATTGAAAAAATAATATAAACAATGGTGGGGGTCCCAGTGGAATAGGCGGGTAGCCACCAATATCCAACTAGATCATGTTGAGGTATTATTTTGTTGAAAGCAGCGCATAAGGCACATACATGACAGGAAACGTTGTTTTGGAGAGTACTCGGTTGAAGATAACGAAGGCGCAAAATAGCATCGAGGGTGAAGATTTGATACAAACAAAAAATGGGAATTTTGCAGTGTCTATGAGGATCTTGGTCCTTTAAGTAGTCACCTAATTCCTTGGAACCTGGCTCAAGGGTGACTATGTAAAACCACATTGCAGCCCCAGTCTAAGGTTGGGTGGAGAAGCTTAGTCCCTCACTCAATTGTCATGCCTGGAATAGAGATAAGTGTTTACTACCATTTTAATTTTAATTTCTTGGAATCATCACTCTCTTAATGGTTGGTGTAAGATATGTCCTTTATCATGTTTTTTTCTATGATACTTAAATTACTGATAGAAAAAGTTATGATATTGTATAAAGTAGTTTTTATAGTTACATATCTAAATGATGCAGTGTGGCTATTTATTCATTTGTTTCACAACCATCCATATCACTTGTGAATATTCTGACAGGAGTTTATGGGGTGGGTTATTACGGTCTGGTGTGAATATATTAGATGCCTAGTCTCCTCAATAGAAAACTAGTATAGCATAACTCCTACAGAATTATGTGTCATGCACTGCACAAACTTGGGCACTAGCAGAGGCATGGTCTCAACACCTATGGAAACGTAGCAACACGTCGTCATTGAAATACTAGTTTTTGGTGTCAACCCTCACGTTCCTACCACCGTTCTCACCAGATTCCTTTATCTTGGCAAGGTCACAAGTTAGGCTCTTTGTTCCCATCCGTAGACTATTTTTCATTGATTTACATTGTTTATCTTAGGTGCATATGATCTGAAGGGGACCCATGGTGAATATGAGAGAACCCAAACATATGTTTCATTTAAACCAGTGCTAGTGTTCTTGGTCCTAAAATGAGTTTATGAAATCGTTGATGTTTAACAGTATCGCAATTGTGATGGATCTAGGCATTCTACCACACTCTATTGGAAATTTTTTTGGCTGCAAGTCAACATATTCCCCTCCATGTAGCTTTCCATGTTGGGTAAGGTGTTGAGGATTACTTCCCTGGAGTGTTCACTCCTATTTCCTTTTCTTGAAGGGGAATGTGGACCTCATGGCCTCTCGGCTACATGAAATTCTTAGATAGACCCATAGTCTCTACCTTTGTTGAATTCATTGGGAATTATACTCATGTTAATAAACCCATGTATATCAGTGTATATATACACACATGAATTAAATTTGGGGTTGTGTTAAGAGTCTCAGCAAGACTTTTTCATAAATAATATATGCAGATCTCTATGTATGCAATATTCCACGGCATACATTTATTGAATTTTTTCAAGCTCCTCTACCTCTACTTAACCATGAAAATCTTATTATTTGAGGTGAACCATAACACATTCCATAGTGAAGTCAATAAGTCAGTAATTCAAATCATGTCAATCGGTTTCCTGAGCTGCATAAACCAGATAGCATGTAGAAAGTAGTTGTTATGCTCAGTGACCACAAACTCACTCTCTTCATAGTTATGTTCTCTTGGGGTTGAAATTTTTAAAAGAGAAGTATAAAATGCAATATGCTTGCACTCAAAATAATGGAAAGCATAATTTTTGAGCTTTTCCATCCAATGGACATTATGAACATGGAATTATCAGGAGCCATAGACATCGACTTTGTAGCTTTGTCATCCTATTGAGTGCAGTTGAGTGCCTTGCATTTTCCCCCCTCTAGACTTTGGTACAAGAATGGGTCTTTCAAAAGGTATATGATTATCATTTCTAATTATGGGAACTCAGTGAATTGTCACGCTTCATTCTATGTAATGTCGGTTTTGCAAAGGTGGAAATTTCATATATATAAATTTAGTAATTGACAAGACTAAAAGGATGACAATAAAGTAAAACTTGTATTTTAGTTTCAGGATTCCTAGGGATGCTTTGTAAAATATCAATTTAATAGTTGTGTGTATAAAAGTGAGTTGATTGTTATGTAGTGGAAATTCTTGAAAAAAACAGAAGTTTAAGATGCTGAGTTGAAGGGTTCGCAAATTTATTTGATCAAAACTAGTGAAAAGCTTAATTATTCTATCTTCTATCAAAAAATTATGTGAGACATAATATTTGTGTATCATCTATCAAAGATGTGCTAAAATATTATCATAGCTTAAAACAAGTATTTTATCTTGCTTCATGGCAATGGAATGGGGTTGTATTTTAATTATTATTTGTAAAATAGAAATTATATCTCAACCAACCTTGAGTCATTCTACAGTGATAGTATTCCTATTTGTTATCCATTTAGAATGGGAACAACAATTATCTCTGTGATTTTAAGTTAACTTCGTCATGTTGGAAACATCGTCTCCTCATTTTCCAATGGTCATTTGGTTCAATATTAAAGCTCCCTCCCAAATGTGAAGCATTCTGAACAAAGAAAATTTGAATCTTTAAGTAGTCTGCAAAGTCTTATCAGTCGCCTTCAAAGTGTAACAAGATGTGAGATATGTGGATGGATGCTTGATTGGGCATATATATTGATATTTTCAATTCTAATTAGGATTCACTGTATATGCTTTTTATGAGAGTATTGACAAAAATTCTAAGAGGTTATGCACCCATGTAGTGTAGGGTACATTTTGGTTTAGAATGGGGTTTTAGATTCATGAGGCCTTTAAACTCCTATACAAATCATAGTGACACACTGCGTAGTCTATTGATGTCAAGTATACATTGTTGCCTTCACTCATAATAACTCAATTTGAAATTGGGTGGAGGATGCACTCTTTATACACATATAGGTCTCTATTTACACAATGGGAACATAACAATTTACCCAACCAATTAGAACCTATGCACAAGTGATCATAAATGGATCATGTTATTTGTTTACCTTCTTGATTTTTATTTTTTTAAGTGGTAAATCCAGAGTTCAGATCTTTCCAAGACCATCTCATGAGAGATCTTGAATTTGTTTACCTTCTTGATTTATTTATTTTTGAAGTGGGAAATCCAAAGTTATGATCTTTCCAAGACCATCTCATGAGAGATCCTGAATTTGGCAGTTAGGATCTGAACTTCAAGTGCATATTGTTGTTATTAAACAAATAATACATCTTTGGGTCTAAATCTAGAGGAAAATGTGTTGTAGGTTTTCCTTATCATAGAGATTATTGAGAGCTTTCATATATATAATGCTTACCCCATTCTCGTAATTGTAAAATGATATTTGGGTAACCTAGTAACCACCACCCTTGGGTTATAATGGTAAGGGGGTGTGTTACATCGTCATTTCGATAAAACATAGCTACAGGAGTAGCAACAACTACTGGTTGGGTGTATCAACAACTTAAAATACATGGGAGTAACAACACTTATTACAAACTCAAATAGAAACTTTTTTTTTGGTTGATGAGTATTTCCCTAGGCTAAGGATGCTCCTGCATCAATACTCAAAATATTGTACGTCTATTCTCTAACCAAACATAGAGTGATAATAACTATGATAAAAAATAAAAATGTATCAACATGTCATACAACATTAACAATAACAACAAGCAAAAGGGATAGATCCACAAGACTTCTTTTATAATTGTGAATATAAAGAGTTTTCACAAAGGTTACACAAATGAACAAGAGGAATAGTTCTATATAACATAGGAAGTTTTATACAAAATACTAAAAAGAGATAAAAATAGGATAATGAAAGTGGTAAATCCTTGAAGTTTAGAAAATTTTCACATGAATGATTTGCTTAAATATTTTCAAGTAAAGGTCTTTTATCTTAACCAAACAAAAGAAAACACACTCTCAAAAATTTTAATTCCTTGTAATGATTTTCTTTTTTTTTTCTTTATAACATCCTCAAACCAACTTATTTCTTAAATCAAATAAAGAATAAATCAAAAATAAACATTATGGACCCCAAGTGGTCAAGGTTTACATATATAATGCATCCTACTCTTTCAAGAATGTTGAAAACATCATGCTACATCTAAGCCTATTACAACACCCTTACTCTTTTGCCTTCTTGATTATTGATGAAGTCACGTAATAGTACTACTAAGTCATTAAAAATTGGCCTTTTACTTTTGTCCATGAATCTCAAATAGCTAATGAAAAATCATTTGCATTTTTGTCAATATTATCCATTTTTGTGTACAATTATATATTATACTAATGGTTTTACCTCATAAACATTAATAATGAAATAAAGTGCCTTAAAAATAAGTTCTAATTAATCAACTATCAGAGATTTTAACCAATCTACTAATATGTATTGTTTTATCCAAACCATCAAATCGAAATTACAATATTCATTGATAACAAATATTTGATCCACTGACAAATCTTTGATCTATTGTTTAAGAGTAGAGTAAACCAAGTTTACACAAAGATATAAACATGTCCTTATAATCACCTTTTTTGGAACTCATAATCATAGTTGTTCCATGACTAATTCAAAAATACAGTAATCCTCTTGAGAAATTATAATAAAAAAAGGTTATTGCTCCTCTAGCAACAATAGATTTCTAAGACACTTCACTCTACACTCTATTCATTTTTAATTGAATGTTTTGCATTAAATACTAGTATTGATAGAAATCATTGAAATGATGTTTGAACATGTTCATTTGATTAATAAACCAACCACATATCATGTCTTGTCTAGGTCATATATTTATTACATGTTATTTGATTCAATGTTTTTTCTAATGTGGTCTTTATTTCACCGAGAGGCACATCCTACAACCTAGTATGACTTCGATGTATAAGTATGTCATAAGCCAAAATAAAAAAACTAAAGAAAATTTAAATAATGTTTGCTTAAACAATAACTTGTACATAACCATATGTCCATGGGGTCTTGGATAGGCGGTGATCGGGTGCTTTTTTAAGGCACTCCTTGATGTGAAGTCATCGGTTCAATTCCCTGCCACAATCGGGGTGATGTAATATTCCCAAAATTTCACATCATATTTGGAATATTAGAGTCCTTGATTTTCTTAATAAATTAAGTAAATAAAAGGGTGGAGGGACCCACAAACCTCAAAGATGAATAAAATCCAATTTTAATGTGTGTATGTGGATATTTTAGATCTAGATCTAGAATCATAGAGTAGTGGAGTAGCTCCATTAATGGAGATCATGTCTCATTTATGAGATATATTATGGAGGATGAAACAGTGAAATAAGATCATGGATCTTAAATGAAAAATCATGAGGATGTTTGATAAGTTCAACTGAGATCATAGTGCATTCAAGAAGATCATGAAGCATTTATGATAAGATAGTGGAAAAAGTGATGCATTTAATGCACACATGATGGAGGGGGTAATCACCCCATGTGAACATGATGGAGGACATGGATCAACAACGCAGTCAACCTTGGAGACTTTTGTCCACATGTATAGCGCAGTATTGGAGTGGGCCTAGGCTATGGAAGGCTCATGCATATAATGAAGGTGAAGGCACAATGGAAGGCATGATTTCGATTATTCATTTCTTGATCTATTTAGATTCAGATTTTTCTTAGGACATTTCTATGCAGACTTGGGTTGTTTAGCAGAGTTTGCAGTTTTTTTTAGCATAGGGTGTTCTCGAGTGGGAATCCCACCTCTTTCTTTGAGTGATCTCTAAGGAAAAATATTGTTCTTCATTCCATATCAAGCATTGGTGCCATCTTCAAGAGGTTGTTTCTAGCATTCAGCTAGGAAACTAGTGGAGGATTCATCCAATCACTTTGCTCTTCAAATCCAACCTTTCAGGAGCAGTAGATCTACATCCAGCATTATGCCATTTGTTTTTACCTCCTCGCAGCAGCATTCCCTTCAAGGATTGCACAGTTCAATCCTGTAGATATATTGGAGGAAGGAAGTTTCAAGTATATCAGCTGGAAATCCTATGAGGGATAACCTCCTCAAATTGGATCTATTGTTTCCATCATTCAGGAGCTGATTTGACATATCTAGCAGCAGGCTATTGAGCCTCCCTCTCTAACAGCGCAGTTTTCTGAAGTTGTTGTTCTTATAGCAGCTATTTTCAATGGAAGAGATTGGAGGAGCTAGATCTTGAGCATTTAGCCCAAGGATCTAGTGAAGGGATTGTTGAGCCCTGAAATTGTCTTCTCTTTTGCCAAACTTCACTTCATTTCATCATTCCTTTATCATTTCATAAACTTAAAACTCAATGAGAATGACTAATATTACTTAAAGGTTGTATACAATGATTAACTTACTTTACTTTTGTGATTTTTCTGTCTTAATGATTTTTGAGCAATTTTAGCTACAGAATGTAGTCATTCTATAGCCAGTCAAGCGTTCTGTAGTTGTTTTGGTGTTTACATATGTTACAAGTGTCATCTGGAGAAAAGGCACACATAGGTGGATTCCAAATATTTCCTACATAATTTTTTCCCGTCCACGAAGACTGGATCAATAGTTGGAGGTGCCTATGTACATGGTTAAAGAAAAAGTCAAGCAAGTTGTCTTCTACAGGAATCAGGACTCTTGATTTGCTGTAAAGAAAATTAGGAATCCTAAAAGAGTTCTATTTTGATTTTAACTTTAAAACTACACCTGGACCTACTTTTATTCAATATTAGTTATGTAATTTCATATAAATTCAGCTCGGTAAATCCGAGAAAGACAAGTCTGATACATATTTTTATCATTCTTCTAATACTCTGTTTTCGAGCATTTTGATAATAGAAGGAGTCAACTTTGATGTTGTTCTGAATACAACCTTGAGGAGTTAAAGGATTAATGTTGAATTGATAGCAGAGGGCCCTTGCTATTCGAGGAAGCTTTACATGTTTTCTAGATAAGTAGTTTTCAATTCTGATTTTTGTCATATTTCTTTACTTAGACTGCTTTCTGGAATTACATCTCTTAGCATTATGTTTCATGTCATTTTCTTATATTAAAGATCCTCATGATATTACAATTAGTCTTTTTCTCAATCTTTTCCAAATATCTCTATTAAATGAATGGGATTTAATTGTAATATTCTGAGTTACTAGCACTTCAGTTTATGTCATCTAGATTAAGAAGATCCTCATTATCTTACAGCCATTCTCTTTCTCAAATATCTTCCAATATATCACTACTATATGAATGATATTTGGTTGTACTATTTTGAGTTATTAGCATTTTCTGTTTTTCAATTAGATAGAGGATCCTCATATTATTACAAACAGTCTTCTTCTCAAGCTATTCCAAAAAACCTCTAAATTATGAATAAGACTTAGTTGTAATATTGTGGGTTACTGATTGTTTATTTTATAGAATATCCTTATCACATTATGCCTAATCTCTTTCAATAAACTCTTCCAACAAATCTCTAACTCATGAATGAGATCTAGTTGTAATGTCATAAGTTTTTTCAGCATTTCATAGGAGATCCTTATTACATTATAGTAGTAATATTTTTCTCAAGCTATTCCAATACATCTCTATCATATGAATGAGATTTCACTATAATGTTCTAGGTTACTTTTTGTTTTCATACTTCTTTTATGTTTTAGAAAGATCCTTGTTGCATTAGAATTTGATCTCTTTCACAAGCTATTCCAACAAATCTCTAACTAAATGAATCAGATTGAGTTGTAGTGTTTTGAGTTACCTTTCATTTTCATGAATGTTCATTTGCAAGGTATAATATCCATGGATTAAGATTCTCTGTTTTCATCATTTTCTAATTAAGGACAGAAATTGCAACTAAACTCTTTTTTAATTCTAAGATTTTATTTCTCTTCCTTTTTGACATAGATTTAACTTCATCTCTTGAGCATAGAGTAGCATATTAAGACTTAAACATAACAAAATCCAAAACATAAATAAAACATTAAAAACAATGAAATAAGAAAGGGGATACTTAGGCACATATAGTACAAGTACACTTCATCAGTTTACTAGCCCTGGTTGATAATTTATGCTATCAATTTAGGAACACTAAATTTACTAAACATTTTGGCGTCGTTTTCAGGGAAGTGTAACTAGGTAGCCTTATTTCCTATTTCCCAAAAACAATGATATGCGTAGAGAAAGAGATTCTAGGGGTAGATTTGTAAGAGGCAGAATATTAATTCCCACAACTCCACTCACACTACCAAGACCAAGAAGCAGCACACCTCCAACTAAAACCCACATTCCATACTATATTGGTCATAGGCTTCCAGAAGTCTCAAGATCAGATATCCCATCAGGAATATCTCCCGCTTCATCCACTGAAGAAATTATAGAGGAAGAAGATCCAAGGACTCTTACAGAAGGGATAAACTTTTTCACTTCCATAGGGGAATTTATTCCAACAGAAGAATTACAAATCCTTGGTGAAGAAGAATAAGAGGACTATTTCTTCAATATACCCTTGATAGAAGAACCAGTAGAACAACTAGCTCTTCCAACTGAACCCTATATCAGTTCAAAAGAGTCTATCATGGCAGAATAAGGGGAAGGAGAAGTCTTTAATGGAGAACATACACTATTTGGAGGAGCTAGAGGAAGAGGAGGAGATAGAGGAAGAGGTATAGGTACAAAAGAAGGTAGAGGAAGAGGAAATGAAGAAGGGGGAAGAGGTAGAAGAGAAACTGGAAGTCCTTTTGGATTCCCTATAATAGATGAAGAGACTAATGCAACCATGAAAAATATCTCACCCTCTGTTCTTCAAAACTTTCATGAACTAAAAGGTGAGGATCCTGAGGCCTTCTTATTTGAATTTGAAGTTCTATGTAGAACCTATGATTACCTACAAGATGCTCAGAAACTTAAATTGTTCCCTTCAACATTGAAAGGAGCAGCATTAAAATGGTTTATGAGTTTAATCACTAGGTCTATTAGGGCATGGGATGAAATGAGGAAAGAATTTCTAGACAGATATTTGGATTACTGTATACCAGTCAACCATAAGGAAGAAGTGTTCAAGATGATGCAAAAAGAGGATGAAAATCTGGAAGATTTGTTGGAAATATTTAACTATAACGTCAAGAGGGAAAAAATGGAAAACTTAGACCAAGATACTTTGAAATATCTTTTGTTGAAGACAATTAGGGATGAATGGATAGATATTCTTAATATGATGGGAAAAGGATATATATCTCAACTTTCATTACCTGATATAATAGAACTATGTATTAATCTTTCAAGAGGAAAATATAAGATTTTAAAAGGACCAAGAGACTCTGCTCTTGCAAGGGCAAGTAAATCCGAAGTTGGAACAGTAAGTAGGGCAGAGATAGGTAATATGCTTGATGAATTCAAAACTGACATTCTAGGGAGTCTTAGTGAGAAAATAGACACCCTTATGTTACAAAACAAGCAGAAAGCTGAAATTGATGCCTAAGCAATATTTTGTCCCAAATGTAGGAAGAAGCATGCCTTAAGAGAGTGTCCTTTGGATGCAAAAGTAATAGAGACTTGTGCAATTTGTTCTGAAAAACATGAGACCAAGAATTATCCCTCAATCCCTGGCCTTAAAGCTATCTTTCAAGAAGCAAAAACCACAAATTTTACAGAATCTCTTAATTTTGTCTCTAGAAAACCTTGGCAGGGACCTCAAACACAAGGGTTTAGTAGTCAAATGTACAATCAACCCTCACCTAATTGGAACTCTTGGCAGCAACCTTGGCCCCAATTTCAAAATCAATCTCAACCTTGGGCTCAAGGAGCACAAAATCCTTATGGAAGATTCTCCCAGTATTATCAATATCCACCCTCTTATCCCTCATATCCAACGTATTCAAACTTTCCTCCTCAACAAAATCCTCAGCAGAATCCACAACATCAAAACCAACATCAAAATAAAAATCAAAATCCACCACTTCCATTACCATTTCCTCAAAAATAAAATCAGTTTTCTACCCAGCCAATACCAAACCCCAACAATAAAAACCCTCAGAATACATATATGATAGAAGGTCAACAATTTCCAACCTATTTGATTACTCCTTTAGACCTTAATGATGTTCAACTTAGGTCTGAAAGAATACTTGAAAGAAAGAAACCATCTGTAGTTATACAAGGAGAAAACAAATCTGAGGAAGATTCTCTACAGGTACATAAAAGTTTTGAAGAAAACACATCTCTTCAAGACCAAAACATTGGAAAAGAAAAACAAAAAGAACCAATAATTTCAACTCCTATGTTACAACAGCCATCAACATCTACTACTACACTTCCTTTTCCTAAAAGATTACAAATTGATAGCGGTGTAGAGAAACAAATTATGATGCCTAACTATGATTTCCTAGATGAGTTAAGAAATGTTTGTATCAAGATTCCATTATTACAAGCCATCAAGGAAATCCCAATTTTAGCAAAAACAATAAAAGAGTTAGAGTATGAAAAAAACAGGAAAAAGAATAAAAGAGATAAAGAAAATACAACTGGTAGGAAAAATAGCAGATGTAATGATGGGGAAGATTGCTATTCCAAAATATCTAGATCTCAGTAATCCAGTTGTTAAGATACATATCAATGGAATAGAAATTCCAAACACACTTATTGATATAGGAGCAGCAATCACTATCATGAGTAGGAAAATCATGGAAAAACTAAAACTTCCTAATCTTATTTTTACACCCACACTATTACAATTAGCAGATAGATCTGTAATCAAACCAGATGGAGTATTAGAATACATTCCAGTGTCCTTATATTCTTGGGAGTATCCTGTGGATTTCATGATCATAACTCCTAAAAATTATCTAGGAGGACATCCTATTATATTAGGAAGACCTTGGTTAGCTACAGCTGATGCTTTAATTAGTTGTAGATCTAGTGATATGTACATCTCTGATGGAATTTTAACCAAGAAATTCACCTTGTATCCTCCAGCAAGAACAATCACAGAATTAGATGATACTCAATAATTGATGATGAAGAAGATATACAACCTCTCTTCACTATTTCAGAAATTAGTGAAGATAGTCAGATTCTGAATGCCTTGGAAAATCATGAATCTTCTTCAGAATACAAACATGAACAATTCCAGGAAGAATCCAAAATTGAGTCCCTATCATCAATAAAAATGTCTCTTTACTCCATGGAAGAATTTGGCAACTCTACAATTGAAATATTCCTAGGAAAAATCTTAAACATAAACAAAAACCTAGAGAAATTTCAACAAGAAAAGCTAGTCAAAATATTACAGAGACATTCTTCTGCATATGCATGGGAGTACACTGACATGAAAGGGATAAAACCTGATACGTGCACTCATCATATCTATATATAGGGAAATTTTAAACCAATCAGACAGCCTCAGAGAAGGATGAATCCAAACCTTATGGAGATTGTTAAAGAAGAGTTGCAGAAATTGTTAAATTTCAACTTTATTTATCCCATTTCAGATAGTCAGTGGGTTTCTCCTTTGGTGATTGTACCCAAAAATAATGGTAAATGGAGGGTATGCATTGACTACCGAGAGTTAAACAAATATACTCTTAAAGACCATTTTCCCTTACTCTTCATAGATCAGGTGTTAGATACATTAGCAGGAAAAAATTACTTTTCATTTTTGGATGGTTTTAGTGGTTACAACCAAATTCAAATTGCACTTGAGGATCAAGATAAAACCACATTTACCTGTTCTTTGGGTACCTATGCCTACTGAGTATTACCTTTTGGATTATGCAATGCACATGCAACATTCCAAAGGGCAGTATTGGGAATTTTTTCAGATCTAATACATGACTGTGTAAAAGTATACATGGATGACTTCATAGTCTATGGAAACACATTTGAAGAAGCCTTAGAAAACTTGGAAAAAGTTCTAAAAATATGTAAAGAGGCAAACCTTTCCTTAAGTCATGAAAAATTTTTCATGATGTTCACTGAAGGTATTGTCTTAGGACATCATATTTCAAGAGATGGGATTAGATTTGATGAGTCAAAGGTTGAAGTCATCTCTAGACTATCAGTTCCAAGTTGTCAGAAAGATGTTAGGAGTTTTCTAGGATTTACAGGATATTACAGAAGATTTATAGAAAAATTCACCAAAATAACATCTCCACTTTTCAAACTACTTACCAAGGACTTTGAATTCAATTGGAATCTTGACTGCCAGTTAGCTTTTGAAACCCTGAAAACAAAAATATCTGAAGCACCTATTTTAAGGGGACCTAACTGGAAATTACCCTTTCACATCTCAACATATGCCTCAGATGCAGCTTTAGGAGTTGTACTGGGACAAAAAGACCTGACTCCTTATGCCATCTACTATACAAGTAAAAATGTGACTCCTTCAGAGTTGAATTATATTGTAACTGAAAAAGAGTTCTTAGCTGTTGTTCATGCCATAAATAAATTCAGACACTATATAACAGGCTATGAAACCTTTTTCCACACAAATTACTCTGCAATTAGGTATTTAATGAAAAAATCAATTACTAATGGTAGAGTCATAATATGGTTATTGCTTTTACAAGAATTTAACATCACCATTCTAGATAGGCCTGGAAAACAAAATACAGTAGTTGATTTCCTATCTAGACTTCAAAACATTAAAGACAACACTCCAGTTGAAAATCAATTCCCTGATGAATATCTCTTTGCAATTACTACTCAAACTCCCTGGTTTGCTGATATTCCAATTATCTAGTTTCAGGAAAATTTCCTTCAATTATGAATGCAAGAGACAAAATAAAAATCATTTTTGACAGTGAAAAATATTCATGGATTGCTAATGAGTTATACAAAACATGTCCAGACGTTATTATCAAACGATGTGTTCGAGAAGATGAGATGCCTGAGATTCTCAAGGCATGTCATGATGAACCTTGTGGTGGACACTTTGATGATAAGAGGACAGCTTATAAGATCCTTCACCTAGGATATTATTGGCTATCCCTCTTTAAAGATTCTAAAGAGTATCTCAAAAGGTGTGACAGTTGCCAAAGGGTAGGGAAACCTTCCCCTTCAAGTGAGATGCCATTGCAACCTCAGGTACATATTGAACCTTTTGAGAAATGGGCTTTGGATTTTGTAGCACCTATTAATCCTCCATCAAAGAAAAAGAAATATATATTATTTTGCACTGATTATGTTACCAAATGGGTAGAGGCCAAACCATTACTTTCTGCTACTGAAGCATCTATAGTTTATTTTATTTTTAAGGATATTTTTACTCGTTTTGGTGTCCCAAGAGAAATTGTTATAGATCAAGGAGCTCAATTCACATCAAAGATGGTGGACCAAATGGTAGAGAAGTACAAAATCAGACATAAGAAATCTACTCCCTACCATCCACAAGAAAATGGCCAAGTGGAATCTACCAATAAGGTCATTAAAGGGATCCTGACAAAGACTGTTCATTTACATAGAAGAGATTGGGCAGAAAGGCTTCCTGAAGCCTTATGGGCCTACAGAACTACATGGAGAAACAAAATAGGACACACCCCTTATGAACTTGTTTATGGAAAACAAGTCTTGTTTCCCATATAGTTTCAGATCCAAACTTTCAAAATGGCAGTCCAGTTAGGACTTGATCTAACAGAAGCACAAAATCACAGACTGGAGTAGATTAATGAATTGGATGAGATCAGACAAGATGCAGTCCAGAGAACAAGCATAGTCCAACAGCAAAGGGCTAGATGGCATGATAAGAACATCAAATAAAAGAAATTTAAAGAAGGTGACTGGGCCCTCTTATTTGATTCAAAGTTCAAGGATTTTCAGGGTAAATTTCAAACTCATTGGCTTGGGCCATATGAGATTGTGAAAATCTTTGAAAATGGAGCAATAAAAATCAGGACAATAAATGAAGGAAAGGTAGCTTTTCTTGTAAATGGACACAAACTGAAATTCTATCATAAGCCACTTTCAAGAGAAGAATTTGTCAAGAAATTCCAAGATAGCATTGATATGAAGTTAGTGAAGAAGAATTCTTCTTCTTCACTAAATTAATTGTATTTTTCTTCAATTATTGGAATAATATATATATATATAAAAAGAATATATATATATATATATATATGAAAACCAATCATTGATTGGCATGTTTATACAAAAAGTATAAGGTGAAAATCAGAATTCTTCTAACACTTTAGACTTTCAAAAATTGATTTTTTTTCTGCAATGAAGTATCATAAAATCATAAGTTGCAGATTCATATTTCACTTCATCCATAGCTCATTATATTCCATATTTAACTTCATCTATAACTCATTCCATTCCATATTTCACGTCATTCATATCTCATTCCATTCCATATTTCACTTCATCTATATTTCATTCCATATTTCAGAGTTTTAAACAGGTACATTCTGTAGCTACCTGTTTTGTAGCCAATCTTGTTTTGCAACTAATTTGACCTTGCAAGCTTGCTTCAATAAACAAAGGATGAGTCAAAGAAGATTATGGAGCTTAAAGATCAATATTTTTCAAATGAAGGACAAATACAACAAAGCAGCAAAATAAAAAAAGCTAAGGTAAACTATATAAAATTATTTTGATAGCAAAACATGAAAGATATAGTATAGTTAACTCATATGTTTCTTGAAGTTATCTTGTTATTCGAATTGATCCTTGCCTATCACAAAAACTTCTTGACCAAATCCCTTACATTCCGCTCCATAACAATTCATCATTTAAAATATTAACGAATAAAACTTTGATGTGACCTATTAGGTCACGTCCTTAGATCATATCATTTATTGATGAATTTTGAAAATCATTATAAGATCTCTTCGCGGTCTTTTATCCCACATCAAACTCTTAAACCCGATCATCTTCATGATTTACCACTACTTTATTTATTCATATCCACTCACTACCATTACATTCCGTAGCCAATTTTCATCTACAGAGAAATCATTTCAAGGGAAAAAAAACCTTCCACAGCTACTCTTTCTTTATAAACAGAGCAGTGGATATAAGCCAAATAAAGGAAACAATTTGTATCAAGGAGAGAAATGGGGCTTATTGTGAGATCAGACCCAATTGGGACCAAATATCTAGAAGGATACCCTCAAGTTAAAGGATTATTATAGCAAGTAGGTTGGTTGAGCTTTATAAATAAGTTCAATGGATTCCACAAATAAGTCACGAAGTCATTTGCAAGGTCATTCGGTGGATTAGAGGTAGAAATTGGGGATATTAAGTTCACCATCACGGAATCATTCATAGCTTACGCCACATAATTACCACGACAGGGTGAACTTTGGTTTAAAAACAAAGAGTTTCATAATTAAACCTAGAAACAAATGCTAAAAAAACCAGGTATGGACATTTCAACGTTTAGAAAAGGTATTCCTAGTACAGCTTTGAAAAATAAATGGAGGAATGTGTTGTTGATTTTACAAAAAATCATAACTTGTGAGGGTAGATTTGGCACTTTGTATGTCTATCATATTAGACTGATGATGAATTTCTTAGAGGATAAAATAAATTTACCCTTTTTCCTGCTTAATAGTTTGAAAAGGATGGCCTCAAATGTTCAGAAAAGACTTCAATTCCTATAAACTACTTTGCATCATCATGGATTAATTAAAATGTTAATTGAGTTTCACTTGAAGAAAGTAGGAGATAGTTGGGATGAATTCCTCCTAAGAAACCATTTTGAAGAACCAGAAGAAACAATGTCTAAAGAGGAACCTGTAAGAAGAAGTAGGAGGGGAAAAATTATTAAATCCGTTAAACTTGATACATCAACACAGGAAGATAGTGAAGAATTAATCTCTAAAAAATTAGTAAATATCAGGAAACGACTGAAAAATAAAAGAAAGGAGAAATTAACAAGTGAATGTGCTGAAGAAAAAGATGAAAATCCACCTGAATTGAGAAGAAGCTCCAGGCTTAAAGGCATGGTGAAAAATACATGCATTAAGGAAACAGGAGTCATAAACACTGAAGAAGAAGAAACTCCAATCCAATCTCCAGTTGATAGATCTCCTCTACACCAGTATGAAGAAAACCCTAATAGAAGAACCCCAAATATACATCTGGCTCAACAACAGATTTATGACTATGTGGAATCACTAGAGAAAAGGGCCTCAGAAAATCGAGAAAGATCTCCCAGTCCACAAGAACCTCCAACAGAAATTTTGAAAAGAGACAATTATGAACTGGAGATACTGAATAACCATATCAAGAATGAAAATGAAATCCTAAGAGAGCAGGTCAAATTGAAAGGTAGCATGAACAACACTCTCTCTCATCAAATGGAAGCACTATATAAAGCAAACAAGAAGCTAAAGAAAAGAAATAAGAAATTGAACAGGGCACTCATTAATCTTAGGTTCAAAGCACTCATAAGGAAACCCAGAATGGCATTGACTACCATAAGAAGAAGAAAAATGAGGCTAGATGTTCTTGCAGAAGTATCAGTATAAATGGAATAATTTTTTGATGAAATTGCATGAGGACATGCAAGAGTTTTGCAGTGGGGGTATGTTGAGCCCTGAAGTTGTCTTCTCTTTTGCAAAAATTCACTTCATTTCATCATTCCTTTATCATTTTATAAACTTAAAACTCAATGAGAATGAATAAGATTACTTAAAGGTTGCATACAATGATTAACTTACTGTAATTTTCTGATTTTGATGTCTTAATGATTTTTGAACAATTTTAGCTACAGAATGCAGTCATTCTGAAGCGTTCCATAGTTGTTTTGGTGTTTACATATGTTACAGGTGTCATCTAGAGAAAATTCACACATAGGTGGATTCCAAATCTTTCCTACATCATTCGTTCCCTTCCACGAAGACTGGATCAATAGCTGGAGGTGCCTATGTACGTGGTCAAAGAAAAAGTCAAGCAAGTTGTCTTCTACAGGAATCAAGACTCCTGATTTGTTTTACAGTGAATCAGGAATCCTAAAAGAGTTATATTTTTCTTTTAACTTTAAAACTACACCTGGACCTACTTTTATTCAATATTAGTTATGTAATTATCATATAAATTCAGCTCGGTAAATCCGAGAAAGACAAGTTTGATACATATTTTTATCATTCCTGTGATACTCTGTTTTCGAGGATTTTGATAATAGAAGGAGTCAACTTTGATGTTGTTCTAAATACAACGTTAAGGAGTTAAAGGATTAATGCTGAATTGATAGCAGAGGGCCCCTGCTATTCGAGGAAGCTTTATATGTTTTTTAGATAAGTAGTTTTCAATTCTGATTTTTGTCATATTTCTTTACTTAGACGGCTTTCTGGAATTACATCTCTTAGTATTATGTTTCATGTCATTTTCTTAGATAAAATATCCTCATGATATTACAATTGTTCTTTTTCTCAATATTTTCCAATATATCTCTATTAAATAAATGGGATTTAATTGTAATATTCTGAGTTACTGGCACTTCAGTTTCTGTCCTCTAGATTAAGAAGATCCTCATTATCTTACAGCCATTATCTTTCTCAAAGATCTTCCAATATATCACTACTATATGAATGAGATTTGGTTGTACTATTTTGAGTTATTAGCATTTTTTGTTTTTCAATTAGATAGAGGATCCTCATATTATTACAAACAGACTTCTTCTCAAGCTATTCCAATAAACCTCCAAATTACAAATCAGACTTAGTTGTAATATTGTGGGTTACTAATTGTTTGTTTTATAGAATATCCTTATCACATTATGCCTAATCTCTTTCAATAAACTCTTCCAACAAATCTCTAACTCATGGATGAGATCTAGTTGTAATGTCATAAGTTGTTTTAGCATTTCATAGGAGATCCTTATTACATTACTGTAGTAATATTTTTCTCAAGCTATTCCAATACATCTCTATCATATGAATGAGATTTCACTATAATGTTCTAGGTTACTATTTGTTTTCATACTTCTTTTATGTTTTAGAAAGATCCTCATTGCATTAGAATTTGATCTCTTTCACAAGCGATTCCAACAAATCTCTAACTAAATGAATCAGATTGAGTTGTAGTGTTTTGAGTTACCTTTCATTTTCATGAATGTTCATTTGCAAGCTATAATATCCATGGATTAAGATTCTCTGTTTTCATCATTTTCTAATTAAGGACAGAACTTGTAACTAAACTCTGTTTTAATTCTAAGATTTCCTTTCTCTTCCTTTTTGACATAGATTTAACTTCATCTCTTGAGCATAGAGTAGAATATTAAGACTTAAACATAACAAAATCCAAAACATCAATAAAACAATAAAAACAATAAAATAAGAAAGGGGATACTTAGGCACATATAGTGCAAGTACACTTCATCAGTTTACTAGCCCTGGTTGATAATTTATGCTATCAATTTAGGAACACTAAATTGACTAAACAGGGATCAGCCCTTCTTGCATAGATCTTATTGTAAATCATTGCAGTCATCATATCATCAGATCTAGCTTCAGATCTACATTCCCAACAGCATATATGTGAAGCCCTATGAGGGTGGTTTCTTAGACTTACATATCTGAGAAATCCCTTCTGGGTTATCTTGGGAATCCATCATTGAGCCCATATCTACAATTTCAGCATCATCGGAGCTCCCATTCTGCCTAGATCTGACTTTTTATCTTTCAGGCAATTGGAGTCCCTATAGTTGCAGCTAGGACATCACAAATCACCTTCCAGCAGAGCAGCAGTTATGCAGTCCCTCTTGGGGTATCATTTCAGGGTCATTCTAGGACACCCTTGTGGCTTGAGTGTCTCATTTTTTGAGCACTATTTTACTTGCTTTTTCACCTCCAAAAATAATAAAATGGCTCAACTATTTATGTGCATCTTGATGTGTATATAGATTTATTGTTTACTTTGTTGCAGTTCTCATATTATGTTTTAGTATTACTGTATTCTCCCTTCTAGGATATTACAGTGGTATCAGAGCATGATATTTGGCTTAGCTTGTGGACATTTCATCTTTTACATCAAAATAAGAAGAAGATAGATGAGATCTATCATGGAGTATGAAAATTCTGCCACTCCTTTCTTTAGATCCATGAAATATCTCTCAAAGGAGGTCAATCCAATGAAGAAGGAAGGATAGAAAGAAGATCTGAGAAGAAGATGTGATAAGGAAGGTCCAAGCACTTCCTATCAGCAAAGAAGAAAACCAGAGAATCCTAGATCTCCTCATAGATCCACTATGCCCACTTTCTTTGGAGAAGGTGAAAGGTGTAGAAATTAATAAAGGAATGAACCTGAGACTCATGAGACTATCAGTCTATATCTTGAATATTACAAAGCACAGTCTATAGAATTCAGGGAAAATCTAACTCTTCAACAATTCTTCAAATCAAAGAAGAAAGAGGATCATATAACAGCAATAGAAGAAAGAGGAATAATAGATTCTATTTGACTACATTTGATGGATCTTCCTCAAGCACTGTTAAGGCTTGGAGGAGAGAGTTAGATGCATTTTTTAGGCTACATCCTGTAGCTAAAGGAGAGTTTGTTCAAATTTCAACACTTCATCTTTCATATGAAGCCAAGGATTGGTGGTTTGGTCACATGGAGCATGCAAAGGTGACTAAATATTCATATTTCTTTCACAATTTGAGAAAGGAATTTGATGTGAGAAAACCAGAGATGTGTCACAAAGTGACTTTTCCTAAGGAGGAGGATGTCAATCTTGTCACTCTGGACAAAAATTCACTACATTCACCACTAGCTACAGAAGTACTTTCATCCAGAGAAGAGACACTTGCAACTTTGCAAGATGGTCTTGAGCTATTGACACATAGAGTCCCATGCATGCTTCAGGAGATGCATGAGGGAGAGGAGGAAGATTCCAGCATTGGTACACTTAGAGAAGAGCATTCATCACTCTTACCAGCAGTTGGAGACACTATTGTCCCGGTTGGAGGAACTCTTGTGTTCTGGAAAGAGGTTTCCACACATCAGTTGATACAAAGTATGCATGAACATTGATCACATATTGTTTCAGTATATCTTATTGAAACTTAGGAGGACATGTCATCAGGGCCAATGCATAACCAAGGGTTAGACAAAAATGTTGATTTAAGACAGCAACATAACACAACACAGAGGACCCTTGATCTAATCAAGGAGGATATTAAGAACTATCCTAGTTCATCATTGTTGAGCTACATTCAACCCTTTGAGTTGAAGTGTAGAGTTTCATAAAATGGGGTGGGCGTGATCCTATGTACAATAACCAGTTGTGAGATCAGTATTGTACCTTGCTTTGAGACAGCACATGTATTACCATGTAGATCTACAGCGTTGTCACTTAGTCGTTGTGAAGATGAATAGGCCCCATCATTCTTGGAGCATTCTGAAGGTAGCTTCACTCATGAAGAAATGGAGGTAAAGATGGTAGATGGTAGACATCTTGAGATGAGGAATCTTTTCTCCTTTCTAGATGACCCTTTCTCAATGAGCATCTCACAGCTCAAAGAGAGGCTTCTACCTATATCAGATTCAAAACTTCATTGGTCTTGGAGGGCCTTTGGTGAAAAGATAATCTCATTGAGAGATCTCATTGTAGGTGCACTTCAACATCTCATGAAGTGTAAAGTTTTTTAGCAGTTTGGGGAGGATGGTATTCTACAAAGGGAGGATACCATGATTATGCAGCACATCATTCATCATCCACATGGGGATGAGTGGGTGAGGATGATAAGTAAAGGGTTGCATGACCACTTGTAGATTTATGAAATAGGCCAACAAGCTTGGTTACGTTGGTTGCCCTATGGAGATTTTTTTCACTGCCCAAAGGCTCCTATTTCTTTGATCCATGCCTTGTAGAACACTTATGAAATGAAGAAGGAGGCATGGCTGCGTTGGCTGCTCTTGGGTGAGTATGGTTACCACCCAATAGCTCATATTTTTCTGATTCATGCCTTTTGTATCAATGATAAATTACAGCAAAAGAAGGCATGTTCATTTTGGTTTCTCTTGAGAGTGTTTGGCCACCACATGACATCTCCTATGTCTATGTGTTTTGTATTGGGTAAAGCTTGGCATGATGCTCTCATGGTGTGCATTGATGGTGTTTATTTGTATTGGTTTGATGTGGCATTCCACATGTCAATCAGTATGTCTTTGCTCCATGGTGCACATGAGGAGGAGAGAAAACAACAAGATCTCTTTTTTCTTTGGTTTCTTTTGGGGGAGTTTGGTTTATCCATCTTATATGGAGGAGATGGAGGATGGAAGCAAAGGGCCTTACTCCGATGGTTGCTATTAGGAGAATATGGTGTGACATCTTTGTCTACCCATATAACTCCTTTCCTTCTTCTTTTTCATAACAATGGAATGATGCTTGGATCCAATAAGGACAACAGGGCTAAGGATGAGAGCATATCAATGCTCAATCAAATTCATAAAGCATGGGATGAAGAGATGTATTGTGAGATGGAGCTTTTCCTTTGTGGAAAGAGCCACTTTATTTTATGTATCTCATGTATTAATGATGATTTTGGACATCATATGGTTGTCACTTGGTACTTCATGGTTGAAGGAGGACATCTAACCATGCAGTTGGAAGTCATTATATATCTTTTTGAAAGACAAATTTGGAACCAAACATGCATAACACATTGCAGCAAATGGAGGAGGAATTCCTTATGTGGATGCCATTTGGAGGGGAATAGATGGCTTTGCATCTACTTTTGGAGTTTCTTGAGGACAAGCAACATTTTTCCGAGGGGGACTGTAATATTCCCAAAATTTCACATCATATTTGGAATATTAGAGTCCTTGATTTTCTTAATAAATTAAGTAAATAAAAGGGTGGAGAGACCCACAAACCTCAAACAAGAATAAAATCCACTTTTAATGTGTGTATGTGGATATTTTAGATCTATATCTAGAATCATAGAGTAGTGGAGTAGCTCCATTAATGGAGATCATGTCTCATTTATGAGATATATTATGGAGGATTAAACAGTCAAATAATATCATGGATCTTAAATTAAAAATCATGAGGATATTTGATAAGGTCAACTAATATCATAGTGCATTCAAGAAGATCATGAAGCACTTATGATAAGATAGTGGAAAAAGTGATGCATTTAATGCACACATGATGGAGGGGGTAATCACCCCATGTGAACATGATGGAGGACATGGATCAACAGCGCAGTCAACCTTGGAGACTTTTGTCCACATGTACAGCGCAGTATTAGAGTGGGCCTGGGCTATGGAAGGCTCATGCATATAATGAAGGTGAAGGCACAATGGAAGGCATGATTTGGATTATTCATTTCTGGATTTGTTTAGATCTAGATTTGTCTTAGCACATTTCTATGCAGACTTGGATTGTTTAGTAGATTTTGCAGGGTTGTTTAGCACAGGGTGTTCCCGAGCGGGAATCCCACCTCTTTCTTTGAGTGATATCTAAGGAAGAGGATTGTTCTTCATTCCATATTAGGCATTGGTGCCATCTTTAGGGGGTTGTTTCTAGCATTCAGCTAGGAAACCAGTGGAGGATTCATCCTACCACTTTGTTCTTTAGATCTAGCCTTTCAGGAGCAGCAGATCCACATCTGGCATTCAGGCCATTGGGTTTTACCTCCTTGTAGCAGCAATCCCTTCAAGGATTGCGCAGTTCAGTCCTGTAGATCTATTAGAGGAAGGAAGTTTCGAGTATTTCAGCTAGAAATCTTGTGAGGGATAACCTTTTCAGGAGATGATTTGACATATCTAGCAGCAGGCTATTGAGCCTCCCTATTTGACAATGCATTTTTTTGAAGTTGTAGTTCTTACAGTAGCTATTTTCAGTGGAAGATATTGGAGGAGCTATATCTTGAGCTTTTAGCCCAAGGATCTAATGAAGGGATCAAACCTTCTTGCATATATCTAATTGTACATCATTACAGCGATCATATCATCAGATCTAGCTTCAGATCTGCATTCCCAACAGCATATATGTGAAGCCCTAAGAGGGTGGTTTTCTTAGACTTACAGATCTGAGAAATCCTTTCTGGGTTATCTTGGGAATCCATCATTGAGCCCAAATCTACAATTTCATCATCATCGGAGCTCCCATTCTTCCTATATCTGACTTTTTATCTTTCAGGCAATTGCAATCCCTATAGTTGCAGCAAGGACAGCGCATTTTACCTTCCAGCAAAGCAACAGTTACGCAGTCCCTCTTGGGGTATCATTGCAAGGTCATTCTAGGCCACCCTTGTGGCTTGAGTGTCTCATATTTTGAGCACTGTTGTACTTTCTTTTTCACCTCCAAAAATAATAAAATGGCTCAGCTATGTCTGTGCATTCTTATGTGTATATAGATTTATTTTTTACTTTGCTGTAATTCTCATATTGTGTTTTAGTATTACTGCATTCTCCCTTCTAGGATATTACAGGTGATATGTATTGGACATGATGATGAAGATGTATTCCTACCCAGCTTACAAAAAAAACTTACATAACCATATAAATGAACAATTAAAAATTCATTAAAAATAAGTTTAAACGATATAAATTTAAAGTATGAAGAGGTGAAGAGGTTTACGAACACTCAAAAAAGAGATATGGTAAATAAATATACATATAAATAAACTAGAGGTATGGTAAATAAATAAAACTAATTTTTATATTTACTCCATAAACCTCTTTATATTTACAAAAACTCAAAAAAAAGGTTTTATTTAGGTGAAGCCTATGGGAAAAATTATTATTAATACGATACAAAAAAAAACATTATTAACCCTAACATTAATATTAAAATATTATTATTATGATTATTATTATTATTATTAACTCTAATACTCATATTAATATATTATAATATTAATATTAGTAAATTTAATAAATTTTGATTAATACAATATTAATTTTTATATTATAATATATATTAACATATCATGATATATATATTAACTCTAGATATATATGGGAGGGAAGAACAAAGACATATGATAGAGGTGAAGAAATAGGAGGAGTGACAAGGGAGAGATGGAGATAAACTGAAGGAGAGGGGAGAAGATGAATGAAGAGAGAGAGAGGGAGAAGAGTGAGAGAGTTAGAGAAGGGTAAGAGAGGGATAGAGAGACATAAAGATTGAGGTGGGAGAGAGAGAAGGAGAGAGGGAGGTAGAAGGAGAGAAGATTGGAGGGTATAGAGAGAGAGATAGAAGGGGGGAGAGAGAGGTAGGTAGGAGAGAAAGGGAGAGAGATGAAGGAGGAGTGGAGGAGGAGAGAGGGAGGGCTAGAGAGATGGAGTTGGAGGCGGAGAGAGGGAGGGAAGAAGAAACACATAGAGAGTGAGAAGTGGAGAGAGAGGGAGTGACAAGGGAGAGATGGAGAGAGAGTATGTATTTTTAGGAGTAAGATAAAGAGACATAGAAGGAGTGATGGCCACAAGGGGGGAGAGAAGGATAGAAAAGGAGAAATAGAGGGATATAGTAACATAGTTGGAGAGCGAGATAGAGTGATGGGGGAAGAGAGAGGATTGGAGGGCATAGAGAGAGAGAGAGAGAGAGAGAGAGAGAGAGAGTTGGGGGGAATAGAAGGAGGCGGGAGAGGAAGGATGAGAGAGTGGAAGAGAGATGATTGTAGGGGGGAGAGAGAGATGGGGGAAGAGAAAGTGAGGTAGAAGAAAAAGGGAGAGAGAGGAAGGAAAAGAGAGGGGACTTGAAAGAGAAGAAGAGAGAGGGAAGGATAGAGAGATGTGTTTGGAGGGGGAGAGAGGGAGGGATAGAGAAATGGATTTGTATGTAGAGAGAGTGTGAGAATAAATAAGACATAAAGAGTGAGTATTGGAGAGAGATGTGGAGTGACAAGGGAGAGAAAGAGAGAGTATGAATGTTTGGGGGTGAGATAAAGAGACAAACAAGTAGATATAGAGAGAATGGGGGAGAGAAGGAGAGAGATACGCATATAGTAACAAATTTGGAAGGTGAATAGAGAGAGTGAGAGAGGTGGGAGAGAAAGGAAGAGAGAGAGTGAAGAGAGGTAGGGAAAGAGAGATGGATATGGAGGGGGAGAGAGAGGGGGGTAAGAATAAAGACATAGAGAGTGAAATGTGGATAGAGAGAGGGAGGGAGAAAGTATAACAAGAGGGAAGAGAGATAGAATCATGGGAGAGGGAGGGAAGGGGAAGAGAGAGAGAGAGAGAGAGAGAGAGAGAATAGGAGGGAGTGATAGAGGAGAAGGTGAAGGTAAAGAAGAGATATATGGAGACAATGAGGGAGGGACAAATAAATTGCTATATATGGAGTGAGAGAGCGTGTGTGTTTGACAAGGTGAGATAAAGAGACAAAGAAGGAGAGATGGAGGGAGATATAGATATAGATGGGGGGGGGGTGGTGGGGGTGTAGAGGGAAATATAATTCTTGCAGTAGATGCATTTATTTCAGTGTAGATGGTGATTTCCAATCCTATTTTATTGCTCACACTAGATGAATTGATTTTAGTGTAGATGTTGACTTCTAATGATATTTGATTACTTTCACTAGATGCATTGATTTTAATGTAGATGATTTCTAATCCTATTTGATTGTTTGCACTAAATGCATTGATTTCAGTGTAGATGGTGATCTCTAATCCGATTTTATTGCTTGCACTAGATGCCTTAATTTCAATGTAGATGTTGATTTCTGATTATATTTGATTGATTACACTAAATGAATTGATTTCAATGTATATTATTTCTTATCTATTTTATTGCTTGCACTAAATTCATTGATTTCAGTGTAGATGGTGATTTCTAATCCAATTTTATTTTTTTCACTAAATGCATTGATTTTAGTGTAGATGGTGATTTCTAATCCTATTTTATTTTTTTCACTAAATGCATTGATTTCAGTGTAGATGGTGATTTCTAATCTTACTTGATTGCTTGCACTAGATGCATTAATTTCAATGCAGATGTTGATATCTAATTATATTTGATTGCTTGCACTAGATGCATTGATTTAAATGTAGATCATTTATAATCTTATTTGATTTCTTGGACTAAGTACATTTATTTTAGTGTAGATGGTGATTTCTAATCCTATTTGATTCCTTGCACTAGATGCATTGATTTTAGTGTAGATGTTGGTTTTTAATCCTATTTGCCTACTTACACTAGATGCATTGATTTGAGTGTAGATGTTGATTTCTAATCCTATTTGATTACTTACATTGGATGCATTGATTTCAGTGTAGATGTTGTTTCCTAATATTATTTGACTTCTTGCATTAGATGCATTGATTTCAGTGTATATGTTTATTTATGATTTGATGTAATTGGATGTATGATGGTACATTCATTTTAAAGTCATTGGATTAACAGTGTGCATTGATTTCAATGTAAGCGCAAAAAATTATTGACAATGTACATTGATTTTTGTGTTATAGTAATTAAACCTATTAATATTAGCGAGAAAGAGAGACAAGGTATGATGTTTACGACAACATCTCGAGCTAAATATTTAAATGGTTTACGATTCCAATTGTCATGTTCATATAATAAATATGAAAACATGAAAAATTTAATAAGGGTGAAAATAAGAATAGTAGAAGAAAATAGTTTGAGATTGATCACAATGAATACTATTTGTAATTGACTACATTCTTATTATTCACAGTTTCTATCATTCAATATTATTACATTGTCAGTTTGCATTCAAAATTTGTATTTCATCATTTTTCAACATTAAAGTTATTTTACAATATTTATCATCTCAAAAAATTGAGGTAACTAAGAAAATTTAAAATTAAAATGACTCAATAAATCTCATACATATTTAGCATATTTAAAATGGTTATATTAATATTAGATGTATTTACATATTACTGATAAAATTAATCATATGTTCCTCATATTATCAACATATTTTCCTTGGTCGCAAATGAATGAAACCAGCCTAGATCCATCTTAACTTTGGATCTATCAAGCGTCGAGAGGGATCAAATTTCTCGAGGTGCAACCTTTCCTCAATTTTTGCACTCAAAAAAAAGTTTTCACCTCGAGAGATGTTATCCCTCTCGGTGCTTGATAGATCCAGGGTTAAGATGGATCTAGGCCAGTATTTTCCATTGATTCCTTTTTAGTTATAAGATCGTTTTCTATGTGACAGATTTGATCTCATAAGTTGTGAATTGTTTCCTTCTTCTCTTCCAATGAAAAATTTTATCCAAGCATTTTTTTTTCTTAATTGAAATTATACTTTAGTATTCTTAAAGTTTATTGAAAATCTTAATAATTATACATTTGAAAGAAGATTTGTGTTTCTCCTTTATCATATGAACTCCCATCACCACTTGAATATTTTTATGACTTATCTTGAAGAGATGGGAAATTATATATCTTGAAAACTTTAAAAGTAGATTTTCTAGTCAGAGAATTGTCATTAATTTATTTATTTTTAATATTTGAAACTCTAAATAACTTTCCATTTCAATGGACTTCTTCTCACTAAGAAAGCTACTTGAAGGTTGAGCTAATGGGAATCCTCCTTCATTCTAGAGTTCTTAGCAATCAATAATTCCATTTCTTCATAAGTGATAATTACTTTTAGAGTCTATACATTATCTTCATCTAAGATATCTTCATCTTAGTTTTTGCAGAGTGTTCAACACCATATATGCCTTGAGGATGCAAGGATCATTGCCAGAGAAGAACACTATCGAAGGAGGAAAATTAGAGAGGCCCTTGAGATTATAAAATATCCCCACAACCTCAACAGGGGTGGATGTTGTGAAATCAGTGACAATTGGCGACCTCTAATTCGACAAATTTGCTCCTCTAGTTCGTCCGCCTCCTAAGTATAGTTTATCAGGTTTGTTTTTTCTCCCATTAGAGTCTAGGGTTGGGGAATTTTTAGACCTAGCAGTAATTCTAATTTCTTTACAATTAATTAAAAATACCTCGATATTTAATAAATAAAAATAACTCAATTACTTACTTCCAATTATTATCCCTATTAATTAATTAATTTTTATTAATAAAAATTAATTAATTAATAATTAGAATTATTTGTAGTATCTAATGGTTAAAAACTAAATTAAAAATATTAATTAGTATCTATTTATGTTTTTCTAAAATATTAAAAAATTTACAATCTAATTCTCTTAACCTAATCAAATAAAAATAAATAATTATTTTAAGTCTTATTAATATTTATTTATTTTGGACAAATAAATAAATGTTAATATTTATTTATTGTGGAAAAATAAATAAATTTTAATTGGATTGGGTAGTAATTTTTTTTTTTAAATTAAATCTCTATTTAGATTAATAAATCTTTGGGAAAAAAATTTTAATTATTTTTTTCTAATATCTAAAATTAATTTAATTTAGGGCTTAAATTACTATATATTAATTTAGGGTTTAAATTATATATATATATATATATATATATATATATATTGATTAAAATTATAGTTCTAAATTATAATTCTAATTCTAATTATCATAAATTCTATTAAAAATTCTAAAAAAAATTGAAGGAAAAAACTTTTTAGTAAGAGAAAAAATTTAAAAAAAAAAAATTAAAATAAAGTATGATATAATTAATTAATAATTAACAAAAATAAATGATAAAATAAAAAAATAAAAATAAAAAAATCAATTATATAATTAATGAACCTAGAAAAGTAAAAAATTACCAACTTAAATATTAATTATTAAATCTATCAGTGCTTTTTATTTTTATTTTCACTATTAATTAACTTAATTCCTTCTTTCAGTCTTTCATTCAGCAATTCTATCTTGAAGATGGATCCCCGTTGGGATTCGAAACGTCGACAAATATTCTATGACACTGTGGAAAATCCGGAGACCTCTTCAATAATATCAAAGATTGGTTTTGCAAAAATAGTGTTTCTTGATACAAGAGGCCTTATAAGCAATAGTTTCTTAAAATGTCCCTCCAAAATGAGGATGCTTCATCATTTTCTTCTTTTGATCTTATCCTTACAACTTTGTAGCGTGAAAATTTTTTTAAATCTTAGGAACCTCTTCTTGAATATTTAGCCCATTGTGATTTTCTTCATTAATAATTTTAAGCTTATTTGAATTAGTCTCACTTGAATTATTTTGGTCAAACTTTCTTGAATCCTTCTTTGTCTTTCCCTTCTTTCCCGTATCTTTCTTTTATGGAGTTTCAAGAAGAAATATCTCCTATCTTTATTATGATTTCCTAAAATTCTTGTTCACTTATTTACAACCATGGTAGTTATATATTTAGTTATCCTTTCAACTTTATTTAAAACAACAACATATTTAGGATAATAATGGCAAGATTAGTACTTTGTTGAACAACAAAAATATTAGTAGTAGGAACTAGTTCATTGTTGATCACTGTTATCAAATCGGGATCTTTTGATTTCCTTCAATAATCTACCATGCTTCTCTCTAGTTTTATTTATTTTCCCATATATCCAAGTTAAAAATGAAACAATGAAGATATGTCAAATTCCTATCCAATCTTTTTCTTTTAGAGATGACATCATAAGGATCAAATGTGAGACTTCTCCCATATTGAAATTATGAGAACTTGAGATCCTTTTTTTTCCTTTTTTTCTTTTTTCTTTTTCTTTTTTTATTTTTTCTTTTTATTTTTTAAATATGATTCACAATCTCTGGATATTGGTGACTATTACTTGATCGTTACATCTAAAGAAATATTTTTACTAGCTACATCTACCCCAAAGGATCACTTCATTTTGGCTCAACCATGGAGCCTAACCCCAAGAGTGTCAAGAGAATTGAACCTATGACCTCTCAATGTCAAAGGTGATTTAATAATGGGGATGTGGCTAACTAAGCTAACCCTCAGGGCTAAGAAATTGAGATCTTATTTACATTGCCTATAGATAATTTATTTTTAACTACAAAAGAAAATACCTCTACAAGGAAAGTGAAATGGGATTTTGTATCCTTGGAGGATGAAAGGGAAATCCTACAAGCTCAATATTTTCCTAATATATTACAATGAAAAACACTATAGGGTTGATTAAACTAGTAAAAAATAGGGATTCACTTTAGATCCAAATATTTTGAGGAATGTGTAATCCTAATGGAGATACCAATCCCCTACCCTAGTGTTAATACTAACCTACAACAACTTGAAATTGAAAAGGAATTTTGGGAGAATGATATGTGATGTCTATGAAAGATTGTGTGTGTTGTATACATGAACGTATCAATGAAATTTCTAAAACCTTCATTCCTAGCATGATTTCTCACCAATTGAGTCCATTTAGTTACTAGCAGGGGATTACCTTGCTCATAAAACTTATTTATTCATAAGTGGTCAAAGTGGGGGATTGAGAGAACAAGAGTAGATATACCAAGTAGGATTGATACATTAAAAGTTTAATTATATACTAATAAACTACATATTTGGAAACCAATAACATCATATAATTACTTGGCATAACAATATTAGAATCAAGGTAAATTCGAATGTGGAAAAATCCCCTCTATTACAAAATCACTAATATTTTCATAATCATAATTCAAAATCAAAGATATCATTGTAATTACATCCTTGGATTACTTTGGCAAGACTAAAACTTGATAATGAGTACTTGGATTTGGAATTTCCACCCCAAATTGGAGGTATCTACCTAAAAATATATATTTTAGATAAAATTGGCTATCTATTAAATTTAGTGGCTAAAACATCATAATTCAATGGTGTTTCCTCCAAAAATAAATAGAACTTTGGAAATGGTTGAATGTGTGACATAGAAAATTTATTTAGAACCATCAATAGAACTAATAGTACAAAAATTCTAATTATAACATAGAGCACATAAAACAAGTTCATGGAATGGGTATGAGGTGATAATGATAGCTTTTGCTTGGTTATTGTCCAAGAATGAACTGGATCTTTTCCATCTCTATAATTTCTATGCAATCCTTGTCTAATATTGTAAGGAGTATCAGTAGTAATTATGAGCTTCATTGCATCGCCAAAAATACCCATTAAGTTCTTGAGTTTGGTGGTATGAAAGGCAATATTAGTAAGATTTATAGGATTCTTTTTCCATCCCATTATATCAAGTAGAAACATATGAGGAACTTATTTATAGATTGGAAACTAATCATATATAAAACTTACTAGCCAAAAATAGGTGTGTTTGAACTCATAAAGACATGGTATTTGAATTGGTCTTTTGGCTAATTTTTCTCTCTAATATTTATATCAATCAACAAAGTGATATTGTAAAACATATGGTCTTATTTGGATGAAAATAACTTTAGTAATGATCCTTTAACAAAAAGTCTTGCGCATATAATGACAATGGTGTAAGGATGCCCCACGTTTTCCTTTGATTCAACTTAAATGATTGTTAATAATACCATTGCTTCTTATACTACCATGTACTCTCTATAGAAATTTTTCGATGCCACTTCAAAGTGCTTAAGTCTTGTTTTGAAAACCATCTCAAGAGCTCAAAAATTGTTTGATGCTTCCTATGTGCTTAGGCATTATGCCACATTGGAAGGCCTTGACCATGATAAATTTATATAGCTTAATTCTCCAAAATGAATATGAACCATAGATATAGGCTTTGGTTAGACCTTTTCATTGGAAATTCGTCATGTCCTTGGCATTAAATTTTATGATGAACAAATTATGAAAAATATTAACTCATATTTCATAAAATCTAAAGTCACCATTTCATGAAAATTTAATCACCCCTCAACAAAGTAGATCAATTGATCAAGTGAAATATTTTTTTCTCCACTTAAACAAAATTTGTGAGGAATTTTGAGGATACAATAGAATCCATCCTAATTCAGTATTAAATACATGCTAAGAGTATAAAACTGAGTGCTTAATGAATGAGGATTGGTTGTTTCACTTTTAGCATTCCATTGGATTCCTTTCCATGTTGTAAGAAATATTGAACATATTACAGATACCTTGGCGTAACTTATACCATGAACATGATATTATTAGGGAAGTCTCCTTCCCCCTTCCATTTGAGTTATTCATTTTCCACCTGATAGAGATGGTTGGATCCAACATGGGATTTTCCTAGCCTAATAAAAAACTCGAAGTTGTATTCATGGAGTCAACCATCTTATAGGTTATCAATAAACAAGTGAAACTTATTTTCCAAAAAATATTGTCAATAATTGTGTAGCATAACATATCTAAATTATTATAAAACATCAATATTTTCACTCTCATTGTGCTCACTTGGTTTGTATATTGTTGTTGAAGATATTATAACCCAATATGAAGGAGATTTATTTACTAATATATTTCAATAATATAATTCAATATCAACTTCATATATCGATATAGAGAGAGAAAAGGCATCGAGAGGGATCAAATCTCTTGAGGTACAAAGCTTCTTCAAGTTTTGTACTCTAAAATAGATTTTCACCTCAAAATATTTGATACCTTTAAGGGGTTGATAGATATGAGGTTAATATGGATCTACAATGGTATTTTAGTGTTTCAAAACTCTATTAGTATTCACCAATCTATATGAATGGAATTTCCATATTTAGAAAAATATCCATAAAAAATGTTATCCACATATATCCCTTCACAAACTTTCCTTTGTACCTTGGATACACCAAAAATTATTTAACCTTTTATGGCTTCATCGAGGGTTCCATATCCTAGATTACCTTTACCCTTTTGTGATCTACCATCATCCATTATTACAAGAATGTGTTTTCCAAGAGTCTCAATAAAATGTAGAAATTAATGCTTCTTGGGATTCAGAATTACTCTATTCTCCTTAGACATGTTCGACATTATCCTAATATTGAAAATGTGATTATTCATACATATAAACAATTCCCAACTATCGAAGAATAATTTCAATAATTTATAGATAAAATCATTCAATATATCTACTATTTTTTGGGAGAAGCGTGTCAATGTATTGACCAGCCCTAAAAGAATTGTGCTATAGGAATAGGTGCCCCATTCGACCACAAATGTCATAAAAAAAATTTATTCTCCCTCATCATCCCCTAATTGTACCTTCAATACATGTGAAGAGTTTTCACCTTCTTTAGTGACGTTAATCTTCTTTGGAGGTCCTCCTACCCCAATGTTGTCAATGAACGAGTTTCTCAACAATGAATTATGTTCATAATGCCTTGTGATATTTTGTTTCCTTGTAATTCTCTTCCTTGTGGAAATACCACTTGCAGACAAAGTCATCAATAAAATATAGGAGGATATGTAATAGCATCTCTCCAAGAATCTCAATTTTCTTCCTCTAGTATGCTTTAATCTTCATTCACCATTTTTTATGTCGAAGTTGGACTGCTTTGTAATACTCATAGTACTTTGCTCCTTTGATTTTATTGAAATTTCATAGGAAAAAGGGTTTAATTTTATGTGGTGTGATCTCTAGCTTCAAGATCGAGTGTTCCATCCACAATTTATGTGTTTTTATCCCTAGCCATCAAAAAATACCTTTACTTGTTTCTCATTAAAGAGAAACCTCATTCATTTCTCAAAATTTTCGATGTGCCTGGTTAGATTTTGCATATCTCCATACTTTTTTATCTTGTTGGTACTTTGGACTTCTACTCAAAATATATTTTTGATATACTCATGATAGACTTCATTATTATCATACATCCTTTCTAGCATTACTGTCACATAGTCTTCATCCAATTACATTTCCATGTGTAGGATTCTCTATTCATTATATATCAAATATATTTCCAACTTGTCATATATATGTGACACATATCATGATTGAGGCCCTAAAACTTATCCCTAATGGTGGTATAAATTTCAACTTCAACCACCATCTTTCTCTTATTAATTTGGATGATCACCTTATTTTAGCTTGTTCCAAATATTAGTGTTTGTTTCCTTAGTATATTATAGTACCTCTTAGAAAATATCTACAACATTCCAAAAAGGTTCCAATATGCTTCTCTCATTATACTTATAACTCGAAGCATATACTCTTATCCCATAATTGTCATTATCAATCATAATCATTCTCCAAATGGTAATGCAAATCATATGTTTATCTTCTTGGATTCTCATTATGTTATGCAAACAGCTCACAAAATAGAAGAAAATATAGATCAACGACTTAAAAATTATCCACTTCGAGGGGGAAACCTCCTTTACATTACATAAATGAACAATTCTTGGATGATACAAATGAAAAAACCTCCTTTACATTACATAAATGAAAAAAAATTGGATGATAAAAATGACAAAACCTCCTTTATATATATAGGAGTCCATGGGGTGGCAATATAATCCTAGCTGACCTAACGATAATAATGTAATGGCACAACAATAACAATAGTGAGATTTTATGGGGCACAATAATAACAATATCGGGACTACAATGGTACAACAATAACATTAAAGGAGCTACACTAACAACAATAAGGGACTATACTAGTAATATATGGACCTAACATGACCCTCTCCTTCAAAAAAGTGTTTTCCTCACTGCTTGAGTAGTTTTGGATGCTTATGTATAAAATTCTCATCCTCCCCAGTGGAATCTTCAGTGGGTAATTTCTTCCACTTGATGAGATACTTTGAAATTGATAAATTTTGTAGCTATCGAGTTCTTGTTTCCGTGACTACTTCAGGTTCCAATATGATTTTTTCTTCCTCATCAAGTTCAGGAAATATTGTTTGAACTAGAAGTTTGTCACCTATAACATTCTTTAAGCATGAAACATGGAAAACTGGGTGCACTTGGGAAGATGCAGGAAGCTCCAATTTGTGTGCCATCATTAGGGGAATTTTGAGGTTTAAAATGGGCCTCCTAGGGAAATTATAAAATAATAGTGGAAATAATAAAATAAGATTTGATGACATCATCAAATTTTAGAGGGAAAAGAGAAAAAATATATTTTTTCAACTTATCTCCCAAATTTTTTACTCAAATTTCAAGTGGGAGTACTCGTTGGATGCAAGATTTAATTCCTCATCCAAGGAGTACCATGTTGCATACTTTCAATGGGTCCTGCTACAAAAAAAAAAATGAGAAATATATGAAAAACGTGATTGTAATCACGTTTTTTATGTATTACCCACTTTTCGTGTGGTTGGGTCTATTGAAAGTATGGAACATGGGTACTCCTTGGATGAGGAATTAAATTTTGCATCCAACGAGTACTCTCGCTCGAAATCTGAGTAAAAATTTTGGGAGAGAAGTTGAAAATACGAGTTGAAAAAAATAGTTTTATTATTTTATTATTTTGTAATCTTTTTACCCTTTTACTTAAAAAATGGTGAATCATCCCCCATGTTTGACATCATCATCTTGAATCCTATTGGTTCTTATAAAGTTTTTTTTTTTATACATTTTTCTTAGGAGGCCCATTTTAGACCTCAAAATTCCCCTAATGAGTACCAATATTTTGAAACACCTTGTAAGGACCATAGTACTTTGGTGATAATTTATTATTCTTATTATCTTGATTGAAGGACATTTTTTTGTATGGTTGTATCCGTAAAAATACTGAGTCGCCTACATCAAAACTTCTCTCATTGCGATGTTGATCTACCTGTTGTTTCATTCGATTCTATACAAAATTTAGGTTATCCTTTAAGAGTCAGAGAACTTGTTGTTGATGCACGATGTGATCTTCCACTACTTTAACCTTAGAATTTTCTCTTAGATATTATGTGATGATAGTGGATGATATCCATAAAGTTCCATAAATGGGGTCACTTTTGCTACAGTGTGGAAGGATCTGTTATACCACCATTCATCCAAAGGTAACCACTCGACCCATTGTGTTTGTTTATCAGATATAAAGAAACGAAGATATCCTTCCAAAAATTTGTTCACTATCTCAATTTTCCCATCGGATTGAGGATGATAAGATGAGCTATGAGCTAATTGAGTACTTGAACAAGAAAATAATTCCATCCAAAAATTTCTAGTGAAAATAGAATCTCTATCTCTTACAATAATATTTGGGTTTCCATGTATCTTTTGAATTGTTTCCATAAATGAAGTAGAAACTATACTCGCTTTAAATGGATGAGATAATGCACAAAAGTGTGCATACTTAATAAGTCTATCAACTACCACCATGATAACACTCGTTCCTTTGGACTTAGGTAAACCTATGATAAAATCCATTGAAACCTCATCCCAACATTGACTTGGAATGGATAAAGGTTGTAGCAAACCCAGGGTCTTAATTGTCTCAACTTTATTTCGCTAGAAAACCAAACATTCCGACATAAACTTTTAAATATCAGATTTAAGGCCATCCCAAAAAAATTATTTCTACACCCTGTGGTAATTTTTAAAAAATCCTGAGTGTCCTTCTAAGGGAGAGGTGTTTAATTCGAAAAGAATATTTTGTTTTAGACGGGAATTCTTAAAAAGATATAAGTGATCTTTGTACCATAAGGAATCATTGTTCTAACTAAATGTATCGAATGTACTGGAATCTTTCTGCAACTTTTGAATGAATGTTCATACTTCTTCGTTATTCTTCCATTCCCCCCTTGCTTCGATTATCCAATATGTTTGGATAATAGATATGGAACAAAGCAATGCTTCCACATCCTCATCCTTCCTGAGAGTGCATCTACAACAACATTTAGCTTCCCTTTTTTGTAGATGATTTCAAAGTCATAACCTAACATCTTTGTGACCCATTTTTGTTGCGCTTTTGAAGATAGTCTTTGTTCCAAAAAGTATTTAAGACTATCATGATCATTTTTTTACCTTGAAGTGTATTCCCATTAGGTAAGTTCATATTGTGGTAAAACACAACCCCCCCATTTTTTACTTATGTACTTCAAATAATAGGGACCCTTTCTACAAAATTTTTGGCTAAACACTTTTTAGGATTTTGATTAAGTTAATTATTTTGTAATTTTGTAATTTTTCATTTTTATCTAATTTATATTTTGATTGTTTCATTGAATCTGGTTTTTCATAAGCTTTCCAACGATACGTGTTTCACTTAATTTGGTCAAACAGTTTGTAAATGACACTCCTTTGAAGTTTTGATCATTTTCTCGCTTGGGTTAAAAAACATGTATAAAGTGTACCAATATTTTAATTCTTGTAGTTAAAATAGACATTTATTGTAAATATTGACCTCACTTAATTTTTATTATTTTTCACCTTTTTTCCAAATATCCAAACACTTCATAACTTAAATTGTATTTAAAACCCATAGTTTATTGCTTTAATCCCATTAATCCCCAAAACTCACTTATTTTAACTTCCGAAATTTCAATATTACAGCTCCGCCACCCCTCAAACCGCCGCTTAAAACCTTTGGTAGGACCCCTTACATTTTCGCTTATCTTCCATCGCAAAAACTTCACCACATTCATATGCTATCCTTCTAAAATGACGATGCGATATTATGTGGGACCCTTACCTTCCGATCACCACTTCACTCCCATCGTGCATCACATATCTTACTTTTTATTGCCGAACATTCATCGCTACTCGTCTCTAAGTGCGGTTTGCGATAAGTTTTAACTTTGCAATTTGTGCTTGGCCTCACCTCTACCAACCACGTCACTTTCTTTTACCGACAGTCCCTCTGCTATTACTCCCTTATCACTCCATACTCTCACTCCACTCCTCCTCTCTCTCTCACGCGGTGTGCATTATATATTTTTTGAGTTATTAATTAAAATAAATTATATTATATAATATTATATTTTAATTATAATTTTAATGTAATTTAAATTATAATATTAATATAATATTTTACTATTTTAATTAATCAATAAATCATTTTTAATTAGTTTAATTGTATTTTTCAAATAGTTTCTATTAAAATTAATAATGTAATTATAATTAATTAATAGATAATTATAACTTAATTTAGAATTAGATTATAACCTAAGTCACTTGATATGGGGATATGGAGATACGGGGATTCGAGAATCGGATCGGGATACGGTGACCCTCGGAACAGGACACTTCCGGGATACGATATCTATATATATATATTACAAATTAGATATTTTTTACACAAAATCATACAAATTCATTGATTCAAACATAGATTTAAGATCTTAGATACTCATACATGATACATTGAAATTTGATACATTGATACATCATACAATTGTCAAATTTACTTAGAAAGACAAGATAGTAAGATACTGTAGTTTTCTCATTAAGTCATCAGAATCAAAATGTGTTACATAAGTACACTGCCAATGGCAAATAGAAATAGAAAATATAAAAAAACTACAGTCTCCAAGACTACAAGCCTGAAGCCTCAATGTCATCATAATCAGCATCACTGTCCTCACCCTGATCATCATGCTCACCACTACTCTCCTATGGCTTTGATGCATCCTCCTCCTCTGTCATCTTTGCATCTGCTGGTGTGGAGGATGACGCCTCTACTCTATCATCAAATGTGACAAGCTCTAGCACTGGCGCATTGAGATCCAAGTTGTCCAATGTTGCCTTTGATTGAGCCATGAATACTATAAAAAATAAACAAAAATAACCAAATACTGTAAAATACTGTTAGAAACCATGAGCTGGAGAAATGGACTCAATAAATTGTTATTTATAATACTATCATTTTAAATGTTGGTTTCATTCTATGATAATAGGAATGTGTCAATTTACTCGCCTACTTGTGCACTTCTGTTGGTATGAGTAATTTGCCTCAATTTATGTTATTATTTGTCTCTACTCTTATGGGGTTGAATTATGATTTCTAAGTAACTATTTACTCAGAAATTTGTCTTATAAAATTGATTTATTGAATAGTGATATGTTGTGAACTATTTCTGCATGTTATTGTTTAATTATTCAAGTTACTTATTAAATGATCAATATCATTTTGAGAACTATTTCTTGAGTTTTGTTGATTGATTATTTAAGTTAAGATGTCTCTAGATAGAATGTGTTTGTTATTCACAATGTCAGTTAATTGAACTACTTCGTTAGCCTGATATTCATTTAAAACAAACATATTTAAATCTCAATTATTTAAAACATCTTGCTCTCAGTTGGGATAGAATTATATCTTCCTAATTGAGATAGGATTAAAATAGTTTCTTTTGCTTGCATCTTAGAATAATATTGCATTTAGATTAATTCTACATCCTTAAAAATTCTTCTTCCTGAAGAGGCAGAACTTTTCTTGTGGCTTGGCTAAGCCCAAATCAACTTAAAGTCACTTTCTTGTCCGATCGGCAAGAGAAATGATCTGATGTCTCTTTCCCATTGGTAGATAAAAGTCATATTTTAAGCCAATGGAGATTGAGAGAAGGTAACTGGACCTAGTTAAACCATTTGGAACCACCATTCCAAACGGAAAATGAACTGCTTTAAGGTCCGGACCGGGTGGTCATCCCCCATGTTGTTGCAGCGAATTTAGAGGCCTCAACATTTTGGCGCTAAAAGGAGGGCCTGAGAATTGTTTTCCTTGGGAGTTTTTGTATTCTAATATTTAATCTTTATTACAATGGCTCCTTTAAAACTTCCAATTTGGAGTTGTATTTTTGGACGAGCATCTTCCAATACTCCACCAGAAATAGTAAGACACTTGTCTCAGGTAAATTTTAACGGTAAGATGAATATTTCCACATTTAATTATGCTTTACAATTAATTCAAAATTTTTCAAATTATGTTTTTCATGAAATTGATGAAGGTATTTTATGCAGGATTTTTACTCTTACATTATTGGCAAAAGCCAGAAACTGGTGTAAATCACTTCCAGTTGCCTCAATCCACACTTGGGAACAATTTATTACAATTTTCCTTTGTAAATTTGATGGATATATATATGAACAGGTATGTTATGATTTAGAAGATCTACGAAGGTTTGAAGGTGAGTCATTAATTGATTTTACCATCAGGTTTCATTTAAATTGTTTAAAATTTAAAACTGAGGATAAACCTTTGAAAAAAGAATTACTAGATTGGTTTGAACATATTTGCAACCTTCCTTCCATTCAAAATCCATGTGAAATCATTTCAAACTTTGATCAATCTCATTCTAATTTCATTGATATAAGTAAGAATTCCAATATGGAGGTACAAAAAAATGATGATGAAATGGTCTTTATTTTGTATAATCAATTCCTTCAATTTATGCACATTTCTTACAGTATTGAGAAAGATCAAGGTGCACCTTCACATGTCAATGAATTTCAATCACGAAACTTGGAAAATTTCATTGATCAATTGCAAGAAAATATTAGCAGTAGTATTGAAGAAGATGTCGCTTTGAAATTTGAAAATTAGTATGCATTAAAATCAGAAAGTCAGATCATAATCTGGCAAGTACCAACAGTGATTAAAGTTTCCAATAATACGCAATCTGCTGTAAAAATTTATGAATTCTCTTATGATGAACATATTCCAAATTCAGAACAACAAAGCAACATTCTTCATTAAAGCATAAGTAACCAAGTAAATGATCTTAAATCTAAATTTTTCAATGAAGAAAATGCACAAGATTTTTCAAATAAAGACATTTTCAAATACATTGTTTCAAATTCGTATTTTTGTCTTTATCCTGAAAATTTTTCTAATAGAAATTTAACTTCTCTTCACATTAAAGATATTTTAGAAAACAAAAAGTCTGATCTAAATGAATTTCCAATTAGTTTTTATCAGGATAGAGAATTAATTAATGGTCATTCTTCTGGCATTAATGAACATGGTCTTAATATTCCTTATTGTTTTGATACATTGAATAAGATCGAAGAGAATTATAATGAATTTCTTGAAATCATTTATGATAGCTACTTTGACATTGAGGATATTGATTTTTCTTATTTACAATTGAATCCTCATGATCAAAGTATAATCACATGTGAAAATGAAGAACAATCTAATTTAGAAATTGTTCCAAATAGTTCTCATTTTCAAGCAAATAATCATACTTATGATTTCAGCATTCAAGAAACCATTCCAATCCATGATTTATATGATGATCAAGCTCGCATTCCTATTCAGAGTCATATCCTTCTCTCTAATTCACAAGTGGGTATCAAAAATCATTATAATTGCATTATTCCACCCAATTCTTGTGAAGAAAAAATTACTTTAAGTCACTCCCAATTCTGTTATAACAATAATTGTAACACTAGTGTAAACTATGATTCAATTTTGTTATTTTTTCAACATTTAATTTTTACTTCAGATTTATTTTATGTTTTTAGTCCAAAATTTTTAGATACTTTGTGATGGAATATTAAGCAGCTCAATATTAAACACTCAATTGATGCATTACCTTAAGGGGAAAATGAAGATTCAAATTATAATTGTGAACATCAAATGTTATTAAACTTCCAATTTCAATTGATGTTCATTCCTTATCAATTACTTCTTACTTCTCAAGAGCAGTGCCAAAAAGAGAGTGTATTTTCACTTTATGACCAGCAATCTAATTCAATTAATAATCTTCTATTGGATCTGTCGGACTTCTATCCATTTGAAACATATTTGGGAATTTTTCCTTCACAGAATATATTTAATAATTTAGCACTTAAACATAACACTAACAAAATTACACAAGCCATTGTTGTTGAAAGATCATTTCTACAACCTAGCCTGTCATCTTCTCTTTCAAACCTCTCCCACTCAATAATGGAAATCCATCCAAATTTCTATGACCTAATTGAAATTAAGTTGGAAATGACATTTCAAGATAAGGTAATGGTGAATAAGCTACTAACAATAAAGATACATTCTGCTTTCAAATTTATTTTTTGTAGTTTAATTATATTTCCATTTTTACTAATGTTTGACATATACATACATGCAGGAATTAAAATGCTTACATGGTTTCATTAGAAGTATGACTATACCTAGTCATGTTTTCTTCATTAAATTAGAAATAGGAATAGATCAATTTTCTTTTTTATTTGCATTTATTTCATTATTTCATATTTTCAATAAAACAAGTAATGAATCCAATTTTTTTTGGGTATCCCATTTCAATTATAGAAAATCAGCCTAGAGAATTTTAGAAGCTCTTGAATTATCTAATCATACTTATTTGTCAAAGCCTTCAATTTTATTATTTTTCAAAATTCGTAACATTGATCATACATGAAGAAATTACAAGAATTTTCTACTACTTGACAATTTTTTATTTACAAGTAATTCTAAGAACTCATTTTTACCACTCTTGTATTCTGATGTAATTTTGGAAATGATGCAATTTAAAAAAATTCATTACTTAGTATTTTAGATTAAAATAATAAGGTGATGTTGAACTTATGCAAATTTTGAGAAAATTTGGGAGAAATTGAAGATTCATGAGGTAAACTTAGAATCAAAATTATTCCAGGTATGTGTTTATAGGTTCATCATCATCTATTGTTTATTTTTATTTCAAAGGTTTCTTCTTATTTCTTTTTTTTTTTTTGTGCAGATCTTCATTAACTTGATTATGTATATCTGAGATAAGCAAGCAGCCAACCCTTGTTTCCAAAATCTGTAACATGTTCAGGGAAGTATTTATGATTTCACCTGAAATTTGAAGGATATTTAAATTTTTCTTATATTGAAATCCTAATAAGTCTTAATTAATTGTTGTAATAATCATATTAGATCATTTTATTTCACAACTCTCTTTATAAGAAAGTTCTGATAAAATTAATTTCCAATAATAAAAAAAATCGACATTTAATTAAATTATTAAATGTTTATTTATTATAAAGCAAAGCTAAATCACTCAATTTTTTTTTTAATTGAATACTTTAAAGAAATCATCGACCCCACATATGGCTTATTATATATCACAAATCGCATATCGGAGGCTCTGAAATAAACATACACTAAATATATTCGATCTCTTGATATTCTCATTCCCTCCAATCTCCGATGATCTCTTCGTCTGATATTGCATTATATGTATCACAACATTTGATCAAAGGTAGCTCTTAACAATTTCCGATAGAAAAACTTCAATGCATATCTTCTTAATCAATTTCAATACTCTCGCTCATTTTCCAATGAAATTACTTGGCCAAAATTGTGATGTTCATATAAACCCGACCCGATATTACATTTAAATCCTCTTTATATACAGATATCGTGTCCATTTATAAATCACAAATTTGGTAGGGGCATATATTTAAAAGTTCCAATGTCCCGGATCCGATATGAAATTAAAATTCATATAATAAAAAATATCGGGTCTGTTCTTCATTGCACATCAGTGCATCAACGAAATTACATTTCGCATATTGGAAATTTTAGTGGTTATTGTTAAAAACCTCACTTGGTAAGTTATGTTAGTTGCGATACGAAAAAATTCAAGGTAAGGATATTTCGATGCGATGCTACACATATCGCATATCGCACGAGATAAGTAATATGTTAAATGATAAAATTTGCAACGAGCGATGTGGAATTCGCTGCGAATTGCGAAATCGTAAAATCGCAAAATTGCAAAAGTGTTAAGTTGTGAAATCTGCGAGAAGGCAAGTTATAAAATATGCGCAACCGTGCGTAATTGATCATTGTTTGTATGGGCTACAAAACCAAAGTTCTGCGCATATATTTTGATATTTACAGTCACGTTGTATCATTCATTTACCGCATTTTCATTATCGTAAGAATTATATCGACATTTCATTTCATTCACAAGCTTTAATCTTTCGATATGATTATTCTTCGATATTGCATTCATCCCTTCACAATTTCCCATCGCACATGTTCATCTCACGATATTACCATCACAAAAAATTATATCGCATTTCTAAACTAAAATTAAGCTTTGTCTTAAAGAAATTTTGATGCGATAAGCTTTGATATTTGGCTTTCCATCATTATCTTTTAATTATTACAGAAAACGATCAGTCGCATATCGACAAAAGTGGAAGTCGCATCTTTTAAAAGTTATTCATGTCAAAGAATATCGCGATGCAAAAAATTCGGAAAGGCATTGTACTGATGATTAATTCATATTTTTAATTCTGAATTTATCTCCATAATTATCAGATAGAGATTCAAATCCTCTTTATATATTGTTACATTATTCAGGGTTCTGAATCAATTTCAATACTTTGTGGTTGATATAAATTCAGAATGGAAGAATCAAAAAGAACATTCATCATTTCAATTCATAAAAAAGCACATATTCACCCTCATTTCTGATGGATTCAATTTATTTCTAATTCCTTAAACATGAAACATTAATTTATTTTAGTTTACTTCTTGTTTCACTTTAGGTTTAATAAATAATGAATTTTAGTCAATAAAACTTCTTCATGCTTTTCATTCTAATTAAAGAAAGAAGTTAACTTGCATTGGAGAAACTCATCTTTCTCATGTAATATTAAATGCAGTTCTCCAATGGTAAGTTTCATTTACCCACTTTCATTTATTTTCATTTCTTCATTTTAGTTTTTTCTAATCTCTAACTCTATTTTTCAGGTCTTCATGAACCATTCACACCTCTACCAGATCAGTTTTTGAAGTTCATTTTCTTTTTTCCTATGAGATTCTTGAGAGAAGCAGTAATGATCCTCATCGAATCAGCTAGACTAGTGAGTTTCTAAACCTTTAGTATGTTTTTTTAAGCATTGTTTTTATCAGAAAATAGTTAAGATTCTTTTATGAAGGTTTTCCCTTGAAAAAGAAAATTTGCAACAGACAGAAACTTCTCATTCATCATATTATCTATCATAACTGCTATTCACCTTCTACATTTTGAGAACCTCCTTTTAAATAAGTCTGCAAGATAAAAAATTTAAAATCTCAACATAGGAATGAACGTACATATGCTTATTTCCTTTTATAATCCTTTGTTGAGAAATTCATATAAGCGATCTTGTTAGAGTTTAGCTTTTAAATTTTGTTTTTCTTTCAATTTTTTCTTTCTTCATTTTTGTTTTTCTTATTTCTTTTCTTACTTTGGTTTAGGAATTATTTTCCTTTTGTTTTCAGTTTTGATTTGATTTTGGTTACTTTGTCATGATTTATGTGAAAGGGATTTTTCTTACGTTACAGTTGTTGACATACATGGGAAATATTTTACTCTATCCATTTAAGTGAATTTCATTTATCATTAAAGGCATATCTTTATGGAACCATAAAGCCATCTTGCTTTAAATATTTTTCATGGAGGAACACACATCCTTTCTAAGTGATTGAGTTTAATTTTTCAAAGAAAGAACTAATTTGAGTTTAATACAATGAATCCCTCCCACCCCTCCACATAAAACTCCTCTAATTGATAGCTGCAGGGAAAGAATTTGGAGCAAACATTATGAAAGTATTATGTCCATTAAACATAAATCTCTATTTACCATCTCTGTTGGAAATACCGAGAGGGGGGGCTGAATCAATATTTCTTTCAATTAGAGCATTAGTTAATCTTCAATTATTATCAGTGTTTGTACAATGATAGCAGCAAACAAGAGGAACACAAATGCACACAATTTTTAAGGTGGAAACCCAGTCTGAGACAAAAACCACCTAATTCTTTTCTAATAATTCTTTAATATTCAACTCCAATTGAAAATAAAGCTCCAACTTCCTAGAATCTAGAAAAGCATTCTTCTCCAGATCCCGCTATATGGACGCTCCAACGCCCTAGATTCTTCAGTAGTCAACTGAACAGATGCCCCAACACCCAATGAGCTACAACTCACTCTAGCACCACCATACCACCCTGTAGAAGAATAAAAGAAGAATGGGCTCCCATACCAGGGAAAATGGTCCACTTTACAATGATATAGAATGATGTAGAAGAATAAGATACACCAGACCATAACCCCAACTATGACACAACCACCTAATGATGATCCTAGACCACCTGACACTGCCTATTCAACTCTTGACAGATAGACACTAGTACAATTTGTACAATAATGTATTTACAATTACTTAGTACAATGATACCTTTACAATGATTGTATGCAGTGCTGCCCACTTAAAGACTTCATGTGATAAAATTCTTGTTGTTGTTATGTACCTTATTTGTTGCTCTTTTCATGCGACCCTTTGCTGCACCTTGCTTTGCTTCTCTTCCCTAGAAAGTCTGGTCCTTTACAGCTCTTGACAACACATGATCTAGCTTCTTTTTTTCCTTCTAGGATCTCGATATTGAATCTGGTGTATCTCTATTATTTCAGATCCCCGATATCTAATTTTTGGTACTGTAGTAGTCCTCTGAATCGTCTTTCCAATGCCACAGGTCTGACCCTATTTGGATTCTTCAAGAGAGATTTATACCCAATCTCTCACAATGCCCTAATTATGAAATGTTTCAGCAGAGTGAACTTGTACGGAATGCCATGTGTCACTGTTTCTTCATTTGGCTCTGAAATTGATAGAGAGAAAACTAAAGACTGTGCACTATCTGCCACTTTTTACAAAATTCCAATCTGATACTTAGAGAGATATTTATGATGATTTTCCCAAGGTCACTTCTTTGAGATGAATTTCAGGAGCCTACAAAACACTGACTTCCATAGATCATATCTCCAAAAATGTTCTGCACCTTGATCTAAAATTTTCACAGCAGCTTCCTCAGGATTTTAGCTTCGCCTCATAAAAATTTCAGCTTCTGAACCTTCGTAAAAAATAATTTAAAGCGAAAATTCCACTATGACATGTTTCAGATGGTGAAATCCCTTGCATAAGGAGGAAATGAGGATGACAATTTATATAAATGCTTAGATTGAGAGGGGCTTCAACAAGTGAACGTGGGAGGGATTTTAGGAGATTAAAAAATATTAATTATGACTTTTCAATGACCCATGCCACAACCCTATGGGGTTTTAGCCCACTAACTGGGGGTATAAACTTCAAACATGAATATCTCTCAAACCGTGAAGAATTACATGGCGTGCCATATATCAACGGAAAAATCTTGACAAGTAGAAACCATAGAAAGCATTATTAACCTAGAATGTATTAATTTGATAGGTCGAATTCCCATGCAATATTGGGTTAGCCCTTGGTGCTGCTTGGGTTAACATCAATGACAACCGTTGATCAAAAATCTCCCTCTTTGGCATTGATGGCAACACAAGTACTCCCCCTACGATCATGAAACCTCTTCCTACAACATTCTCTCCCCCTTTGAAATCAATGGCAAAGGGTAACTCCCCCTGAAACAAAACCATCCTGTGGACCTATACACACCTTCACTCTCCCTGACACACAACCATCCTGTGGACCTGTACACACTTTCACTCCCCCTTTATATTCTAAATAAGGAAAATCTAATGAGAAATTGGGAGAATCCCAAGCTTCTGGTGAAGATATTCCAATGCTTCATGAGTACTCTCACGATCATCGATACTTCCTGCCCAATCTGCATCTATAAAGGAATGAATAATGAGATTTTTACCCCTGGGATGCCACAAGCCATATTCTGTTGTTCCCTTTAGATATCGAAGAATTCTTTTGATGGCAATAATATGTGATTCTTTTGTTGCTTCTTGGAATCTTGCTACTTGTCCAACTTCTTGCATAACATCTGGCCAGGAGGCTGTTACATATAGAAGACTACCATTCATATATCTGTACAACCTTTGATCCACATCCTTAGATGAGTCGTCTATGCTCAATTTGAAACCTATTACCATTGGAGTAAGGATGGGTTTGCAATCTTCCATTTTTAATTTCTGGAGCATTTCCTTGTTGTACTTGGCTTGACATATAAATGTTCCTTTCTCTTGCTGAGATATTTGAAGCCCTAAGAAGTATGTCATCTCACCAAGTAAAGACATCTCTAAATCACTTTGCACCTTTGTAGCAAACTTCTTACTTAGTCGATCATCATTGCTAACAATTATTATATCATCCTCTTTAGCTATTAGACATGCTTTAATTGCTTCATCTAGAACATATATGTTGTTTGGAGCTCGACTTGCTGTAGCCACAATTTCACCATACACGCCTTTCCTGATTTCACATTTTGTGGAGTTAAGTAGTATTATGTGTCCTTGATCACACATTTGTCCAACACTGAGCAGATTGTGATTCATGTTTTCAACCAATAGAACATTCTTGGCTAGAGCATCTTTTCTTTCGAGAGTGACAGTACATGATCCTATAACATTTGAAGATCCATCATTTCCAAAGTACACGGTTCCATCCTTCTTCTCTTTCAGAGACAAATTTATTTCTATCTCCAGTCATATGCATTGAACAATCGCTATCAACATACCACACATCTTTGTTGTTTTGAGCCTTGAGAGAGAGAGCACAATTATCAGTCTTCTTCTTCTTCCATGTTTGTTTGTTCTATGGCTTGGAAGATTCTTCTGGAGGATTTTCAAGTCTGCAGTCTTTGGGTATGTGTCCAAAGTTTCGACATTTGTAACATTCAATATTATTTCTTAAATGTTCAAATCTATTGATGTTTCGTTGAGCCCTAGGAGATTCATATTTGACAGATCTCCTAGAATTTTATTCGTTCCTAGGGTACGTGCGACATTCTACAGCTTTATGACCAAATTTTCCACATGAATAACAGTAGCCATAAAAAATATGTTGGTACCTGGATGGAAATTTTTGTCGAGGAATTGTCTTCCAAGGTTGTTCTTGCGAATCTTGTCCAATGAAGTCTACATGCATGTCAGATCTCATAGGTTCATTGTATTTTGTTGTAGAAGGTCCTTCTTCTTCTTCTTTGTAACTGATGCCAGTCTTGTCGTTGTAAAATCACTGATTGTTGATAATTTCTTCCAATGCCCTTGAGTTGTTGGCATAGTTTTGGATAGTTTTTCCTTTATTCACTTCCTCACACAGCAAGACTACTTCAGCTTCTAATTCTTCCCTTTCTTGGTTTCTTTCTTCCAACTTCTTTTGAAGTGACTCTTCAATGCATTTGTGTTCTTCAAATTCAATTTTGAGACCTTGAACTTGTTCTTCAAGAGTATTGGAACGAATCTTCTCTGCCTTGAGATATTTTATAAGCTTGATTGCTTCCTTATAAAATTCTTCTATGTTCAATCCTTCTTCTTTGTTGTTTGATACCTCTTGTTTATTGTGCTTGGGTTTATTGTGCTTGGCCATAAACAATACTCTCTCATTGGCTTCTTCTTTGTTGTCACTTTCTTCATCGAATGATGAGCTATCTTATTTAGAGAGAAAGTTCCTTTTGGATCCTTTCTTTTTTCCTTACTTGTTGAATTTCTTAAAGCCTTTCTTTCCTTTTGAGTTGCCATCACTTTTGTTCGGACATTTTGTTGCGAAATTCCCAACCTCGCCACAACCGAAACATATCAATGGAAGTTTACCTTTAAATTTTCCCTTACCAGTTTTTAGTTTTCTCGTAAAGTAAGCATATTCTTCATCTGAAATACCTTCTCCATCATCTCCCTTTTCTTCACACTTGTAGGTGCATGTCATTTCAATTGAAGGTTGTTTGTCCTTATTGGTTTTCTTAGATGCAACGAACGCAGTTCTATATTTGAAGTAACCTCTTCTTCATCAAGTCTCATTTCATGTGCTATGAGAACTCCATGTAATTCCTCTTTGTTGAGTTTGTCCAGATTTGCATTTTATTCTAATACCGATACCTTTGGGTTGAATCTCCCTGGTAATGTTCTAAGAATATTCTATATAATAGTCTTCTCTTCAACTAGCTCTCCCAATCCTTCCAGAGTATTGGTTATTTCATCAAAGTATTGGAAGTATGCAGCAATGTTACAATCTTCTTTTATTCTGATTTGCTCAAATTTTTCTCTATAGATTTGAAGCTTTGCTTCTTTGACATTTGAGTCACCTACATATATATTCTCAAGCTTTTCCCATACATTTTTTGTGGTTTTACAACCCAACACCTTATGATAAGTAGATTCAATAAGTCCATTGATAATAATATTCTTTGCTTTTGCATCATTTACCAAATTCTTCTTACCTTGTTCATTTGTGGTTGATGTAAATCCATTTTGAACAGTGTCCCATACTTCGTAACCTTGTGCCAAGAGATAGACCTCCATTTCCTTTCTAAAGTGCATAATTATTTTCATTGAATAGAGGTACACCATTTTTGGTATGCTCTATGACCTCCTTCCAATTGTTAAACTGCTATTGAAGGAACCAAGCTCTGATACCAATTGTTGGAAATACATAGAGGGGGGGTGAATCAGTATTTCTTTCAATTAGAGCATTAGTTAGTCTTCAATTATTATCAGTGTTTGTACAATGATAGAAGCAAACAAGAGGAAAACAAATGCACACGGTTTTTAAGGTGGAAACCCACTCCGAGACAAAAACCACCTAATTCTTTTCTAATAATTCTTTAATATTCAACTCCAATTGAAAATAAAGCTCCAACTTCCTAGAATCTAGAAAAGAATTCTTCTCCAGCTCCCACTGGATGAACGCTCTAATGCCCGAGATTCTTCAGTAGTCAATTGAACAGATGCCCCAACACCCAATGAACTACAACTCAACCTAGCACCACCCTACCACCCTGTAGAATAATAAAAGAATAATGGACTCCCGTACTAGGGAAAATGGTCCACTTTACAATGATATAGAATGATGTAGAAGAAGAAGATACACTAGACCATAACCCCAACTATGACACAACCACCTAATGATGATCCTAGACCACCTGACCTTGCCTCTTCAACTCTTGGCAGATAGACACTAGTACAATTTGTACAATAATGTATTTATAATGACTTAGTACAATGATACATTTACAATGATTGTATGCAGTGTTGTCCACTTGAAGACTTCATGTGATGAACTTCTTGTTGTTGTTATGTACCTTGGTTGCTACTCTTTTTCATCCTACCCTCTGCTACACCTTGTTTTTCTTTGCTTCCCTAGAAAGTCTGGTCTTTTGCAGCCCTTGACAACACATGATCTAGCTTTTGTTTTTGCCTTCTAGGAGCTCGATATTGAATCTGGTGTATCTCCGTTGTTTCAGATCCCCAATATCTGATTTTCGGTAATGTAGTATTTCTCTGAGTCGTATTTCCAATGCCATAGGTCTGACCCAATTTGGAATCTTCAAGAGAGAGTTATACCCAATCTCTCACAATGCCCTAATTATGGACTATTTCCGCAGAGAAAACTTGTACGGCATGCCACGTGTCACAGTTTCTTCATTTGGCTCTGAAATTGATAGAGAGAAAACTATAGACTGTGCACTATCTACCACTTTTTACAGAATTTCAATTTGATACTCAGAGAGAGATTTATGACGATTGTCACAAGGTCACTTCTTTGAGATGAATTTCAGGAGCCTGAAAAAACACTGACTTCCACAGATCATATCGCCGAAAATGTTGCTCACCTTGATCTGAAATTTTCACAAAAGCTTCCTTAGGATTTCTGCTTCACCTCATAAAAATTTTAGCTTCTAAACCTTCATATAAAAAAATTTAGAGCGAAAATTCCACGATGACCTGTTTCAGATGGAGAAATCCCTTGCATAAGGAGGAAATGAAGATGACAATTTATATAAATGCTTAGGTTGAGAGGGGCTTAAAAAAGTGAACGTGGGAGGGATTTTAGGAGCTTAAAAAATATTAATTATGACTTTTCAATGACCCATGCCACAACCCTATGGGGTTTTAGCCCACTAACTGGGGGTATAAACTTCAAACATGAATATCTCTCAAACCGTGAAGAATTACATGGCATGCCATATATCAGCGGAAACATCTCGACAAGTAGAAACCATAGAAAGCATTATTACCTAGAATATATTAATTTGGTAGGTCAAAATTCCCATGCAATATTGGGTTACCCCTTGGTGTTGCTTGGGTTGAAATCAATGACAACTGCTAATCAACAATCTCACCTCTTTCACTCAAATACATCATAAACTAAAAGCTTGCAAATGCGCTTATCAAAAGAGTGAAAAAGAGGAAGCATGGAAAATGAAAATAAACCTGTCGGGGCTATGGATGCTCCCTGGCAGCGAGACTAGGCTTGTATGGCATAAAAGACAACTCCACCGGAGTACTGTTCAGGCTCGCTGGTAGCGAATCGATGTCAGAGACAATCAAGAAATGGATATATGCTTTATCAAAAACTCCTACCTCTACCTTCTTCTATTTTTCACATGAGGAAAATTTTAAAAAACAAATTTCCCCAAATTTGGATTCATCACTTTTACTCAAGTTTGTTTTAATTACTTATCTTTACAAACTCATATTACTTAATTTATTTATGTGGGATCTATGGAAATGTTTTACTATTAGACAATTTCATGATTTCCATTATTTTTAACCTTTAGGTAAATTTAAGTTCATTATCTTTAATCAGAGATAACTGGTTCTTCTCTCGCATGTCACCATTGTTGTGGTAAAACAAAACCCCCCCATTTTTTACTTATGTACTTCAAATAATGGGGACCCTTTCTACAAAAATTTTGGCTAAACACTTTTTAGGATTTTGATTAAGTTAATTATTTTGTAATTTTGTAATTTTTCATTTTTACCGGATTTTTATTTTGATTGTTTCATTGAATCTGGTTTTTCATAAGCTTTCCAAAAATATTTGTTTCACTTCATTTGGTCAAACGGTTTGTAAATGACACTCCTTTGAAGTTTTGATCATTTTCTCACTTGGGTTAAAAAACATGTATAAAGTGTACCAATATTTTAATTCTTGTAGTTAAAATAGTCATTTATTGTAAATATTGATCTCACTTCATTTTTATTATTTTTCACCTTTTTTCCCAATATCCAAACACTTCATAACTTAAACTATATTTAAAACCCAAAGTTTAATGCTTTCAATCCCATTAATCCCCAAAAGTCACTTATTTTAACTTCTGAAATTTCTATATTACAGCTTTGCCACCCATCAAACCATTGCTTAAAACTTTGGTAGGACCCCTTACCTTTTCGCATATCGTCCATCGCAAAAACTTCACCACATTCATGTGATATCCTTCTGAAATGACGATGTGATATTATGTAGGGCCCTTACCTTTCGATCGCCACTTTACTCCCATCACGCATCGCATATCTTACTTTTTATTGCCAAACATTTATCGCTACCCATCTCCAAGTGCGGTTTGCGATAAGTTTTAACTTTGCAATTTGTGATTGGCATCACCTCTACCAACCATGTCACTTTCTTTTACCGACAGTCCCTCCGCTATTACTCCCTTATCACTCCATACTCTCACTCCATTTCTCCTCTCTCTCTCACGTGCTGTGCATTTTATATTTTTTGAGTTATTAATTAAAATAAACTATATTATATAATATTATAATTAATATTATATTTTAATTATATTTTTAATGTAACTTATATTATAATATTAATATAATATTTAATATTTTTCTTAATCAATAAATCATTTTTAATTAGTTTAATTGTATTTTTCAATTAGTTTTTATTAAAATTAATAATGTAATTACAATTAATTAATAGATAATTATAACTTAATTTAGAATTATATTATAACTAAATTAGATGAATAATATAATTGTAATTAATTGGAATTAATTAATTAAATATTATAATCTAATTTAGGATTAGAATTTTATTTAAAAAAATTTATTTTTTTAGTCCAAGTAGCAAAAATTCCAGATTTTTGGCAATTTTAATATACCAACTTTAGAGACTCATAAATAGAGTTTTACTTGGTCAAATGAGGCCCATGACAGCTCATTGGAAAGATAAAATGATGGCGATTATTCCTGAAGAGGTTTCATTTCCATATTTGATCATTTATTGGGTCTAAAATTCAGCAAAAGATCAAGCTCCGAATTTTTAAACAAAACTAATTTTTTGAGTTTTATTTTTTGAAGTTTAATTTGCCACAACTTCTTATGAGTGCAAATCCATTCGTCTATGTTCTCCTTGGCCAATTAGATTAGCATAGGCATCAAAATAAAGTTTATATTTCTTTTTCAATTCTTTATTTAATTAACTTTTAATTGGATTTATTTTAATTTCTAGAATTGACATTTTGATTTTATTTTTGCATTTTAATTTTATTTTTTATTTATTTTTGCATGAAAACAGTTCAAGAGATGAGAAGAAGAAAATCTCAATCAATGAGAAAGCTCCAACAATTAAATAATATTTTTGAACCAATGAAAATTGATTGAGCAAAACCACTCTTCAGACAAACTTTCTTATGAAGAAATCCTTCTGTAAAAATTATAAATAGCAGATTGCAAAATGTAATAGGGGTTTCTCTCCTCTGCAATTCTAAAATTCTTGATGGTACTATTGTATAGAGGATTTAGAGGTGTAGGGTGAGAGGAGAGGAATCTCAGATCTGGAGATTATTGAGGTTTTTCTTTTACATTCTGGGTTATGTATAATGAACAGAGTCTTGCACTACTATAGCTCTGATTTTGAAAGCAGAAGTTCAGGCATTGTAAAAGACTATTAGAGATCGGAGCTGGAGAAATGGACTTAATAAATTGGTATTTATAATACTATCATTTTAAATGCTGGTTTCATTCTATGATAATAGGAATGTGTCAATTTACTCGTATACTTGTGCACTTCTGTCGGTATGAGTAATTTGCCTCAATTTTTGTTATTATTTGTCTCTACTCTTATGGGTTGAATTTTGATTTCTAATTAACTATTTACTCAGAAATTTGTCTTATAAAACTGATTTATTGAATAGTGATATGTTGTGAACTATTTACGCATGTTATTCTTTAATTATTCAAGTTACTGATTAAATGATCAATATCATTTTGAGAACTACTTCTTGAGTGTTGTTGATTGATTATTTCAGTTAATAGGTCTCTAGATAGAATGTGTTTTTTATTCACAATGTTAGTTAATTGAATTACTTCGTTAGCTTGATATTCATTTAAAACAAACATATTTAAATCTCAATTATTTAAAACATCTTGCTCTCAGTTGGGATAGATCTATATCTGCCTAATTGAGATAGGATTAAAATAGTTTCTTTTGCTTGCATCTTAGAATAATATTTCATTTAGATTAAATTATACATCCTTAAAAATTTCTCTTCCTGAAGAGGCAAAACTTTGATTGTGGCTTAGCTAAGCCTAAATCATCTTAAAGATCACTTTCTTGTCCGATCGGCAAGAGAAATGATCTGATGTCTCTTTCCCATTGGCAGATAAAATTCATATTTTATGTCAATGGAGATTGAGAGAAGGTAAATAGACCTAGTTAAACTAGTTGGAACCACCATTCCAAATGGAAAAGGAAATGCTTTAAGGTCTGGACAGGGTGGTCATTCCCCATGTTGTTGCAGCGAATTTTGAGGCCTCAACAAGTCACCATTTATTTGGTGCATGTAGTATTGCCAACATTTCCTTCTCATAAATAGTTTTCTGTAAATACTTTCCTTTGATTGGATAGCTTTCAAAAGCGATGGGTCTTCCTTCTTGTGTTAAAACAACACCAATTCCATTTCTTGAGGCATCACATTCCACAATAAAGGTTTTTGTGAAGTTTGGCATAGCTAAGACTGGTGCTTGGAACATTGGCTCTTCAAGATGTTCAAAGGCCTTAGTTGCTTCAGGAGTCCATGAAAATGCATCTTTCTTCAATAATTTTGTTATAGGTGCTGCTATTCTCCCATAATTCTTAACAAACTTGTGATAGTACCCTATTAACCAGAGAAATCCTCGCAACTGCTTTATGGTTTTGGGAACTTTCCATTCCTTAATGGATTTAATTTTGTTAGGGTCTACCTTAAAACCCACCTGAAATACAATATGGCCCAAATATTCCACCTCTTGTACTCCAAAGAAAAATTTGGAGGTTTTTGCATATAATTGTTTCTCCTCCAATAGTTTGAGAACCTTGTCAACATGTTGAACATGATCCTTCCAAGACCTGTTGTAGATTATTATATCATCAAAAAATACTAACAAAAATTTTCTAAGGAATGGTTTTAAAATTGAATTCATCAACCCTTGAAATGTATAAGGTGCATTGGTAAGGCCAAAATGCATGACCAAAAAATCATAATGACCCACATGAGTTCGAAATGTTGTTTTCAAAATGTCTTTAGTCTTCATTCTAGTTTGATGATATCCTGAACGAAGATCCAACTTGGTGAAATAAATTTCTCCATGTAATTCATCTAATAATTCATCAATCACAGGAATGGGAAATTTATCTTTAATAGCAATCTTATCGAGCTCCCTATAATCCGGAAACATCCGCCATGATCCAACCTTCTTGTGCATCAATACTACTAGAGCAAAGAAATAAATTTGAATAGATTGAATCATACCAGCCTCTAGCATTTTTGCAAGCATACATTCAAGTTTTCTCTTTTGGACATAAGGATATCTGTAAGGCCTGACATTTGGAGGAACACTTCCTAGAATTAAATGAATAGCATGATCATGATCACGAATAGGTGGGAGTCCTTTTGGAGTTTCAAACACCTTGGAATGATTGTCCTATACTTTTTGGAAATCTGGAGAAATAGATGATTTTGATGTTGGAACCACTAGTGAGCATAATTGTGCAATTATGCCTCGTTGTTCTTTCTTCAGAAGCTTTGTCATGAAATTATATCTTATTATTTTTCTCATCTTCCCTCTGATACCTCATAATTCAACTTCCCTTCCTTCCGAAAAAAAAAATTCAAGAAAATTTCTTAAAAATTAAAAGCTACCATCTCCAAAGATTATAACCATTTTACACCTAATACAACATCAGCACCACCCATTGGAATGGAAAGCATTGTGCTACTCAATACATATTCCCACATGGTTAGCTTGATATTATGGTACTTTCAAGAGAAACTTGTAGTTACTCCATTTGCAACCATCACTTGACACTCTAGTGCTGGGTATAGGAAGCAATTCAATTCCTTGGCTACCTTACAATGAATAAAATTATGGGTACTACCCAAATCAATCAAAAATATTACATTTTTCTTCTTGATATGTCCTTCTATCTTGAGAGTCTGAGGAGTGGTAATTCATGCCAATGCATTACAATATGTGGTCGGATTCATTTCTTCTTCCTCTAGGGTTGGTTCCTGGTGTATATCCTCTTCTTTTGAAGTTTCTTGTTATTTTTCTTCCTCCTCTTAATAATATATGTAAAATAATTTCTTCTCAATATACTTATGACCTTTAGTGTGTTTGTTATCACAACTGTAGCAAAGCCATTTTTCTCTTTTTCTTCCAATTGTTGTGGTGTTAACCTTGTAGGTTGTGGAAGTTTAGGAGTAGCAAGACTTCCATATTTATAGTTGTGAGTGGTAGGCTTCCTTGTCACCATAATTTTGCTTTCGTTTTTTCTTGCCACCCTGAATTACTTATCCAATGAATCAGGTTCCCAAAGGTGAACCTCATGTTGGATGTTATCCTTTAAATTCCCTATGAAGACATCAATCATGTGTTCCTATGGAATATCATCTACCCTTATATTCAATTTTTGGAAGTCCTTAATGTGCTCCACCATTAAACCATTTTGTTTGAGATTTCTCAATTGGATAAAGAAGGTGTTTCTCTTTGTATCCTCATAATGTGCTATCATTTCCTCTGTAAAAATTGACCAAGTGACAATTTTTTTACGAGAGAAAAGATCAATACCATACAAATGTATGTTGTTCTAAACATAACGTTGAAATGTGTACCTTTTGTGTGTTTTTCACATTATGGAGATCAAAGTATTGCTCCATATTTAGTATCCATGTTGCAGGATCCTTGTCATCAAACTTCCTCATATCGATCTTTGGAATATGGTGAGTCTTCAATCCAACATTAGAGTCTATGAAATCAAAATCAAAATTTATTTTGTTCTCATAATGAGTTTCCTCTACTACCTTTTCGCCATTAGGAATATTTTCTTGTAGCAACTTTTCAAAACCTTCCTTAAAACCTTCCATGTTTTTTTTCAAATATTTCATGTTGCCTTCTATACCATCGGTCTTAGCTTCCATGCCATTCTTCAACCATCCATATTAGCTGCCATGTCATTCTTCAAACCATCCATATAAAATTCCATGCCATTCATCTTAGCTTCCATGCCTTTCTTCAAACAATCTAGTTTAGCTTCCATTTCATTTTTTGTTACTTTTTGTGAGAGCGAAATTTGTTGCACTTGGTCTCATAATTTTGATATATCATGTTTCACTTCTTCATCTTCATGCATCATAGTAGAGTTTATGAGGGCTTAACAAGTGTGGAATTATTTTTTGAGGCATTATAGAACCCAACACTGCTATCTATGCTTCAATATTCCCTTGGAATCACTTCAAATTTATTTTTTAAACAGAAGTTATACAATTTAAAAAAAAAAAAAAAAAAAAATGCACACTTTTTTCTTGCTTTTGAGAATCTCGATATTGAAATTGTTGTATCTCTGTTATTTTGGATCCCCAACATCTGAGCTTTGGTCCTATAGTATCCCTCTGAGGCTTCTTTCCAATGCCACATGTCAAACCTGATTTGGATTCTTCAAGACAAATTTATTTCCAATCTCCCACAATGACCTAATTATGGATTGGTTTAGTAGAGAGAACTTGTATGGCATGCCACGTGTCACTATTTTTTCCTTCGACTCAAAAATCGATAAAACAGAAACTAAATTTTGTGCACGTTCGGCCACTTTTTACAGAATTCCAATCCAATGTTTGAAATGAAAGTTATGACGATTTTCCCTTAGCCACCTGTTTGAGAGGAAAATCTGGAGCATGAAAAATCCCTAACTCCCTCATATCATATATCCTAAAATAGAGTGAACCAAGGTCTGAAATTGTTACAATACGTTCCTCATGATTTCGGTGCAAATGGGTTTTTTTGTAACTTCTGAAACTTTGTAGAAAAAAAATTATAGCTAAAATTCCATGATGACCTGTTTGTGTAGAAATTATATGCAAGATGCATGTATATATCCAGATTCTCCTTATCTAAAAATATTTTATCTTCTTGCTAAATACAGAATCCTTCCACTGTTAATCTCTTGCAAAAATTAAAATCAATTGCAAACACATGAAGCAATAAAACAATCCCACATAACACAATTGTTTAACAGGAAAGCCTGAAGCTGAAAACCCCAACCATCAGATATTATGTATGATGTAGATCATGTAACAATATCATACAAATCTTAGTACATCAAGCTCTCAGTACAATTAATCATCACACACTAATCAGAAGAAATCTGCAAATCCATGCATTGATTTCCTGCCACCTGCTAGCCTGCCTCCACTATGAAATCCCTGCTGAGGAATAGCTTGAATGAATTCGAATTACCCTTGCCTTGATTGTGCAATCCTCATTGGCAACTCCAATGTGTGTGTGGTGCAATCAATGCATCACTATAGTCACAACAGATAGTCCATCTTGCCCTTTCCCCTACCTCTCCACTGAGTCTCCACTAGAACTGACATGCACTATAGTTAACTATTGTATTGTTTAGTTGATTAATGAGTTATTATTTGTGAATTAATTAACTAATAAATTCCCTCCACTCTCTCTAGTGTATCATTCAGTTAGACAAGATACAACTAGCTCAATTGAGTTTAACTCCATTAATTGAGTTAAATTGAATAACAACTCCATGAACTACTCTTCCAACTCTGTCATAACTTTGCCACTTCAGTTCTAACTGAGTCCTCCATGCATGAACCACCAGTAAACCCTAGGAATTGCGTAATTCCTTCAGCCCACTGATTTTCCAAATCTGCGCACTTAAATTAAGTGCTCCAAGAGAATAAGTTGTCGTTTATTGTCAGATTATTATTAAGAGCTAATAATAATCGAAAATTCTATTTTTAGATCGACGATCTATAAATAGACTTCGCCCAATATTCTAAAAATATAATTTCATCTATTTTTCCAACTTTACCAACCATCCACAAATAGCATCCTGCAACTTCTGAAATATGATCACCATATCTAAAAATAGACATAGTATAAAAATATACTTGCACCAAAAATAACCTGCGAGCCCACTTAGTGAAGGCGACTCATTATCACTAAGCTCATCATCTTTTTGACTCTCAACACTCCCTCTCAACAAGATAGGGATTATCCTTCACCCGATCCTGCCTCTATGGTATTCAAATTTGCTCTTGGTGAGCACCTTCGTCAAAATATCTACATCCTGATCTTCTATAGGAATGTACTGAAGCAACATGATCTTCCGCTACACACAATCTCTGATACGATGATACCATATATCAATATGTTTAGATCTATCATGAAACAAAGGATTAATCGAGAGTTTAATGCAACTTTGATTATCACAATGTATCACTGTAGGATCTAAATGTAAACCGAACAAACCAACTGCTATAGGGTAAACTGCTTGGGTGGTTGGTTTTCGTATATCCCTCTCAGGGCTTTCCGGTGCCCGAGGCAGACAGTCAGATTAGCTCTGATGTTCACAAAGATGGTATGAGCATTTTCATATTAGCTTGAAATAACTTGAAGGAATACAATAGAGAATTACCTCTTTGACAACTTTAGAATCCTTTTGATCCGGATTTATGCAGGAACGCAACAGAATAAACACATAACCATAAATACAGAGATGCAGCGGAAATAACACTTCATTTCATTAATATCAAATAACAGAAAGATGCTTACAGACATAATGGAAATAAAATAGCTAGGGTGCTGGTAGCGAATCTCTGAGAAGAGATGTGGTGGCTACAGACCTCTGAACTGCCTTACAATGAGGCGCGAGGGCCTATTTATTATTGAGAAACAATGGAGAACCCTAAACATCCCAAAAACCTAACCCTAGGAGATGAAGCGCCAAAACTATGGGCCCCGTTTGGGTAAATTGGTGTTTCAACTTCCCAGGGACGTAACTTTTGCATACTATCTCCGTTTGACGCATATGATACATCATTAGAAAGCTCTATCCGAGGACTACAACTGTCGGGACGAATTTTATCAGAAAATTCGCTGGGCGCTTTCATACCCAAAAAACGTCGTTTAGGGCCTCAAAACGGCTCCGGAAGTTCAGGACCCGAAAAACTGCTAAAAATAGTAAGTTATGCCGAAACTGAAAAACTGAAAGAGACAATGGTGGGGGGCCAAGTGGAATAGGTGGGTGGCCACCAATATCCACCTGGATCACCTTTGGAGAGCGCTACGCAACAAAGCAAGAGTCCTTCTTCACCACATCTATTTTTAGATTGAAGTTCTATAAATAGACTTCGCCCAATATTCTAAAAATAGAATTTGATCTATTTTTCACATTTGAACAACCATCTACAAATAACATGTTGTAACTTATAGAATATGCTCACAATGTCTAAAAATAGAAATACACGTAAAAATAGCCTATGGGCCACACTTAGTGAAGGTGCTTACTTTTCACTAAGCTCATCATCTTGTTGAATCTCAACACTCCCTCTCAACAAGATAGGGATTATCCTTCAACCCGATCTTGCCTATATGGTATTCGAATTTTCTCCTGTTGAGCACCTTCGTCAGAATATCTGCATCCTAATCTTCTGTAGGAATGCATTGAAGCAACATGATCTTTCGCTGCACACAATATCTGATATGATGATACCCGATATCAATATGTTTAGATCTTTCATGAAACACAGGATTAATCAAGAGTTTAATGCAACTCTGATTATCACAATGTATCACTGTAGGATCTAAATTTGAACCGAACAAACCAACCTAGATCTTCCTCATCCATATAGCCTCACATGTAGCTTGACTTGCTGCCATGTATTCTGCTTCGGCTAAACTGAGTGCCACGGATCTTTGTTTCCTGTTGTACCAAGAAACTGTTGTAGATCCGATACTGAAAACCCCTCCTGTTGTGCTCTTTCTGTCGGTTGAGCTGCCTGCCCAATCTGCATCTGTGAAGCCATGCAACTTCACCTCATCCGTCTGTCTGTACCATAAGCCATACTCAGATGTGCCCTTGAGATACCTTAGGACATGCTTGCCTGTCTTCCAAAAGAGCTTGGTAGGCTTAACCATCGCTTGACTAAGTTGGTTCACCGCATAGCATATGTCCAGTCTTGTATTAGCTAAATACATGAGCGAACCCACCAACTGTTGATAAACAATGGCATCCACTACCTCTGCTGATGTAGCATCCTCTTTCCTCCAATTTCCTGGAAGAGGAGTATCCATGGGCTTGTAGTCCTCCATGTGAAACTTACCAAGTATCTCTCGAGCATACTTGCCTTGAGTAAAAAACAGTTCACCTTCTCGCTGCCATATTTCCAATCCAAGGAAATAATGAAGGAGGCCCAAATCCTTCATCTCAAACTCCTTTTCAAGATCTGCCTTGCATGAGTGTATCAACTCCTCATCACCCGTTAGTATTAAATCATCAACATAAAGAAAAATGATTAAAAGCTTACCCTCCACCACAACTTGGTATAGGTTTGCATCCGCCTCACTCTTGGTGAAGCCAAGTCCAGTGAAATAGTTTTCAATCCATGTGTAACAATCACGTGGTGCTTGCTTCAGCGCATACAACGCTCTTTTGAGTCTACACACATGTGAATCACTGCTGAATATCTAAAATCCTTCAGGCTTCTCAATGTACACCTCTTCCTCAATGATCCCATTAAGGAACGCAGTCATCACATCCATCTGGTGAATGTGCCAACCCATATGCTCTAAGAGAGTAAGGATGGTCCTTATGGAAGAATACCATGTGACAGGTGCAAAGGTTTCTTCATAATCAATCCCCTCGATCTGTGAGAAGCCCCGGGAAACAAATCTTGCCTTATACCTTCTCGACGTTCCCATCGACAGCCTTGCTTTACCTTGTAGATCCATCTTGATCCTACAACTAATTTTCCCACCGGTCTTGGAACAATCTCCCAAGCTATCAGTTTCCGACAATGGAGTCATACTCCTCCACCATGGCATCTACCCATGTGGGCTCCCTGCACTTCTTCTTAAAAAGAAGATGTCTCTTTCACAATACGAGCTTGCTCATAAGAGCCATGTGTCCAGTAAATCGGTCGTGTGACTATCTCTCGTCCGCACTATGATGTAGGGACTCCTACATTCGTGCCGCATCAAGCTTCGCTCTCTCGCCTTATGTGGTACGCTTTTCCGCCTTCTCCGATGTTTGTTTCTGCAGAGTGGACTCCTCCACTCCATGAATTTCCTCCCTGTGGCTGATCCACATCCAGAGGCTCATCTTTGGGAACAAGAAGTTCCTCCTCCGCATGCAAGTGTAGCTCCCTCTCAAGCGACAACTTCATGGCTTTCACCTCATTGAATTTTATATCTCGTTGCACAACGTCATCCGAATCTGTCTAGAAAATACACACGATAGTTAAGGGGTGTTTACGTGTACCCCACAAATATCCCAACTTCATCGAGTCGGCTCCGGCTTCTTCCTAGTGTCCTTTGTCACATGAATGTAAACAGTGTGAGCCAAAAATCTTCAAATGAGAAATATCAAGCTTCTTACCAATTAAAGCTTCTTCAGGGTGTACTCATGCCAAGTACTCTATGAGGACAACGGTTTTGCACATAAAACACATTGTTGCTTGCTTCCACCCACAAGTGCATTGGTAGGCCCCGGTCATGTAGCATCGCTTGTGCAACACCCACCATCATTTTGTTCTTTCTCTCCGTGACCCCATTCGGTCGTGGGTTATGAGGCGCTATGAGTTCTCTTTGAATTCCTTCTTTGCTACGAAGTCTTTGAATTTTTCCGAGATGTATTCACCACCATTATCGCTCCGTAGAGCTTTCACTTGCTTCCCCGACTCCTTCTCCACCAATGCCTTGAACTCATAGAACTTTGAGAACATTTCACTCTTCTTCTACATGAAGAAGATCCATCATATACAAGAATAGTCATCAACAAATATCACATAATACTTGTGTTTTGTTGTTGAAGCAACCGAGAATGGTCCACACACGTCTCGTGTGAGTTCTCTCCAGGATCACCAAAGCATGGTTCTCCTTCTCATGAAAGGTGGTCTTCACAAACTTACCCATAGTACATCCCTTGCACTAATCTAATCTGCGCAAGAGTACCCTTGGGGAGTCTAGTAGAAATTTGCTTTGCAAAATATTCAAAGTGCCATGGTGAAGATGGCCCAATCTCTCGTGCCATAATTCGCCCTCATCCCGGCTCACCACTTCTTCTACTTTGCCCACCATTGCAGCGTAGCCATATACCTCCAGCCTTGTAGAGATTCTTAATTTGAACCCCTATCTTCTTGGTTTGACCCATTTTTTTTATGTCTAAGGAAGGCTTTTCCCTCACTAAAAACAACATCATAACCTCTATCTTCCGACGATTGCGACCGAGAGCAAGTTCTTGCTCTTCAACAAGAATGGATTACCGGACTCCCTCTCAAAGGTAATGGTCCCAATGCACCGCACAGCATCCCGACCATCATTGCCCATCTCTATATGCATCTAGAGGTCCTTCTCCTCCAAGTCACTAAACAACTCTTTGTCTCCCGTCATATGGAAAGACGCACCACTATCAAGATACCACACCGATCCCATGCAGCTTGAAACCAAGCAAGCGATCAAGGAGAATTCAAGCTCAAATTGGAAGGCTAAGGCCTCTCCAACTCCCGGATCCAGTAACCCTCGCTTGTTCTTCTTCTTCGTGGACAATTAGTGGCGAAATGTCCATGCTCGTGATAGTGAAAACACTTAACTTTGGAAAAATCTTGCTTCTTGCCTTTAGCACCGGATTTTGAAGGATTTTTTCTTCCCCTTCCCTTTCCTTGCTTTGACAGCCCAAATCGCAATTCTCTTCATCTTCATTCTTCAATGAAGATCCATCCCCGATACCCCGCCTTATCTCCTCTCCCGCACAAGATCCCGACCAAAGTCACTCCCCATCCGGCAGTTTCTCTCGTCCATTGACAAAGTCCAGCGTAGGTATGCCAACTCTTTGGAAGCCCAAGGAGAGCCAAGCTCACCAAGTCTTCTTCATTAACGAGTAACCCCCCGCACTTCCCGGTTCATCCTTGCAGTGGACAAACTTCGTGAGGTATTTTGGAATACTTGTCGCCTTTCTCCATTTTTTATTTTTCTAAGCTTGTCTTTAGCGCCAACTTCCTCTCGGTCACTTCGCTTTGGAACAAGTCCATCAAAGCCTTCCACATTAAGAATAGAGTGGCTTTTACCATGAAGGCTGGACAAAATATGGTCCTTCACACCTTCCAACAGAATCCTTCTCGTCTTTGTTGTCTTCTTTTGCCTTGCATCAAGTAATACAACATCGCTAGATCCCGACTTAGGAACATCGCTATCGATGAACTCCTTTGGCCCATTATCCTCCGACAGATCGCCTCCATCCCTGTCCTTCCAGAGCTATGTAATTCGAGCTCCCATCAAGGGCATACTCCAATCTCAACCCGTTGAAATACATTTTAATGTATACTCAATTTCTACACCAAGAATCTTTTGTAGCAAATTCAAATTGTCCACCCAAAGCACAAACGCACTTCACAATTGCAATCTTCAATCAATAATGCTTTGATACCATGTAGAAATTATATGCACTAAGCATGCATATGTCTCTAGATCCACTCGATCTCACACTATTTAATTTATGCAAGATACCGAATCTATTCCACTTGTTAATCTTTTTGCGGAAAAAATTAATTGCACACACATGTGAAGCATAAACAAAAATAATCAATTGCACATAACACGAGTTTTTAATCGGGAAAGCTCGAAGCTGAAAACCCCAACTATATATTATGTAACATGGAGATCATATGAAAATCTCATACAAAGCATACAAAGCTTATCACAAGCTCTCGAGTAGAGTACAATCGTCATACACTAATCGGGACCAATCTTGCAAATCCATGCACCGATCTTGCCCTCACGCTAGCTCTGCCTCCACTGCGCAATCCTCTGTCAAGAATAGCTCGAATGAATTTGAATTACCCTTGCCTTGACTACGCAATCCTCATTGGCAACTCCAATGTGTGTGTGATGCAATCAATGCATCACTATAGTCACAACAAATAGTTTATCTTTCCCTTTCACCTATCTCTCCACTAGGTCTCCACCGAAACCGCCATGCACCGTAGTTAAATGTTGTATTGTTCAGTTGATTAATGAGTTATTATTTGTGAATTAATTAACTAATTAATTCACTCCACTCTCACTATTGTATCAATCGGTTAGACTAGATACAACTAGCTCAACTAAGTCTAACTAAGTTAAACTGAATACAACTCCATAACTAGTTCTTCCAACTGTGTCATAACTCGCCACTTGAGTTCTAACCGAGTCCTTCATGCATTAGCTCCAATGAAACCCTTGGGAATTGTGTAATTCCCTCGGTCCCACCGATGTGCCACATCTATGCACCGAACTAAAGTGCTCCAAGAGATAAGTTGTTGTTTAGTGTCCGATTATTATTAAGAGCTAATAATAATCGACATGCATCTATTTTTAGATCAGGCGATCTATAAATAGACTTCGCCCAATATTCTAAAAAATAGAATTTCATCTATTTTTTTCCAACTTGATCAACCATCCACAAATAGCATCCCCGCAACTTCGAAATATGATCATCATGTCTAAAAATAGACATAGTTGAAAAAATAGTCTTGCGCCAAAAATAGCTTTCGTGGGCCCACTTAGTGAAGGCGACTCTTTTCACTAAGCTCATCATCTTGTTGAATCTCAACATTAAGGGTGAGTGGCACATACACTAATTTTTGGTCAACATTTCTCCCAACCACCGAAACTAAACCCAATTGAAAAATATATGTGTGTGTGTGTGAGTCAAAAGTATTAGTCGATTAGATTTAATTTGGGTGGTTTAGGAGAAATATTGTTATCCTCCACACTTGGGTTCAATCAGGGAAAATTTTAGGGGTTAATATTCGCAAGTGGGCTAATTTTCCATGCTTTTTCCAAAAATATGATTCGCCAATTTTCGTTATTTTGAAAATTGATTCGCCAAAATTTTGTAGTATAAAATTATTTTTCCCTAAAAATCGCCAAAAATTCATATATACTAATATAAAATAATTAGAAACCTAAATATTTTTACAAAAATATCTTCAAAAATTTTACAATTTACATATTGGGGACTAGTAAGATTCCCAAAGTTTCTAAACTTTAAGATAAACTTCCATCCTTAAAATTTTCCTAGGGTGGTTGGGAGCAACTATTGTTATCCTCCCCAATTGGATTCAATTCTTGCAAGTGACATGTTGAGTTCATCACTTTGAGCATTATTGTTATATGACCTTGAGCCCTATAAAATATCTTATACTTACGAAAGAAGATTTTACAACTAACTTATATATTTCACTCAATCTTAAAAGACTGTATAATTATGTAATTGTGCATCTTAAAAGACCCTAATGTAATTCTGCATAGGTCATCCAAATACCATAAATTTTGCTATTTAATTTAATTGACTATGCATAATTAAACTAGTGCGGGCTATATTTTAAATTTGGGTCTTCCCATACATATCTATGGGATAAAAATATTTTTTTTTAAATTATTAATATACATATTATTTTATTATTATTTTTACTCACTCAATTAGAATCTCAAGTAATCTCATTTTGCGTGATGCTTATTTGAAAAAAAAGGGACATTTCTAAGATTTTTTTGTGTCGGAATAATATTTGTAGCGATATGAGGGGCTCCTCCTCTCTTCTGTATCGTAATTTTGTGAGCCTCTCCTCCTCCTTTTGAATTATAATTTTGTGAGGTCAAATATAAAGTGGTTTCGATACACATACTAAAGCCAACAATCTTAATATTTTGACAGCTCTTATATCTCATTTCTGTACCACCAAATATATATGATGATGATCCATTTTGAATGTTCATTGTTTTATATAATATTGTCATGTGTCAGATGTTATGACACTTCGATTTCTTCATGTGACACATGAACACCTTTTATGTTCATTTGCAAACACATTGGTTTTGCATATGCTACATTTATTTCCCACTTGAACATCACTTACCATATAAGTGGTTTTTATGCTTTAATTATTTAAATTGTTTAAGTTATTTGCACAGCTCAATTATCAATTTTACATAGTTCACTGTTGTTTGCAACAGTATAATTAAATTGTTTAAGTTGTTTACACAGCTCAATTATCAATTTTACATAGTCCACTGTTGTTTGCAACACTGTTGTTTGCAACAGTTTCATTTAGCGTTGTCTCAATCACAAACAGTCTGGGATTTTAAAAGGTCCAATGTAACTAATTCTTATATTGAAAATAAAGAGCTTTGTCTCTGTCAGAGCCTGCTTGGGCCTTTTATCTTGAATGCAACGAATTCCTTCCATGAGACATTTTCTCTTCGCAAACTAAAGAATAACGTAGTTGATCCTAACCTTCCATGTTCTTTCTACTCAGCTTCATTCGGTAAAAGTATTTACATATGTAGAATACATTTTAGGTCTCACAGTTGTTTTCATTTGGTGAAAGTATCTACATACGTAGAATACACTCGTTTTGGATGAATGTTTGGACAAGGTCTGAGTACCAGTGACACACGTTCGATCTGACCTCTATCCACAGTTTTGATGCACACAGCTCACCTGGTAATGGAAGACAACAACACCACCAGCTCCAAGGGTTCAAACGTTTGAAGTATAGTGTAGTTTATAATGAACGAATCACTCCAAACACACTGAAATCCTTAACTGGTTTGCAAAATTTTGTGTAGGTTATTAAAGATGAAGCACTCCAAACACAATGTGAGCAAATGCTCAACAAGTTTGCGAAATTTTCCCAAAGACTTGACTTATGTCCCAAATTGAGCCAACCACATATGCACAGCGAGGATCAGAATCATAGGGTAGCAGGCATCTTTTAAAGATGAAGATTAATTATCATATACCTTGTTTTAGGAAAAAATTATGGTAAGTCACTCAATGGCTGGTTTAGCATCCTCCAGACATTAATTGATGTCAACTTCAAAAATGCAAAGAAGATTAAGATTGCAACAATAAAGATGTTCGTAATTGCTAAAACATGGTGGGAAGCACACAACTAGTGGACCCATCACTACAAGGGGCAGCTTCAAGTAGACAATGCCCAACTAAGTCTACCCATCCATGAAGTATCAGAAAAACCAATTTATGTAGTGGCAACCGCTGTGCCAGCACCATGATCAATTTGTTGATGAATAAACAAATGAGGATTACACACTAGATTTGTTTAGATGTGGAAAAATTGGAAAGAATCTTATTCTCAAGCAAGAAAGTGAGCTACACCAGTACATCAATAAAAAAAATTAGAATTCCTAACTATGAATACATTTAGACATGCACCTATCCACCCATCCACAATAAGTTGCTCTCTGCTCTATCTTATATGAATATTTATGCATCTAATATGCTTAAAGAATTATATGGAAAACATGCATGCAAGCATTTTCTAATGAATGAATATAGGCAGATCAGCTTTGTAAATGGAGACGGTGACAGTGGAGGGTAGTGATAGTGGATCCACACTACACTTATGCTCTTCAGTCTCCAATTCCTCCGGATGGCTTCTCAGATAAGTGAAGAAATCAGAAGCTCCAGTAAATCCTTCTGTACTACTGTTAGCCACAATACCTGTCCCTTTTCCCAGCATTCCTCTGTCCTTCAGCAGCAGAAAGTCTGACAAATAACACTGATTGGAGTGATCCATGAATATGAATTCAAAGTATGGAACTCTCTCTTCTTCTAAAAATTCATCCAGTTCCTCCAAATTTCTACCCAGTGTTCCTTCCATCACTTTCACCTTTGATGACAGACCTGCCACCAAATTAAAATAAAATATATAAATTCAGCATCTATTGCAATGCATAATCACTAATATAGTGCTGTGCAATAATCACTTCTACATTGATTGTCATCTAAGGGGAACATGGTCTAAAGATGGCTTTATAATGATTTATTTTAATTTCACAAAGCAATACACGAATGTTTTTGTGATGAGTTTGAAATCAAATAAGTTTGGGTAAAACTTAACAACTGCTGCGTTCTAGGGTTATAGACTGTGAGTGCTAACCTCCCAAGTCATGGTGAAAAAGTGGTTAATTATGCAGAATTTATTGTAATTTTTTTTATGTTTGGCTATTATTTAATCAGTGTTATCTTATTCACCAATCCAAAATATACCCATATAGCAGACATATTTGCAGGGAATTTTGAAATTTCACAGAGATTTGTGTTATCTGATCCATTAACTTTCACTAAATTCTACCCGATAATTTACTGTAGTGCTTCTAACCCATGTCAATAACACTATGTTGTTTTAATTTATTCAAACATAGATTCAGCTAATGTGAAAGAGCTCTCACTATAAATTGTTCACTGAGAAAAAATGGTAAAATCCATGGACTTTCATTGCTAAGATCCATATTCAGATTTCATACCCTCGGTAACCTTCCAACCCTGACTATTTCGTAAGAGCCAAATAATGCAATTACAATCACATAAAATACTACAGGAATTGCTAAATCTAAATATAGTAGAGCCAGAAAGATAATGACAAAGCTAAACTATGCAAAATCCCAAATATGAGCAACTGCTAAATTTAAATACACTGGGGAAAGAGGAATATGGACAAAGACAATTTATACTAAATCCCTCGTTATATATATTTAAAAAATGCCATCAATGTACTCCTAAAAATTAAGTTCCAACAGTTATAATTACTTGAATATTACATTAACATGATATCTTAACAAACAGATATATGAACCAAATGAAAATAAACCAATCTCAACTTTGATTTTTTCATCAAAGACAGTGCAAACTGGCCCCTATATAAATCCAACTGTAGGACCTTTGTGAATGAGGGCCATTTAAGGATCAGCCTATCAGCCTTTCTAATTATTTTGTAGTAGGAGGAACTTAACAGATAATCCTAGACCTACTAGGATTTTATCCTAATATGGTCATTCAGGACAAAAGGAAGACAGCCATTCAGTACTAAAGGGTTGACTGGGAGAGTAACACCTGCTTGAACTAGGGCCATTTAAGAACCAATATTTCTAATCATTTTGTAGCAGAGGATCTTAATGATACGCTTGAAAGTGTTTTTTTGGGTTAAGTTTTCCATTAAGATTCTTGTTTTCTGCATGTGATTCATAAAATTTTATGTATACTACCTCTAGACCTGTGTCTAAACCCCTGAAATAACAAAGTACATGAGTTCTAATTAGAATTGTGTAGGATTCCCTGATCTTGGAACACTCACCCTGGCCTGAAAGGCCCTCAACAGAACCATAACAATGTCTAAAAACAAAACAAAATATTAAACTCTTACCTGCATGTTCAATAATTGCTCTGGCAACACTACAGTTCTGTGTATTCTGTTCTATAGAGACCAGCTTGCTGTCTGGCTTTGTCATCTTGGAGGCAATTCTTATGGCAGAATAGCCACAGTAACTGCCAAGCTCTAAGACCACTTTCGGATCAAATTTCTGCACTGCACCATCCAGCACAGAGTTCTTCTCCTTGCCTAAATTCATCAGCCAAGTTTGCTGAACATGACTCTCAATGGCACTCAGCACAGACTCTGCATTTCCCTTCTCTGAATTTTTCAGAACATAGTTTAGCAGGACTGCCTCTCTGACATCTGGGGATTGGCCTGTCAGCCTTACCCTTTTGCTACACAGAAGTACAAAGAATGACCAGAACCTTGACATGATTTGTGGGAACGCTATTCTAACGTTTTTCATGGATCCCATTCTCAAACAATTATATAGCAACACTATTTATCTCGAAACCTTCGAAAGTTGGCGAATAATTGCAATACACGCTGGTAGAAATATAATATATATCTTGGGAATTGTCACATGAAAAATATATTGTTCTGTGTACTGTTCGTTTTTTATATTGGTTTGATTGTTGTTGAAAAAGAGAATAGATTATTTGTAAGAACAAGTTATTCTCTTCGGGCTGAACTTTTTCTTTTTGGAATTTTAAAACCCACCGAGGAGTCTTGTTGTCCTGGGCAAACCAGGTTTAATTCTTTAGAATAAGGATTGTCACTTGTTTGTTGCTAGGTACTTCTACAACGTATTGAGGATGCAAGTATGTACCAGTGTCAAACTAGTTTCATTTTAGTATGAAAATAGTTTTGCTGAATCTCAGATCAAAGGTTAAAGCAACCTGTGGTACTTACAGGTAAAGTGGAGATCATGCCCTACCGGGAGAATGATTGAATTACACTCCTGTCGGAATGGAAAATTTGAATGTTGGACAATATCAATCCAATCCAGTAGCCCACCTCCACCCTTTAAATGTCAAAAGTGAAAGGGCTATTCAGTGCTAGAGTAATATCGAAGTGTAAGAGGCACGTCAAGAATCAATTCTATTCGGCTCCATCAATTGTACCCTGCCAGTGCAAACACCGTGCACTGTACCTTCTTTGAGCACACAGATACAAGTAGGATTATTTTCTTCAATAATTCTGGAAGGTTAAAGCAGTCGGTTTCACGATATTTTGCTTACAAGGTTGACTTTTTAAAAGATAAACTGAATTATTTATGGAATAAAGACCCACATTTGTACATGGAATATTAATGGTTTAATTTGCTTTGGTTTAGGTAGATATCTTTGATAGGTTTATTTTTGTTTTAGGGACTTCGGGGTTGCTAAAATAAGGAAATATATCTTTGTGTGAAGCTTATGATAATTGATGGAATATTTTTATTTGAATTGAATATTTTATGTGTTAATTTACTTTTGTACATGGAATATTAATGGTTTAATTTGCTTTGGTTTAGGTAGATATCTTTGATAGGGTTATTTTTGATTTAGAGACTTCGGGGTTGCAAAAGTAAGGAAATATATGCCATACATCCTATAAACCCTTTGTGTGAAGCTTACGATAATTGATGGAATATTTTTATTTGAATTGAATATTTTATGTGTTAATTTAGTTTAGCTTATAATAATAATGTGCAAATTAAAGGTTCTTGTCACTATGTTTAGATTTACATTATTTTTTCTTATTACTAACTTTAAAGACAATAATCAAATTTTAATAAAGATTGAATGGTTACGAATAAATAAATGTGAGCAATTTCAAAAATGTATGTTCAAGGATGAATGGAGTGGAGATATAGTGGCAATTAATATGTCTCTCTGGTTCAAAGAATTTAATTTGGGGGATAATTATCCAATAGCTTGAGAACCTAATTTAGGTGATGAAAGAAGTTCAATGAGTTTGTTAATGAAAGAGAACCTTCAAGAGTTAAAAAAGATAGGCAATAAACTTTTGGGCAAAGCTTGTTTCAATTATGAATATTCAGATTGGCTTATATGAGAAAGTTAGAAAGGAAAGAAAGTCACTTTTCATTTTTATTTTGATTGAAATTTTGAAAAATCAATCGAAAAAAAAGATGGTTGTGGCACTTCTAAACAAAATATGTAGTGAAGTGACTTAATAAACCACATCTTATGTTAATAGTTTCAATCAATTTGAAATGTGGAGCTTGACATACATATATTGAGTATGGCTCTTGGGAAGTGCTTGAAAACTTCCATTAGATAACAAATATGTTGCAAGTGTTTAAACTCTTTGAAACTGAAAAATGCATATGAAGACAAATAATAAAATGTCACATCCAATGTAAGATAAATCACATTAATTGATCAATCAAATAAAGATTGAAGCAACTCTTACACGATTTTCATCACTTGATATTCTCTGGCAACTATTGGGCCTCTATTTTGGCACAATTTTAGACACCTTTTGCCCCATGATTACCTATATTCTACCTGGTTCTTATCATTATCACCTCTAATATGTACATCCTTGGACTACTACCATAAGCCTAAGCATGATAAGGTAAATCATTATTTTATGCATTTCCTTTATTTTCAATGTTTTAAGGAGGTTTAAATAAGATTTACTAATAATGGTGAATGCAAAGGATCAGTGTCTATGTTAGGTGAAGAGCTCATGTTCGATTAGTTTAGTTTCTGTTAGCAGAATACAATTGGTGTTCCTACCTCATAGTTTTCCATATGTCCGGTTGTCATTATGAGAATCGAGCACATGGGTTTTGTGGAGCAGAGGCCCAAGATGGTTTTATGTTGTTTTATTTGCACCCGGGTCCTTAGGAAGATTCATGAAGCCACAATAAAATATATGTTCAAAACTTTATTTATACACGACAAATCCCCTCTCATATGCAGTAAATCATTTTGCCAAATCATCAGTAGTTTGAGGTCTTTGATCTCATTCCTGTGAATGAGATCGAATGAGACATATTTGGGACTTCCATCATTTGCTGGCCAACGAGATCTTTAGATCTAAGTATGGAAGTGTATTTGGTGACTTTCATTGTAGAAATTTGCTGAATAATGAAGATTTATCCACTGAGATTATCCTGGTCACACACTAATTCGAATTCATGCATAACACATAACCTCTTCTACAATTGATCATCAATTTGCGGAAATAGAAACAGTCGCATGCGCACATAAACACAATATGTAATGGGGAAAGCTTATAGCTGAAAACCCCTAGCTATTTTGTATATTATAATGAAAGAGAACATGTAACAATCTCAGTACAATGCTCCTCACAAGTACTCAGTACTGTCTCCAAAATTTACACACAAACTAGCTCAGTTTTGAACAAGTCACAGGTTCAAAACTCATCCACTATTTGCTTGCCTCTACTGTGCAATCCAAGTTGGTGTAATGAGAGATCCAAGTTCGAATCTCCTTGGCTTCAACTGCGCAATCCTCATGGGCAATCTCCTCCAATGCTTGTGCAAATCTCATTCACAACTGATGTCGCAACTAATAGCAAACTCACCCTTTCATCTACCTCTTCCACTGGTCTTCAGTGAACTGTCCATGCACTGTAGTAAACTGATGTGTTCTTGAGTTGAATAATGAGTTAATAATTAGTGAATTAAATAATATTTAATTCACTCCACTCATCTCTAGCGTATTAGCCAGTTAAACTAAATACAACTAGTTCAACTAAGTTAAACAGAACACAACTCCACCAATTGTCTCATCAACTCCACCAAACTCCGCCACTTGAGTTCTAACTGAAGTCAACCATGCATGAGCTCACCAAACCCCTAGGAATAGCGTAATTCCTTCTGTCAGGTGCATGGGCCACATCCGTAGCTCCAACTGAAGTGTTGCAAGAGGATAAAGTGAAGTTTATAGTCCAAATATTATTAAGGGCTAATAATATTTGACTGACCTATTTTTAGACAGGCAGTCTAAAAATAGACTTCGACCTGTATGTCTAAAAATAGAGGTCCATCTATTTTTACCAACTCGACCAATCATCCAAGAATATCATACTGCAACTCCTAGACCATGTTCCATATGTCTAAAAATAGACATAGTCTAAAAATAGACTTTGCGCCAAAAATAGCCTGCGGGCCCACTTAGTGAAGGTGACTTCATTTCACTAAGCTCCATCATCTTGTTACATCTTAACACTCCTCTCAACAAGATAAGGATTATCTCAACCCTATCATGCCTCCTGGTATTCGAATTTGCTCCTAGTGAGCGCCTTCGTCAGAATATCAGCATCCCGATCCTCCGTAGGAATGTAAGATAGTAACATGATCTTCCGCTGCACAAAATATCTGATATGATGGTACCGGATGTCAATATGTTTAGATCTATCATGAAACACTGGATTAACCGAGAGTTTAATGCAACTCTGATTATCACAATATATCACAGTAGGATCTAAGTGTGAACCGAACAACCCGACCAGGATCTTCCTCATCCATATAGCCTCGCATGCAGGCTACTGTGCTGCCATGCATCAGCCTCGAATCGAGTGCCATGGATCTCTCGCTTCCGTATCAGAAACCGTTATTGACCCGATACTGAAAACCTCCGCATGTGCTCGGCCGCCTGGGCCTTGCCCAATCTGCATCAGTGAAGCCGCTAAGCTTCGCTCCAACCTCCTGTTTGTACCATAGACCATATCCCGATGTGCCACTAAGATAACACAATACATGCTTGCCTGCCTTCCAGAAGAGCTTGGTAGGCTTAACCATAGCTTGCGAAAGCTGGTTAATAGCATAACATATATCGGGTCGTGTATTGACCAGATACATAAGCGACCCCACCAACTGTCGATAAATAGTGGCATCCACTACCTCCGCTGAAGTAGCATCCTCCTTCCTCCATCCACCAGGAAGAGGAGTATCAACAGGCTTGCAGCCATGCATGTTGAATTTCTCCAGTATCTCCCGGGCATACTTACCCTGAGAAACAAACAGTCCATCACTGCGTTGCCAAATTTCCAATCCCAGGAAATAATGAAGGAGGCCCAAGTCCTCCATCTCAAACTCTCTAGCAAGATCCTCCTTGCATGAAAGTATCAACAGCTCATCACCCGTCAAAATCAGATCATCTACATACAGTACAATGATCAGCAACTTCCCCTCCACCACAATCTGGTACAGGTTAGGATCCGCCCACTCGGAGAATACAAGTCCGGTGAAATAACTGTCTATCCGTGTGTACCAAGCACGAGGTGCTTGCTTCAACCCGTACAGTGCTCTCTTGAGTCTGCACACATGCGACTCACTGCTGAAGATCTCGAAACCTTTGGGCTGCTCTATGTACACCTCCTCCTCAATGACTTCGTTGAGGAACGCAGTCTACACATCCATCTGATGGATGTGTCACCCCATCTGCGCTGAGAGAGCTAGGATCGTCCGTATGGAAGAGTGCCTTGCGACATGTGCAAAAGTCTCCTCATAATCGATCCCCTCTATCTGTGAGAAGCCTCGAGCAACAAATCTTGCCTTTTACTTCTCCACACTCCCGTCAGCCGCGTGCTTCACTTTGTAGATCCATCGCGAACCCGTTGTGTCTCAACCTAGTCTCCTAAACCGAGTTCATTTAATTGTCAACCAGATTTGTAAATCATTGGATGAAATGTACCATCTGTACCTAGGTGCTTGTTTCCTAATGCGTTGTGTTTAGTGTTTTGTGATGTTTTTGATCTTTTATGTTGATTTTTGATGTTTTTGGTCTTTTGATGTTTTATGCCTATAATGAAAATGCCTAGAAAACTAATGGAAAGGAGTTGGTGGTCAAAAACAGAGTTAAGCCCAATGTTTGGAATGGTAAATGCAATTGAAAACAATGAAGCAGAATCTAAACTATGACTAAATGAAAGCAAAAGCTTGATAATGAATTTTTAGGCAGATGACACAAACTTAACTTGAGGAATGTTTCCTAAACAATTAAACACTAATGATGCACTACTCTGTCCTAAGCTCTTTTATTCTATGATTAATTCCTAGTTCTATTCTGCAATTGAATGTCACAGAACTTACACTCAAGAAGTTATTGGATTCTGGTTCAAAGTAGTTCTCTTGAGGAAGAGCTCTGTTTATAGAAATGATGAGGAGATTGCAGAGAGGTTTCGTAATTTTATAGTGATTTTTGTTTTCTGCTCCTATGGCTATGGATCCGTTGTAGTTTTTAGAACAAGAAGGTGTTTCTTGTGAATAATGAAGGTCGCCTTGTTAATCTTTTGTGCAATGGATGACAATTTGAATATGAGATGCAAGTGCAATGAGTTAATCTAAGAACGAACCTAAGATGCTACTAAACTAGAACAATGCTGAACTATAAGTCATCGACAAACTTTGAAAGAAATTAATTGAACATGAATTAAATGCAATGAAACTCCGGAGCTTTCCAACTATACTAACATGCATTATTCTATGAAGTTACAACTGCTTGTTCATCATTAGTGATATTTTGGAAGAGTTCCTTCTTTGGAAGGGGTAGAATAATTCGACTTGATTATTGTATGCAATGAAAGCAAATGAACCGAAAGCAAATGAAAACTAATTTATCACATCCATACTCTTACTCGTTCTTATGATGTCTTGGGCAAGCGTTTAAGGTTTTCATCGAGATGATACTTAGTATAAACACAACTAAATCATTCATTATCACGGTTATGTCTTGAACTTCTTTAAGGATGTCTTGGTTAATTTCTTCTTGTGGAAGAGTGATTAGAACAAGTGTAACTATGATAGTGAATAGCAAAACTACAACTAATTCCTACAGTACTATAGCTATTCATCATTCATCATTATTGGAAGAGTGTCTTCTTGTGGAAGAGCTGGAATGAATATAACTACAGTAGCTAGTTAAAACAACTACAAATTCAATTCCTATTTCTACAATACTACAGTCATTCAACATTCATCATTATGGTCTTTTGGATGAGTATCTTCTGGTGGAAGAGTTGGAATGAGAACGACTACAGTAGCTAACAAAAACAACTATTAATTCAAATGCAAAGTAAAGGCAGCTAGAAAAACTTATCTAATTAACGCAAAATAAATTCGTGCAAGAGGCAGGGGCCCTCTACCACTTGACGGCATTCAAATCCAAATTAAATCACGCCTTCAAAATAACTTTTTCTGCTCCATTAACGATGCAATAGTTTGAACATAACACTCTGCGTTTTCAGGAATGTATCACAGAGTTTAAACAAAATCTAGCAGCAAATCTAACATAAAATCTCCAACACAGCTCTCGGTCTCCCCAAGAGTTTATAAAGCAAATGCACGTAACAATAATTACAACAATTTAGGAATAATGTCTTTCCTTATACGAATCATGTTAGGACTCTTTGAGGTGGCTACGTGAAGGAGAAAAGACATCTGGACTGAGACAGTCCTAGTAGGAGTCTCCTTTCATAAATGTGTTCCCACGTGCATAACCGTACCCAGAATCCATTTCTTCCTCCATGATGAGCAATGAACCATGTAGACATGACATGGATCATGCCCATATGCGGTTTTTCTCAGGAGGCCACCTGGAACATACTCAAACATGAAGGTAGTCACAGACCGTTTGCTAGCTACGGAATGTCTGCATTCTGCAGCTAGTTCCGGTCAAAATGCTTAACAATGGCAACAATCACAAAATCCAACAAGTCAGTCATGTAAACCATTCTAGAAGTAATTTTAACTATTTTTATTGATCAATTGGGTTTAAAATGGAAATGGACAAGGGAAAAATGAGGTAAAATGAGGTGAAGGAAAGCACAAATTTGAGGCTCAACAACTCACCACATCGATTTCCTCCTGGCCACGGCAGACAACCTCCCCATGCATTGTTTCGATAATCGAATCATATTCTTCGATCATGGCATCTACCCATGCGGGTTCCTCCACAGCTTCCTCAAAAGAGGATGGCTCCGTCACGACACATTGACTCACAAGAACCATGTATTCAGTGTACCGATCCGGTGACTGCCTCTGTCTGCGCTGTGTTGTAGGTGGTCCCACAACCTTCTCTGCATCTCGAGCCAGTCGCTCAGCTTCTGTAGTGCGCTTGTGCCCTCTGATGGTTAGTGCTGCATGGGTGGTTTCTTCCACCTCCTGAAATTCCTCTTGTGGCTGATCCACATCCGGAAGCTCCTCCTTAGGAACTAACAGCTCCTCATCTGCATGCAAGTGTAGCTCCCTCTCAAGAGAACACTACATGGCTTTCTCCTCCTGAAATTTTATATCCCGTCGCACAACAGTCTTGCGACTGTCTGACAAATACACCCGATAGTTGTGAGGTGTATCATTGTACCCCACAAATATTCCAACCTCAGTAGTTGGATCCAGCTTCCTTCTCGCATCCTTCGTCACATGCATGTAGACAAGAGAACCAAAAATCCGCAAATGGGAAATATCAGGCCTCTTGCCAGAATAAGCTTCCTCCGGTGTACTCATGCCAAGAACCTTGTGAGGACAACGGTTCTGCACATACACTGCTGTATTGCATGCCTCAGCCCACAAGTGAAGGGGTAGGCCCCGATCATGCAACATCGCCCGTGCAGCACCCACGATCGTTCTGTTCTTCCGCTCAGCCACCCCGTTCTGCTGTGGGTTATGGGGTGCGATGAGCTCTCTCCGAATCCCTTCTGGGCTGCAGAACTCCTTGAATTCAGCCGAGATGAATTCACCACCGTTATCACTCCTTAGAGCAATCACCTTCTTCCCCGACTCCTTCTCGACCAGTGCTTTAAACTCACAGAACTTCGCGAATGTATCGCTCTTCTTCTGCATGAAGAAGATCCAAAACTTTCGAGAGAAATCATCAACAAAGATCACATAATACTTGTGCTTTGCTGTCGAAGCAACTGAGAAAGGACCACACACGTTTGTGTGAACTCTCTCAAGGATCGTCGTGGCACGACTATCCTTCTCGTGAAAGGTGGCTTTCACATACTTCCCTAAAGTACACCCCTTGCACTGATCTGACTGCGCAAGAGTGCCCTTAGGAAGCCCAGTAGAAATCTGCTGCAATATCTTCAAAGCTCCATGGTGAAGGTGGCCCAATCTCCTGTGCCACAGTTCGCCCTCATCATCCCGGCTCACCACTTCTCCCGCCTTGCATGCCATTGTTGCGCAACCATCTACTTGCAACTGATAAAGGTTCTTGACTCGAACCCCTATCTTCCGGGTCTCACCAGTAGTCTTACTGCGCAGGAAGGCTTTTCCTTCGCTGAAGACCACATCATACCCCTTGTCTTCCAACATCGCCACAAAGATCAGGTTCTTCATCAATCCTGGAACATGCAAAAATTCCTTCAATATGAAAGGTTTACCAGACTCCCTCTCAAAGGAAATGGTACCGATACCAGTCGCACCGTATCTACCATCATCGCCCATCTCGATGTGCACTCCAAGATCTTTTTCCTCCAGATCTGAAAACAGATCTCGATCTCCGGTCATGTGAAATGACGCACCACTGTCCAAGAACCATACTGATCCCGCCACACTTGAAACCAAGCATGTGATCAGTGAAAAATCCAGTTCGAATTGAGAATCCAATGCCTCTCCCGCTGCAAATCCAGCAGCCTTCTTATTTTTCTTCTTCTGCGGACAATTTGTGGCATAGTGTCTGTGCTGGTGACAGTGAAAACACTTCACCTTGGACATGTCTTGCTTCTTGCCTTTCGCACTAGACTGAGAAGCTTTCTTGCTCTTCCCCTTCTTTGCTTTGGCAGCCAAAGCGCAATTTTCTTCATCAGATGCCTTTGATGAAGGTCTGTCCCTGGTACTTCGCCTTATCTCCTCTTGCATGAGATCCGACCAAAGTCGCTCCCATCTTGGAAATTTCTCCCGACCATTGATAGAGTCCTGATAGGAATGCCAACTCTTCAGAAGACCAAGGAGAGCCAGGTCCACCAAGTCCTCTTCATCGACAGTCACCCCCACACTTCCCAGCTCATCTCTGCATTGAGTGAACTTCGTGAGGTACTTGGCGATACTGTCGCCTTTCTCCATCTTAATGTTTCTGAGTTTATCCTTGAGCGCTAGCTTCCTTTGGTCGCTCTTGCTCTGGAATAGATCTGTCAACGCTTTCCACATCAAATATGGAGAATATTTTCCATGTAGGCTGGATACAATGTGATCCTTCACGCCTTCCAACAGAATCCTTCGACATTTCGCCATCTTCTTTTGCCAAACCTCAACTTCAGCAAGATCAGTAGGCTTTTGGACATCCATATCTACGAAATCCTTCAGCCCATTATCTTCTAAAACCGCCTCCATCCGATCTTTCCATGCAACATAATTCGAACTGCCTTCAAGGTCATATTCGAGTCGCAAACAGTTGAAAGACATTTCAGCTCCGGCACCAAGAAAACAATCTGCTGCAAAATTCGAATTCCAAACTCAAAAAACTCAAATTCTTCTGGATATGTGAGAACAAATTATTTCTAGCACAGAGATCGAATGTAAGGGCATTTACTGGATATATCACCTTTCAGAGAAAGGATGGATCCAGAGGCTACCTGGCCCGTTACAGACTCTGTCTACCGAAATAAAATTGTAATCACTGTAATAGATCTGATGATTAATATTGCTCTGATACCATGTAGAAATTTTCTGAATAATGAAGATTATCCACCGAGATTATCCTGGTCACACACTATTTGATATTTATGCATAACACATAACCTCTTCTACCATTAATCACTAATTTGCGAAATAGGAACAATGACAAGCATACACAACAGGCTAGAAAGATTATAGCTGAAAACCCCCAGCTATTTTGTATATTATAATGAAAGAGAACATGTAACAATCATAGCACAATACTCCTCACAAGTACTCAGTACTATCTCCAAAAGTTACACACAAACTAGCTCAGCTTTGAACAAGTCACAGGTTCAAAACTCATCCACTATTTGCCTGCGTCTACTATGCAATCCAAGTTGGTGTAATGAGAGATCCAAGTTTGAATCTCCTTGGCTTCAAATGTGCAATCCTCATTGGAAATATCCTCCAATTCTTGTGCAAATCTCACACACAACTAATGTCGCAACTAATAGCAAACTCACCCTTTCATCTACCTCTTCCACTGGTCTTCACTGAACTGTCCATGCACTACAGTCAACTGATGTGTTCTTTAGTTGAATAATGAGTTAATATTTAGTGAATTAAATAATATTTACCCAATCTACTCATTCTAAAGGACAGCTGCCATTAAAACTAATCTCAACTAGTTCAACTAAGTTAAACCGAACACAACTCCACTAGCTGTCTCATTAACTCCACCAAACTTCTGCCACTGAAGTCCTAACTGAAGTCAACTATGCATGAGCTCACCAAACCCCTAGGAATAGCGTAATTCCTTCTGTCAGGTGCATGGGCCACATCCGTAGGTCCAACTGAAGTGCTGCAAGAGGATAAAGTGAAGTTTATAGTCCAAATATTATTAAGGGCTAATAATATTTGACTGACCTATTTTTAGACAGGCAGTCTAAAAATAGACTTCGACCTGTATGTCTAAAAATATAGGTCCATCTATTTTTACCAACTCGACCAATCATCCAATAATAGCATACTGCAACTCCTAGACCATGCTCCATATGTCTAAAAATAGACATAGTCTAAAAATAGACTTTGCGCCAAAAATAGCCTATAGGCCCACTTAGTGAAGGCGACTTCATTTCACTAAGCTCCATCATCTTGTTGCATTTTCAACAATTTTATGAGACGATATAAGCCAAATTTCGTGAGACAAAGGAGTCATATTCAATAGCAGCCAGTCTGGAGCCTTATAGTTCATGTTTTTTTGGTTTATGAAGACATAACTCATCATTTCCATACATGCCAAGGATGCTCTTACCAATTCCATAGGGATTAAGATCAGGATTAAAACCTTAAAATGTATGAAACTATTTGATCTTTGATCCATGAGACCACAGATGTTGATCTTATCCATAACTAAAGGATCTTCTTATAAATATATATCAAACCTTGCAATATGGTATAGAGGATAGAGGAGGGGAGATTAGCAATGTATGTATGTAACCATTTTCTCTTAATATAATGGTACTTTGAGTTCTATCATCATATCGTTTTTTTGCTAGTGAATTATAGATGATAAATTTGTAGGATTTTATCAGATATCATGTCATTAAATATATATTCTAAACCATTATTTTGTTCATGTGCCAACATATGGTACCAGATGACTTAGTGAGTTATTCATCTTGGCAGAATGTAGAATGTAAATGTAGTGCCAATGAGGCAAATGGACCTTGGGGATCATGGTTACATTTTCCTCACCTGAACTGACTAAGCCCCATTTACTATTCAAGTTTGAGAATAAGTAATTATTTCTTTGAAGTATTATGCAAGTATGATTTTTAGTGCTTCTAGTTTTTATGCTCTCTAGATAGAGTAGGCTTTAATCCTGCACATATTTTGTTTGTACCTTATAGGTCTACGATCCCTCAGGTTGATGATTAATGTTTGAGTTTTATACATATAAATAACACATCATTGGTGTTGTTGCCAAGGAAGGTGCTAAAGGGATTAGAGCATAGGTAGATAGGTCATATTTTTATTTTACACATCTTAGGGGAGGAGAAATGGTAAGATGAAAATATGCCTACTTCAGAATTATTGAAGGGGTTCTATCCTTACACATCCAATATAGTGGGTTTCACCAATGCCTTGTTATTAATTCCATGAAAAGTTTTCATTAGACTATTACATGGAAAGGGGAACATTTCTCATGCCAACAAAGAGCTGGATGACAATAGGGTCTCAATAGCATGAGTTGTCCAAGTACATGCCCATCTTCAATCTTTGTTTTGAGTGGTGTGCAAGATTTTACTCACTTTCTTAGAATTTTTTCCTAGTTGTAAAAAACTCACACACTAATCCATGTGAAAAACGAAGATTAGAAATATCATTAGTAATATTTCAAGGAGGCTCAAGTTAAGTTGGAGGAAGAATGATGCTCGAAGAATTTCTCAAATATTGGCAGTAGCTGGAAAAACATCGACGCTTCAAGAAGAAAAAATCATGATAGCATTCAAGAGATACCTCTTCTTCGGGAAGTTATAACAAAGAAAAAAAACCATGGCTAGTAGAAGGAAGAATACTTGGAAGTGATCAAGTAGCTAAGAAGTAAAATTGATGAATAATATGAGGAGATCTCATTGTGCACATCACCATATCTTGTGACTAGTCAAGAGACCAACTATCAAGTGCATATGGTAATAAAAGATACAAAAATATAGGGTAATGAAGAAGAGGACCAAGAGATTTATGATTATATTGAAAGATGGTTCTAGATTATGGTCAAACTGGAGAAACACCTTATCAGGCAACATCTCTTGGCACCACATCAAGGAGATCAACTGGTTCTTAATATTCAGGTAATATATCAAAGATTATATTTCCAATTTGAATATGAACTCATTTGTAATATTTTTTGCAGATGGATCCACTGGAAATATGCCTATAATTGAGAGTAAGTTTTTCTTTTTTGTCAAGTAGGGTAGGATAAAGTAGTATATAGTAAATAAAGGAATAATATGGTAGTCCAAACCTTCCAGTACATTCTAGCATGGATTTGACTAGATCCCAAATAACCATGTCTTCCTAATTCAACACAATAAATTATAGTTTCATAATTCTTTGTTATTGATCTTTTCCGTATTCAGTATGTTGGGAAGAACCATGTTTCTTTATGTGTGATACCAACAGTAAGAATTATGAAGCAACAGATATTTGTTTTGAAGACGATATTCCTTATTCATGCTGATAGCAACCAATATTTGTAGTGTTTTAAAAAACCTCTAAGTCTATGGTCACAAGAAAAACACAGAGAAGAAAGGAATACATGTGAGTATCAATGGCATCTCAAGAGGTTAACTTCAGTCAAATTGAGGTATGAATCATGTTTTTCTTTCTTTTCTCATTAATGTAAGGGAAATTGATATCATAAGTATAACATTTACCTACATGCACCTAGTTTTACCTCAATTAAACCAATCATTTTATGATATTTATTAGCCCTATACTTTCCATTCATTGGAAAGTCATGTCCTAGATCCTTGATGCAAATCATTAAATAATGATATTACTATTAGAATCTATGGCAAGTAAAATGCTACAAGATAAGCCCTTATGATGCATTCACGACAAGAGTTGGGAAACCTTTTGATGAAAAGTATTTGCATGATGACAATATTATTCATTGTAGTCACGGTCGCACCTCTAATGAAACATAATGTCTCTATATAATTGTGTTGGAATTTTATGTCTAAAGTCTCAATTATCATTATATTTAATCTACCTAGCTTTGTAATCATCTCCCATTTTGATATCCCTATATTGTCATAATTATCAATATCCTATGGTATTCTTCCCCTAAGTATCGTTATAATTTCCCTTGACCTTGTGATCATCACCTTATACTGCCACCATTTTCTATGATTATTGCATACCATCCCTTTATGTACCATTGTAACATCAACCCTCCATTAACCTAATTCCATATGATTACTCATTAGTCATTGTTTTGATATAACTCAATAGCATTGATAGATGGGTTATTCATTCCATTTATTAGTGTGTTTGGGATATGAATGGATCTTGTCTAGCCTACTTTCTCATTCATGACCATTTAACCCTTAATTTGTTCGAATTAATCGCTAAAATAAGTGATCGGGTTGTGATTATCCATGTAAAAGTTCTAAGGAACCAAAGCATTGAGTCACCTTATTAGTCTCTGTCAAAATTTATGAAGAGTTATGGGGAGACTAAAATATGATCATCATAAGGCATCATCTATGGAGGATCCAGAGAAATTTTCAGAGTATAATTCCTATAAGTGAAGGCTAATAACAGAAGGATGACACATTTTCCTTGCCGAATTTCAAGGATCTAACGATGCGGTTGCTTTACAGTTTTCACAAGTCTTTGATGGTAAGGTGGCATGCATTGCGGATTTGATAATGACTATGAATAAGAGAACCATTGCTCGAACAGTCGTTTTTCCTCTGGAAGGAATGAAATGGTTCAAAAATAAGGCCATTAATAAGCAATTGAGTGTATAATTTATCAAGGAAAGAAACCAATAAGTTGACTAGATGAAAGGGGTGCCTTGTTCCTGGATTAAAGATAAATGTCATAGTCTCTTATTGATTCTCCAAAAATACCTAACTTGAAAAGGCAAGTATGTAGTGAAATTATTGTATCATATTGGATTATTGTTGCATTTTACTCAAGAAAAAAGGTTCAATGTTCCCTATTTTTTATGGATAATCTTACAAAAAATGTCTCAAAGAGTATGTAAAGCTCCTAAAACCCCTCATTCTAGTCTCTATCACTATAGGCTTATCATATTATATGTGGATGAGTTGGGTATCAAAAACTATAATTGGGATGATTTTTTGCAACAAAATGGGTTTGTAGCAGCTCCTGAAGAACCAAATATTCAGCCTAACCCTGAAAATTAGGAGATAGAAGGTATTCTAAAAAGTGGTAAATTGGACATTTTCCTTTCCTCATACCTAAAAATTCAAGAATAAGGAAAGTTGGTGAAGAGACTCTTGTAGCTCAATCACTCAAAGCCCAAACCCTTGTCACTAATTAGAGGATTATACGAATTATGGAAAATTTGACCAACCTGATTTTGTTCCTTAGAAGACCCTAGAACCATAAAAAATTATCGATTTAGACCAAGATCATGGAGAATAAGAGGAAACAACAAACATTCCCAGTACCTTAGATAAGGTAAAAAATAGATTTCCTAGGGTTGAAGAATTTTTGGAATCTCCTTTCTAATTTGAAATTTTTGTAGGACAAATGAATACATATTTCGATCCCCGACCCAAATCTAAGACCATTGTGGTAAAACAACTGATGTTTATTATACCAATAGAAATTGACCATATAATTCAACTGATTATTCTATATTGAAGAAGAAAAATATGGAAATCAAAAGAATGAATAAAGAAACTTGAGGGCATCTCATTCTTGACATTCATGTTAAAGAAGAAAATGGGAGACTAAGAGCCCACAATTTTAATTTGCAACATAAGAGTAATAAGTTGGTTTCCAAAAACAAGAAGCTGCAAAAGATGATCAATGATTGGACCAAACGATCCAAAAATATGTTGTTCATAATAGGATATTAAAGATGAGATTTAAAAAACTAGAAATAGAGGAGAAAGCAATTTGAACATTTTGATTAATGTAATAGGACTCTAGTAAAGAGTTGCAATCCTACAATTTTGATCAAATGTTTGCCTCTATTTAGAAGTTCTGATTGCATGAGGACATGCAACTTGTTCAGTGTGGGGGAGTGTTGGGCCTCCATTTTGACACAATTTTATACACCTTTTTCCCCATGATTACCTATATTTCTACCTATTTCTTAGCATTATCACCTATAATATGTACATCTTAAGACTAAGAACATAACCCTTAGCATGATAAGGTAAATTGTTAAACACTTTATTCACTTCCTTTGTTTTCAATATCTTAAGGATGTTTAAATAATATTTTTCTAATAATGGTGAATGTGGAGCATTAGTTCCTATGTTAGGTGAAGTGTTCTTGTTCACTCAATTCAGTTCATGTTAGTAGAATACAGTTTATGTTACTAGCTCATAGTTTGTCATACGTCTAAATGTAATGGTGAGAATCGAGAACATGGATTTTGTAGAGAAAAGGCCCAAGATGGTCTTATGATGTTTTATTTGTTCCTGGGTCCTCAATAAGAAGCACGAAGCCACGTTCAAAGATATTGTTATCCATTATAACAATTTGGTTGGTCTTAAGTTAATTAGGTTGAGTCACTTAAGGTTGAATAGGGTCTTTTGAATTTTTAAATTTTCAAAAAATGTACATATGTGGGGGTCTTAAAGGTCATATTTAAGGTGATAGGCGTCAATTTCAAATAAAAATACCAAAAATATCTCATGCATAAGTGAAATTGGTCATTTCATGTAAATTTGGCACTTCTACCCAATTCCGCAACTAATTCAGTGTAAACTGGTCAGAATTCACTACGAAACTGCCTATTCCTCTGTTTTTACAACATTACGAATTTTTGGTCTTTTTGGGGAAGTCAATGCATTAAAGGAGGCAGTTGAGTCATCAAATGAGATCAGGAATATCATTGGGCCATTTTTCTAAGGGGGAAACTCAACAGTTAAACTCCATGTGGATAACAACTCAGCAAGTCAACAAGGCATGCCAACTCATCAATTGGATCGCTTACCATATCAAATCAAGTTTACAAGGTCTTAACTCAAGTGTTTCAATTGGCCAACACATCATCATGTCATTTTGGTTCTATAGAGATGGTACAAGTTGAATTGAAGAAAAGGGTTTTAAAATGATTATGCAAGATGTTGATGTTACACCATGAAACATGGTAGGCTATGCATTTTTTGATCACATTTTGTCTTATGCTATCATAAACAAGCATATACAAGCTCTAGAAATTTTTTTGAGGATAAAAAAGGAATAAGGAGAATTTTTTTGTGAAACTAGGCAAGTTCGTAGCGAGCTCCAGGCTTGAGGATGAGTTTTCGCTACGAACTTGTTGTAGGTTTCTTTGAGGCAAAAATTATGCAAAAAATTCAGAACATAGATGGATTAGAGCATGTGTTTTCCTCATTAGTCCAAAGGAATACCCTCCAATATTCATAAAGGTGAAAGGCTATGCAAAAGGTGGATTTTGGAGTTTGCTAAGAAATGGGCGCTACAAAATTTCCTGTACATGACTTTTTTAGTTGTCAACTTCAAGTCCAATTTCTGACCAAATGAAAAATAATTTTGGAAATATGAAGGAGGTTTTTCTTAAGCACAAGCCCATCTACAAAAACCTCTCTTAGTTGTTTCAAAGCCATCAGTTTTTGGAAATTATACACTTATCTTTGAGGCCTATTGTTCAGAAATTTCACTAGCCAGATTTGTGTAAAAATTTTAAAATTCGACTTGGAAGAGGTCCAACTAAACATCCACGTGGAATAATGACACATCAGCAGTCCAGTACACTCAGAATTTTTTTTGAATTTGATAAGGGTTATTAAATGGATTGGTTGAGCTATTTAATGAAAGAAGAGTCCTTTTTGTATTCAAACTTTGCCAAACAGAAAATATCCCTTGGAAGTCTCCAAGTGATGTAATCCTATTTGAAATAGGTCTCTTAGGTGGGAATTTGAAGCTAGCAAGGTGGAAAACCATTTCTATGAGATCTCACTCTATAAATGACGGAGTTTCAGAGTTTAAAACGGTTGGAAGGTCATGAGAAGGCTATTATGTAATTTTTGTCTATCAATATAATACACAGTTGCAACAGTTGTCTTTCATTCCTGAGATTATTTTGGAGCTTATATGTTTGTGTATTTCTATTTTATATATTTTTATCAGCTTCATATTATCATGATTACTTGGAATTCATAGTTTTATGCTCCAACTTCCTTTATGTAATATGTTTTTACTGAAAAAAATTATTTTATAAGCCTAATTGCCTCAGCTTCAATGAATTGCATTTGTTTGTAATTGAAGTCCATTAGATGACTCCATGCCAAATGGTAGCATTCATACACTCTTCCACTTTCAAAATCACTTAAAATAAAAAAAAAGAGTTAGCCATATTCATTATAAGATTTTTTCTTGAATATCTTACCTTTTTCTTGAGAGAGCCCTCTCTGATTGGAAGGGCTACCTTCCAATCCAAAGTAGTTTGAAATAATTGCACTAGATTGACAGTTGAAAAACCCAATTGGTTCCAGTTTAGTGATAACAGATCTGACCAAAACTTTCTTTATACACAATATATCCCTTCTCATACATGGTAAATCAAAATGTGAGCTCATCAGCATTTCAAGGTCTTTGATCTTATTCCTATGAATGAGATCAAATGATACATATTTGAGAGTTCCAATATTTTTTGGCCAATGAGATTGTTAGATATAAGTATGGTGGCAAATTTGGTGAGTTTTGTTCTATGGTTTGAGATAGGGTAGATCTCATGAGATAGAGGATTCATATTCGATAGTAGCTAGTGTGGACCCGTGTGGTTTGTGCTTATTTTGTTTACAAAGACACAACTCATCATTCCAATCCAAGCCAAGGATGCTCTTGCTATTCTATAAGGATTAAGATTGGGATTAGAACCTTAAAATGTATGTAATTATCTATCTTTTATCGATGAGATCAAAGACATTAATTTTATCCATAGTTGAAGAATCTTCTTATAAATATAGGTCAGACCTTGTAATGTGATAGAGAGGAAAGAGGAGGGGATAATAAAATCATATGTATGTAATAGTATTTTCTTAATATAATGATACTTTTAGTTCTATAATCCTAGGGTTTTTTTGTTGGTGTATTGTTGATTTCCTTTAAGTAGCCTACTTCCCAATAAGGTCGGCTCCCCTTCTCAGGAAGTAGTTCTACATTTGTAAATGATAGAATTGTAGGATTTTATCTCAGTTGTAATTATATTATGTCATGCTCATGTCTCTTCATTCTTAGTAAGCTTAAAGTGATTAGTAATTAGTTGAAAACTCATTAAGGATATATGCTAAACCATGTTTTTGCTCATGTGCAAACACATGGTACCAGATGACTAAGTGACCTATTCATCTTAGTTGAATGTAGAATGGAAATGTAGTGTCAGTGAGGAAAATGGACCTTAAGGGTCATGGTTACATTTCCCTCACCTGAATTGATTAAAATTTGTTTACTATTCAAGTTTGAGAATAAGTAATGATTTCTTTGAAATATTATGCAAGTATGATTTTTAGTGTTTCTGGTTTTTATTCTTTCAAGGTATCTTAGGCTTTAATCCTAAACATATTGTTTTTACCTTATAAGTCTATGATCTCCTAGTTGATGATTAATTTCTAATGTTTATACATATAAATAGCTCAATGATGAATTTATAATATTTTTACCTATAAATAAGGACATGTTTTGGGTCTTACAAGTTAGGATTTGTAATGGTGTAAAGGGAATAGACTTTAAATGAAGTAGAGAGAGTAACCTTGTGTATGAAATCAATTACCAAGAGTTATTGGTCATGAGTATCAATAAAAGAATTATGTAGTGTTATTTGTATAGTTTGAGTTTGTTTTTCATGTATGTTTTAGTTATTGTTTCATTAATGACTATATGAGTTGAGTTGTGCTATGTACCTATAATAGTAGCCTTGGTGCTACATGAAGTGTTATCAAATAAATTTGAGTCTACAGATAGGGGACACTAGAGAGACCTTGCTCTTAAATTGAGTACTTTACGGAAATTGGCAACCTCGGGAGCTTTCAAGAGGAAATCCTAGGGTAAAACTAGAGTGCTGGAACAAGGACACAAAATGGTATAGAAGTTGTTGATGACCTTGAAAATATAGTGATGACAATGATGAAAATTATGGATGCCATGGAGTAAACTAGAGGACATGTATTGTGCATGTGGTACAAGATGCCAACTATGGTGAAGTGGAATAAAAGATTATATAGAAGAGCCAAAAGAGCAAGAGATATTGGAAGAGAGAATGGTTAGATAAATCAACAATGTTAGAGGTAAACATAAATTTGATACTCTTTTATATTATAAAAGTTTAAAATTTTAAGGAATTGAGAGACTAGATGGGAGAAATGAAAAAGTATTTGAATTTGAGCAAACTAGAAATCGTATGAGGGTGAGGTTTTCCTAAACAACATTGAAAATTCATGCTTGTTTATGGGGGAATAAGTTGTAGCTAAATAGAGAAAAGAGTTGTAGATTTAATATTAAAGTATGGGATTGGATGGTGTTACAATTGAAAGGTAGAAATTCTCTTGTAAGATCACACTTTAAATATCTTGAGAAGGTTAAGAAATTTAAAGTAGTTGAAGATGTTAGTAAAGGCGTATACTCCATAATTATACAAAATTACTATGATGTCTATGAAATATGAGAAGATTCTAGACTCCACTATCATGTATGTGAATTGGATAAGTTATGTCATTTGATATGAGTTTATTGTTTTGAATTTCCATTTGCTGGTAAATGTGTATCAAGTATCCTAGAGAAATGAAGAGAAATTTCTAAGGAAACAATAAACTATAGGGAGGGGTATGAAATTTGAAATAGTGTATCATAAAGAAAAACAATTTGAAGAAGGTGAATGCAATTCCAATACTATGGATAAATCAAGAAGGTATGATGTTGGTATGGGTGGTATGTTAACAAGTGGAAGAGGAAAAGAAGGAAAATTTGAAGGTGTGTGCTTTAAATGAGGAAAGTAAGGTCATATGGCATTTGATTATCTAGGACCACTAAATGAAGGATAGAGAAAACAAGGGGAAAATCATATTGTTGAATCACAACAAACAATAGAAACAATTGAGGTGATTGTCATGGGGTTAGAGTCAGGGAATTTGATGGAATTAAAATATCATTAGAACTAAAAAAGGGGTTGAGAGAGAACTAGAATAGAGGAAGATGATACACAAAATGAAAGGTAAGATGGGAGGTAAGTGTTGTAATTTTGTTATTGATGGTGATAGTTCATAGAATTTGGTGTCTACTAAAGTTTTTTAGAAACTAAATTTCAAGTGTACACCTCATCCAAATGCATATAGCATGCCATGGTTACAAAATGCCACATAAATTCACTGTGAGATAATAATGCTTCATTAATTTTAATATCGATACATAAAATGATGGAAATCCATGTGATGTTTTTCCCACGGGTATATGTCATGTATTGTTTAGAAGGTTGTGGAAGTTTGATAGGAAGGCTATGCATGAGGAGAGAATAAACACCTATTTGTTGGAAAAGGATGAGATAAATTTTAACTTACATCCTTCAATTGAAAAAGTGGAGAAGGATGTAAAAGTGATCTTAAGTCCATTCTCGTCATGTGTGAGGGATGTGGAATAGAAAGAACATATGAAGTAGTCAGTTAAATAAAATTAATATTACAACATTGGTGATATAGTAGTAGCACTTTGAAGGTGGAGAAAATTTGAGTTTGTCATTCCTACAATGTGTTTGTGAGTTGATTTGTTTGCAAGAAAATGCAATAGAGAAGGTGCAGGATATGACTCCGTGAGGGAGATTTTCAATAGAAAAGTGGGTAGTGAAAAGAATGGTGTACTTTTGTATTCAATTTAACAAACATTACGAATGGTGCATAGGAGGAAGAATGAGTAAATATGCATTATTGAGTGACAATGGTGTAAGGTGGTAAAAAGCATTGACGTAAATGAGGAGGTCCAGTAAACACAATATTGTAGGAAATATTTACAAGGAATGTAAGAAACATTAAAGAGTGGGGTAAATGTAGAGAAATGTTGGTTCAATAGATTGAAATAAATGGTGTGGAATTTTCATCCAAGGGATCAAAAATATGCTCAAAATTAAAAGTTCTCAAATTCTCCCGAAACTAGTTCCAAATTGTAGATCTCTTCATTTTGATTCCAACGATGCTTGAATCACCTCAATCTGACATCATATGAGAAATTTGTTGTGTTATGAAGGTTTCGGCAAATAAATAAAAAGTCAAAATGCAAGTTTGACTGGGTGGCTAACTCAACAAATCGTACGATGACGTAGCACTGATGTGAGAAAGTGACTATGCAATATGGTGTTCAAACGAGCTAATCTTGTGCTAACACATGGAATGATTATACAGGGAAGTTAGTGAATTTTGATTTTTTTTTTGTCGTTTGGGTTAGGCCAATCCTAGGCCACCACGTCACACAATCAATAGCTAACACGTGGACCTATATAAAGGCACCACGTGGCTCTATTTTTGGTGCTAAAATTATCATTTATGCACTGACGACCTCAGCAAGGTTCGACACCATGACCTCATATCACATAGTCAAATGCCTTAAAAACATACCATGTGTATTTTTTTTGTTATATAATGGCCCATAGTTATATTTTTTGTTTAATGGTTGCCACATTGGGGGTAGGGTAGGGTCGGGGGGCCCGTCCGAACATCCTATCCCCTGGTCATATTATTTAATACATAACCATGGTAGAAGTAGAGGGGGCAAGGATTTGTCCCCTAACCCCTAGTCCCATTTATTCAATGTAATCTTCGGCGTATTCACGGAAGGGGCAGGGGCATGGCACCCTTCCTACGACTAGCTCACGGCCTATCAACCAACATATGACCTAGAGTGAGCAATCGGTGGGTGCATGGCCTCTGGAGTGTGCCCCCGGTCACATTGTTACCACGTGACCAGATTGGAGGTGGAAACTTGGGGCGCGAGGGTCGGTAAACATTCAAAAATTTGCACCAAAATCATTCAAAATGTTGTTGAACCTGCACCAGTTTTTCTCTTGGCAGTTCCGCCAAAGGCAAAATTCATTGTTAGTTTTGACACAGGGTCAATTTTGTAGGACAATTAGCTGGGAAATGAAGAAATAGGCCTAACTTGGCCATTCTTCAACCTTTTTGAGCCTAAGAAAAGCCTATACAGGGGTTTTTCGATGTTCTGTACATAATGGAAGTGTTACTTTTTAATTTTAGAATTTTATGTTGATGTAATTTCAAAATTGAGCATGTAATAGAAAGAGCCAACTTTGGAAGCTAGACCCGAAGACGTAGCCCAGGAGGGGTGAAATTTGTCATCAGATTGTTGTTTTATGATTTTGTCTATTTTTCTTTGTTTAAATATGAAAAACTTAACTATGATTACTAATTTTATGTGTTTTTGTAATTTCAATCCATTTCCCACAAGACATAAACTAGCTTGCAAATTTTTTCAAGAGATATTAAATTTTTTATTTTCAGATCATTTTGGTATCAAAGCATGGTTTTTATGAAGGTTTGAAAGTTTTTGCAAGTTTTTTCTTGAATGATTACAAGGTATAAATTTAGTAGATGTGAAGGAGTTTTTAAAGAACCAAACCCTCAAAGTGGTTCAAGGAGGTCACAAACTCCACAAACTCCACCAGTCATGGCACGTGAACAAGGACATGAGTTGATGTTTAAGTATGAGAGATAATTTATAAAGGATTCCTAAGATATGTCTGATATGGTTAAAGTGTTGTACAATGTGAGGACAACAAGATTGCAAGGAGAGAGTTCAAATCATCCAAAAGGTAATGATGGTGATGGGAGCAAGCATCCACCTCCACCTCCTCCTTCACCTCCATATACACCTCCATCCTCACCTCATTCTTCACCTCCTTTATCTCATAGACCTACTCCTCCTCCATGTACAAAAGGACATGTTAAGTCTCCTTTGATAAAGCTTGATATCAAGTTTGAACTGCCTATGTACAATGGGGAAGTAAATGTTGAAAATTTGGATAATTGGGTTCTTCAAATTGAGTTCTGTTGCATGATTCAAAAGATTGATGATTATGCTACTAAGATCCAACTATATTATCTTTGTTTCGATAGTGAAACCATCATATGGTGGGAGGCCAAAACTCAAGAAGGTTTTAAGAAAAGCGGTAAAATTATCTCTTCTTGGAATGATTTTTAGTTGCATTAAGAAGGAAATTTTATCCATTAGCTTACATGCAAAAAGTAATTATGGATTGTGTTATCACTCAAAAATTCTCAAAACATCATTGTTTCAAGTTTGTTTTTTATCATGGGTCAAAATAGGGTCTTAGGATTCATTTCATGAATTTGAACAAAAGGGAGTATTAGATTTTTAGGTTTGAACCTTCCTTATTGTTAAACAAATCCATTTTAAAGGTTTTTTTATGTCAAGTCATTCATCATTTCATAATTCATTTCATTTACATAAGTTTTTCATCAAAACTGGCCAATTAGCTAAGAAACCTTATTTTCGTAGTGCCACTAGTTCAAAAAAGTCATTTTGCGCTATGAAAGTGTTGTCTTTTCGTAGCGCAATATGAAGCAAAAACTATGTTTTCTAATTTTGAGTAGTCAACTTCCAAGGCGGTTTTGGAGCAACTGAAAAAAAATTTAGGAAAACGGAAAGAAATTTTTCTTCCTAATAGACTTAACTACATAAACCTCTCTCATTTTTCTCAAATTCATTAGGAGGTGGGAGAAATTAATAAATTACAATGCGTTATGAAACTACTGTTACAAAATGTCATGTACATGACTGTTTAGCTGTCAACTTCAAGTTTCGTTTCTGGCCAAATGAAAATGTTGTTTTGTATTTTGAAAGAGTTTTGTTTTCATAACACCTCCAACTACAAAAACCTCTCTCACTTTTCTCACGAGTGTTATCAGTTGGGAGATACAAGGCTTTCTTTGAAGCCCTATTTTCAGAAACAGAGTTTTCCTATTTTACACATGTTTTGCAAAGGTCGTTTCTAGATAACAGGAGATGTGTTTCAAAAACCCAAGAGAGGTTTTTATTAAAGACATCATTTCCTACAAAAATATCCTTCATTTTATTACATTAAATCATGTATTAGGAGATATAGGCTCTGTCCCAAGACCTATTTTTCAGGAAAAAACAAGAAAAACCAATAGGCCAACCTATTGCAAATGAAGAAGGGACCTCAAGAAGGCTGGAATGACTCTGTTTTTCAAGTGATATGATGAAATAAGATTGATTTTGAGTTTTTGGCACATTTAAAATTTTAATTTTGGAAAATTCTGGAGAAAACTGCTCACTCAGCAGTTTCGCAGCGCAAACAGTGTAAAAAGGCAAAAAGTGCTATGAAACTGCTGTAGCAGCTTTTCTTGCCCTTTCTCATCACATTTTGGGGGGTAAAAATATGAATTAAGGTTTGGAATTTCTATGGAGGATATATCTAAAGGTAATGAATATTATTTTGAATGAAATAAGTCAAGAATTTGAAGAAAAAAGGGTTAAAGGGCAGCGCTGCGAAGAGCGCTACAAAATTGTCTTGTTTTCATGGCGCAGTCTATTTTCAGCTCATTTGAACAGTTTGATGATGGTTATGGGAAATTGGAGCCTAGGGAGGAGTTTTATAATGTGTTACTTCAACTTCAAATAGCAAAGGAACACGAAATTAAGAGTACATGATGGTCAGAATGTTCAATGAATGCAAAAGACCATATGCCTAAAAAACAAGGCTTGGTTTCCTACTTATGTGGAGGTCAGTAAAGTGGTCATGAAGAGCTCAATCCCATCATCCAAGTTAGACCATTTCATGATACACTTGTCAATGATGTAATTTAAAATAGATAAGGTTGTTAGGATAAGATTTTTAAAGATAGTAATGAAGAGTTTGAGTCCGAGTTGAAATAGGACTGTCAAGTAGGATAGGTGTCTGTTTGTCATAAATTTGATGTGTTATCGTTATGCAAGGTGTCAAGAGTTAGGAATTTGAATTATCTAGCAGAATATGAGTTTATCTCATGTTTTAATGGTCTATTAAAGGCCAATAGGTCGAATTAGCAAAGGGTTGGAGACTTTTTGGCAGAACTGGTGCATATTATAAAAACACTGTTTCAGCTAATGTAGAGAGCTTCTACTTGACCAACTTGATATTCAGAAGGGGTTTTTAGTGTTTTCATGTTCTATTAGTTTTTCTTATATATCTTATTTGCAGTGGTGTTCATATATATTACTAAGAACTCATCGTTAGATGCTCTGACTTCCTTTATAAATGCACTGACTGTGTTTTTACATGTTTCAAGTGTATGTCTCATGACTAAAAACCCTGATATGCCTCAACTTCCATGTCAATTAGATTCACTGATTTTATGAGATTTCTTTGACTCCATAAGCCCAATGTATACATGCTGATTTTGGTTTCAACCTATAGGTTGGAAAAAGTTATCTAAGCAGACCATTTTGGAAAGCTTTGGACTGACTGATATATACAGTAACATACAACTTTTCTTCACCTGAGATTCTTAGTGTATTTTCAATGATTTTTATGTCCTATCTTTGAAATGTTTATCTTCCTTCCATATCCTTGATGTCTCATTACTCAGAATTCATGTATTACATGCTATGACTTCCTTTGAACTTCAAGTTATTGGTATTTTCCTGAATGTGTTACCATTTCATTGAAGTATATACAAGCCTCAGCTTCCACAAGGAAAGCCTTTGTTTTTGAGAGCCCTATCACTGACTCCATAGCCCAATGGTAGCAAGCATTCATCTTCTCAACCTGAATCAAAACACAAATAATAGAGTTAGCCGTCTATCTATATCCCATATCATTAACCCTTGAGAGAGCCTTCTCAGGCTGAGGAGGCTAAGCCTCAGTCACAAGATTGGTTTGAAATAGTTACATTGAAGTTGTATTATCAGCATCCAATTAGGTATGATTTTGGTGATAACATTTTCATGCGTCAGTCGGGAGTTTGAAGATTATACTTTCCCGATATTTTCACGCTGAACTTCTGAAGGTAGCAGAAGCTCAGGAAGATTTTTGAGGCTGCATCTACCTTGGCGACTCCACACATCAAATAATCAATTAGAAGGTGACTCCACTGCTTGAAGATCAGTAGCTTGGTGAAGTTTCAGAATGAGTTCCATTGCAAGAAAAATGATAGGTATGGCCCTATGAATCGATCTCATATCCCTGGTTTTCCAAATCCTATGCCAAAGTTTGAATGGTTAATTGATCTTCCTATATTCAAAGATGAAAAGAAAGATGATGATGCTCTTCATTTGGTTAGATTCCATATGCATGTACACAGTCTTAAGGTTCAGTTCCCTAAGGATTGTCTCATGAAGATGTTTATGGCAACTTTGGAAGGAAAAGCACGGTCTTGGTATAAAATCTTTCCAAATGGTTCATAATATTCTCTTGCTAATTTCCATGTTTCATTTTATGAGATGTATGAAGAGTGTCATCCCTCCTTATTGTTGGTCAAAGACTGTTGTAAACACCGTGTGAGTTTTATTGAATATTTGGAGAATTTTTATGAATATGACGAGTTCATGGATGAGGACATTTTAGAAGCCCTTCATGACAATCCCTTTCATCACCAAGAAGAAAGTATAGCCTCTTTCTTAGATGAAAATGAAACCCATCAGGAGTTTATTTATGAAAATTATGATACATCCTCTGAGTTTGATGAAAGGTTGCAATAGAATTGTCAGTATTTTGATCATCAGGAGTATGAGAATCAGTTCAAACAGCAAGAGGAAATATTGGAAAATTCTTGCTACAATCCTTAGGTACAGGAAAAATTTGAGTCTTCATGTCATTTCTTGCATTAGCCTAAATCAAATTATGATTACATTAATGAAGAAGTGGGTGAAAATTTTTCTTTATCCTTGTCTTCTAATCTGAAATCATTTGAGTGCAAGTCAGAAGATAAGATTCAGTTTGTGGATGAAGTTACTCAGAACATTGAAAAGCAAATTGAAGTTTTAGAGGGTAAAATTCAATCTTATAGGATTCAAGATCAAGATCAATCTTTTCAAAAGCTTTCCATGCTAGAACACAAAGAGAAGGTGTTGCTTCCTTGCTTTTTTGAGATTGACGAAAAATACATTGTTTTTGCAAATCAGTTTGAATAGCATTTTGAGAGTACACAACTGAAGTCTTATGTGGTTTATCAAAGCATGGATGAGTTGCCCAAAGTTTCAAAATGTCATGAGAAGCATCAAATATATCATGTCTTCTTTGATCCTATAGTTGAATACATGGAAGAGTTCTACATTCCATATTTCCAGTTATATTTTCATTTTGAAGATCAGTTACATCTCATGTTGCCTTGGCCATCTCAGTATCATGTTTACTTTTGGTTCAAGCACAGTCAAGAGGTTCAAGTGTCAGATCAGATCAATGACTGGCTTCATTGGAATTTTCATGTTCCTTGAATTCCAGATGGAGATTGTAGCTGCGAGGGTAGGTAGGAGTGTGTGAATAAGCTCAAAAGTGAATGAGAATCTTTTCAGTAGGTACAAAGTTCGTTCTTTTGCTGTGATCATCAAGCTTGAGCCCAAGGTGAATGCCGTTTAAGCTTGAGGAGAAGCTTAGCAATTTCAAAGTTCTTTCTGATTTGGTCAAGAAAATGGATAGCAGCACTGGAGCTACTGGTTCTCAGTGTACCATAGGGGCACACTATCCCAAGTGGAGCCACTGTTATCACTCAAAAATTCTCAAAACATCATTGTTTCAAGTTTGTTTTTTATCATGGGTCAGAATAGGGTCTTAGGAGTCATTTCATGAATTTTACCAAAAGGGAGTATTATATTTTTAGGTTTGAACCTTCCTTAGTGTTAAACAAATCCGTTTTAAATGTTTTTTATGTCAAGTCATTCATCATTTCATCATTCATTTCATTTCCATAAGTTTTTCATCAAAACTGGAAAATTAGCTAAGAAACCTTACTTTCGTAGTGCCACTAGTTCAAAAAAGTCGTTTTGCACTACGAAAGCGTTGTCTTTTCGTAGCGCAATATGAAGCAAAAACTCTGTTTTCTGGTTTTGAGTAGTCAACTTCCAAGGAGGTTTTTGAGCAACGGAAAACAAATTTAGAAAAAGGAAAGAGGTTTTTCTTGCTAACAGACCTATCTAGATAAACCTCTCTCATTTTCCTCAAATTCATTAGGAGGTGGGAGAAATTGATAAATTAAAATGCACTACGAAACTGTTGTTACAAAATGTCCTGTACATGACTGTTAAGCAGTCAACTTCAAGTTCAGTTTTTGGCCAAATGAAAACGTATTTTGGAATTTTGAAAGAGGTGCGTTTTCATCACACCTCCAGCTACAAAACCCTCTCTCACTTTTCTCACAAGTGTTATCAGTTGGGAGATACAAGGCTTTATTTGAAGCCCTATTTTCAGAAACGGAGTTTTCCTGTTTTACACATGTTTTTCAAAGGCAGTTTTTGGACAGTAGGAGATGTGTTTCAAAAAACCAAGAGAGGTTTTTATTCAAGACATCATTGCCTACAAAAACCTCCTTCAGTTTCTCACAATAAATCATGTAGTAGGAGATATAGGCTCTGTCCCACATTAGGGGAATTTTGAAGTCTAAAATAGACCTCTTAAGGAAAATGTACAATCAAAATTCACTTTATGAGAACCAATCACATTTTAGGGGATGACACCATCCCTAATGGTTGAGGTGGAATTGCTTGAGTTAAAGGTACTTACTTGTCACATTCTCAATGGTGGATAAAAACTCATGTTTAACCATGGCAGTGCTCTAAGTACTTTTAAAGTCAAAGAAAAATACTCATAATAAATGTCATTTCACACTTTTTGAATAAAAATATATTATTGTCATTTCATATTTCTTGAAATAAACAATGCATATCCCTATACATTTATTATATTATTTTATTTTATTTTTATATAGTATATTAATTACATGTTAGTATACAATTTAAATAATATAAATTTTAATTAATAGCATATAATATAATTATGAATTTATAAATTTATATTTATATTTTATTTTAAGTTATTTAAGTACAAAGGACAAATGCATTAGTTGTTAAATGACTTTTTCTTGAAAATCTCATTCTTATTTATAGTCACATCAATACAATTTTTTTTATTAATTTTATTTTGGTACAACTTTTGAATTGAATTTAACTATGGTTACAGGGATTGTGGTGCAAAAATTGAATTGAAAATTCATAAATATTATTTTATTGGTTTAGCTATTATTTTATTATTTCCTTAGGAGGCCCATTTTAGACCTCAAAATTCCACTAATGAGACCTATTTTTCAGGAAAAAACAGGAAAAACCAATAGGCCAATCTATTGCAAATAAAGAAGGGACCTCAAGAAGGTTGGAATGACTCTGTTTTTCAAGTGATATGGTGAAATCAAATTGATTTTAAGTTTTTAGCACATTTACAATTTTCATTTTGGAAAAGTTTGGAAAGAACTGCTCACTCAGCAGTTTCGTAGCGCAAATAGTGTAAAAAAGGCAAAAAGTGCTACGAAACTATTGTAGCAGCTTTTCTTGCCCTTTTTCATCACATTTTTGGGGGAAAAAATATGAATTAAGGTTTGAAATTGCTATGGAGGATATATCTAAAGGTAATGAAGATGATTTTGAAGGAAAGAAGTCAAGAATTTGAAGAAAAAGGGTTAAAGGGCAGCACTAGGAAACTGTCTTGTTTTCGTAGCGCATTCTATTTTCAGCTTATTTGAACAGTTTGATGATGGTTATGGACAGATGGAGCCTAGGGAGGAGTTTTGGCATGTGTTAATCAACTTCAAATAGCAAAGGACCACGAAATGAAGAGTACATGATGGTCAGAATGTTCAATGAATGCAAAAGACCATATGCCTAAAAAACAGGGTTTGGTTTCCTACTTATGTGGAGGTCAGCAAAGTGGTCATGAAGAGCTCAAGAACATCATCCAAATTCGACCATGTCATGATACACTTGTCAATGATGTAATTTAAAATAGATAAGGTTGTTAGGATAAGGTTTTTAAAGATAATAATGAAGAGTTTGAGTCCTAGTTGAAATAGGATTGTCAAGTAGGATAGGTGTATGTTTGTCATAAATTTGATTTTTTGTGTTATGCAAGGTGTCAAAAGTTAGGAATTTGAAGTATCTAGCAGAAGATGAGTTCATCTCATGTTGTAATGATCTATTAAAGGAAAATAGGTCAAATTAGCAAAGGGTTGGAGACTTTTTGGAAAAACTGGTGCATATTGTAAAAAGATTGTTTCAGCTAATGCAGAGAGCTTCTACTTGACCAACTTGAGATTCAAAAGGGGTTTTTAGTGTTTTCCTGTTCTATCAATTTTTCTTATATATCTTATTTGCAGTGGTGTTCATATATATTACTCAGAACTCATCTTTAGATGCTCTAACTTCCTTTATAAATGCACTGACTGTGTTTTTACATGTTTCAAGTGTATGTCTCATGACTAAAAACCGTGATATGCCTCAACTTCCATGTCAATTAGATTCACTGATTTTCTGAGATTTTTTTGACTCCATAAGCCCAATGTATACACTCTGATGTTGGTTTCAACCTACAGGTTGGAAAATGTTATCTAAGCAGACCACTTTGTAAAGCTTTGGATTGACCGATATATACAGTAACATACAACTTTTATTCACTTGAGATTCTTAGTGTATTTTCAATGAGTTTTATGTCCTATATTTGAAATGTTTATCTTCCATAGCCTTTATGCCTCATTGCTCAGAATTCATGTATTACATGCTCTGTTAGGTCCCTATATTACTAGTATAGTACCTTATTGTTGTTAGTGTAACCCCTTTATTGTTATTATTGTACCCTTGTAACCCCCATTTTGTTATTATTGTGCCCTTAAATTATTATTGTTAGGTCGGCTAGGATTACATAGTGGCCCACTAGGATTACATTATGGCCCCATGGACTCCTATATATAGAAAGGAGGTTTTGTGAATTGTATCATCCAAGAATTGTTCATTTATGTAATGTATTGGAGGTTGCCCCCTCGAAGTGGCTCATTTCTAAGGCGTTTATATCTTTTTTCTTCTCTTTTTGAGTTGGTTACACAACATTTGGTATCAGAGCTTTGGGATTCTAGGGTTTCGCTGCTCCAAACAGGTCATCGTGGCATTTTCGCTATAACTTTTTTTCTACGAAGCTTCAGAAGCTGAAATTTCTAGGGTGCAAAGCTGAAATCTTGAGGAAGGTTGTCTAAAAATTTCAGATCTTGGTTCGCAATATTTGAGGAGATATCATCTGTGGAAGTTAGGTATTTTTTCAGGCTCATAAACAGGTCATCGTGGCATTTGCGCTATAATTTTTTTTGTACGAAGGTTCAGAGTCTGAAATTCAAATGGTGCGAATCTGAAATCCTGAGGAAATTCTTCAAAAAATTTCAGAACTTGGTTCGCAATATTTTTGGAGATATGATCTGTGGAAGGTAGTGCTTTTTCAGGCTCCTGAATTGCATCTCAAAGAGGTGATCGTGGGAAAACTTCAATAACTCTCTCTCTGGGCATTGGATTGAAGTGTCGTAAAAAGTGGTTGCAAGTACACAGACTGAAGTTTCTGGGCTATCAATTTCAGAGACAAAGGACAAAACAGTGACACGTGGCAAGTCGTACAAGTTCGCTCTACTAAACCAGTCCAGAATTAGGTCATTGTGGGATATTGGACACAACTTTGTCTTGGAGAATCCAAATCAGGTCAGACCTGTGGCATTTGAAAGAATCTTCAGAGATCTACTACAGGGCTGAATTTCAGATATCGAAGATTTTCAACTACAGAGATAATTCAATTTCAATATCGAGCTCCTAAAAGCTAGTAAAAGGTGTGTATTTTTTTCTGAATTGCATAAGTCTTGTTTGAAGAATCAAGTTGAATTGATTCCAAGAGCATCTTGTAGAATATATATCAATATTGGATTCTAAAATGGCCCCTAAAAAGAATTCAACACCCATCAAGCCTTCAGAAGGCTCTACCATGACTCATGAAGATGAAGAATTGCAACATGATCTATCAAAATTACAAGAACAAGTGCAACAAATTTCACTCTCGCAAAGAGCAGCAAAAAATGAAATGGAAGTTTTGAAGAAAGGTGTGGAAGTGAATATGGATGGTTTGAAGAAAGGCATGGAAGCTAAGATGGATGGCGTGGAAGTAAAGATGGAAGGTTTGAAGAAAGGCGTGGAAGCTAAAATGGATGGTGTGCAAGCTAAGATGAATGGCATGGAAGCTAAGATGGATGGCATGGAAGTGGGCATGGAAGCTAAGATGGATGACATGAAAGAAAACATAGAAAACATGAAGAATGATCTAAAATCATACATGGAAGGCTTGATGACAAGCTTAAAACCAGAAATGATTCCTAATGGCGGAAATATAGGAGAAGAACCTCATGATGAGAACAAAATAAATGTTAATCGTGATTTCATAAACTTGAATGTTGGTGGGAAGAACCACCATATTCCAAAAATGGATATGAGGAAGTTTGATGGAAAGGATCCTGTAACATGGATACTACAGATGGAGCAATATTTTGATCTCCATAACGTGCAAAACACACAAAAGGTACGCATTGCAACTTTACATTTAGAACAAAATACATTTGTATGGTATCGATGGCTTTATTCCCGTAAAAAAATTGTCACTTGGTCAATTTTTACGGAGGAAATGATAGCACATTATGAGGATACAAAGAGCAACACCTTCTTTACCCAATTGATAAATATCAAACAAAAGGGTTTAGTGGGGCAGCACATTGAGGACTTCCAAAAATTGAGTATAAGGGTAACCGATATTTCAGAGGACCACAGGATTGATCTCTTCTTAGGCAGTTTAAAGGATAACATTCAACATGAAGTTCGTGTTCTGGAACCTGATTCATTAGAGAAGGCATTCAGGTTGTCAAGAAAAGTTGAAT